>CM032766.1:8689204-9289204 GCA_019155195.1 Avicennia marina | reverse complement strand
CATATTCTTGTGGTAATGACTAAGCACAAATCTCTTACTTATTTCAACCGTCAATTTGCCCCAAGTTTTAATAAACTGCTCTTGAGCACGTCTCTAACTGATACACAATCAATCCCACTAAATGATAGCATAATCAACAAATTCAACTACAACTAGTTTTACCTTTTGTGCCTCTAAATATTGAAGGAGATCAAGCACTAACTCAACTTTTCATTCCCATTCCAATAAGGCATCAAGATTGGAACAGCCTTGGAATAAAGGGATAGTTAGAACTCCTCCAAGGACTCATCATCCCTTTGATTCCTCGTTGACTATCTCCTAGGGATGTCATCATCCTCAGACTCATCAATAGAATCAAAATAATCTTCATTTACTTACTTGCCTATTTTGGCCTAACATATAGGTATATCTTGTCTAGACACCAACTCATACCAGCTTCACTCTCCTTAAGGTACTAAGCTACCTCATGTAGTCGCATGCAACTTAATATTAATAGTGTTTTCTCCAACTTCAAAATCTCTAGACATCTTCGACAATATGGTATGGAAAGAAAATATGTGCGTGTGTGCAATATGAAATGTCATTCGTTACTTACCTCCACTCATGTATCACTCAAGTTTCAAGAAATAGTTTGACCTCTAAATATCTTGTATGCTCCTCGTGGGATTATAATGAAGTCCTTGATGACTCAAGTGAGTACCACCAATAACATGAAAATGTGTGAAAATATAAAAATATGGGCGGTAAGATAGATCTCGAATGAAGAAGATCAATTTGGAGGTAAAAAAAAGGATGGGCGATTAATTCCAAATAAGAGCAATTAATCTGGTGATGAAAAGAGGTGGGGCAATCACTTAGGGAGCAAGTGCAATCGAACTCAATTGAAAAAATAGGATGCGATTGATTTTTGAACAAGGAAAATTGATCTTAAGCTAAAGGAACTAGACGATGTTGTTCAGAGTAATATATGATTGATCTTAGGGGTTGTGCAGAAAGTTAATCTCAATTGCAATTGAAGTTGAGATTGATTAGAGAAAACTAGGATCGATCGTGGTGATAATCTCAATAAAATTTTCAACTTCTCTCAAATGTTTCAATCTAAACTCAATTCATTCGACCTTGAAACTCCTACAAAAAATTTAACCAGTATTTCCTATATCTCTTTCTTATACTCTTTTTTTAAAAATATTTTTATCTTCTTTTTTTCTCTCTGTTTTTTTTTTTTTGGATTTTGTAGCTTTTTTTTACCTATATTAAATCTCCATAAAAGATTCTAATGCTTGTAGCAACAATGTCAACAACTCACAAACCATTAACCTTTTTTCAAAAAAGTTTAGGAACAAAATATGGAAAAGATAATATAATTAGAAGGAGGAGCTAAGAAAAGAAAGAAGAAAGATACAATTAGTTCCTAGACTAGGTATCAAATTTAAAATCTAATACAGTTAGCTCTGATACTAACTAATATGATCATACAAGTATATAAATTGAAGAGTATGGCTTAAACTTGAGTCCATGCGAATCTTGCTTGTGCAAACCATTAGAACATGATCCAAATGCAATGAACTTAAATAACTCAAGTGCTGGACCGCTACAACTAGAAACTGGTTAATACATCATAAATCATTTAGGGACAACCCAAAATGATTTAATTTAGATATACTTTCACAAGAATTGAGATGAACACAATTGTAAGGAAAGTAAAAGATAAAACTTTATTCTATTAATTAAGCTACAAAAGTTATTTTGCATATTTCAAAGGCTTTATTTTTAGTTCTAAATATCAATAAATAACCTTAAAAATGCATAAAAATAATTTGGAGAGCTCTAGCATGATTTGGAAAGAAATGTCATCAATTTGGTAACTTCTTTTTGTTCACATATGTGTTGTGATCGATCTAGGCATTGCTCCCATAGATCTGTGCTACCTTGGATTGATCCCATTATAGAGGGATCGTTGTTGGCCATGTTGCCTATGCTAACAAATTTTGATCCATATTAGCTCCAATTGATTCATGTGCAATCTGATTGTAATTACAGAGGTTGTTACTTTAGCTTTGTCAATCTGTGCTTGTGGAATCAATCTAAGTGACCTATAATCATATTTACAAAAAGTGTGCATTGTAGCTTTTGTAGATCTGACCCTCTAGATTAACTTGTCTCCATCTCGATCGACATGAATGTTAATCTATTTGTTTCAGATTTTGGCATGAATGTTAATCTATTTGTTTTAGATCGATCTATTCTTACTACGATCGATCTTAATTGACCTTAAAATAATCTGGTTGCTCTAAATTTACTATCTTCACCTATGCAATGCACTAAATTGATCCACGAGCTTTCATTTGGCTCCTAAAGCCTTCCTAAGCATCCAAGCTCTCCTTAAACATCTTAAACAAGGGCCACCATGGCTACCTTAAGCTTCTTAGACATAGCTCGAGTAATGGGTCCTCCAAGCATTCTCATCTAGTCTTTTTACTAAAGATTGACACTCACGCCAAGTACAAAGGCTTGAACAATGTTGGATACTGCCAAATAGTCATATACTCATTCTCTAGGGTCTGGCTTCTTAAAGAGAGAGTGCTTTCCTAAATACTTCTTTAAATTGTTGAGGGAAGTCAAGCATTTATTAGTCCATTCAAAATTTATTGTTTTCCCATTAGATGAAC
Source organism: Avicennia marina (assembly GCA_019155195.1). Lineage (NCBI taxonomy): Eukaryota > Viridiplantae > Streptophyta > Magnoliopsida > Lamiales > Acanthaceae > Avicennia > Avicennia marina. The sequence goes on along the minus strand of CM032766.1, from coordinate 9,286,535 downwards.
TTGAAATGAAGTGACCTAATGTTGCTATTGTTAGTGATATGCTCTCTAATGCTAACAAAAAATGAGGGATACTAGAGAATATTGGGGTCGTATATGTACCCTTTTATAGCTATTGATAAAATATTGATTTCGATATCAATCTTGTGACAAGTTTACTCATGCATGTAAATCTTGATGGGGGTAAAGCATGTGTTTAAGTTAAGAAGCTTTTTTCATAAGGGGCTATAAATATGGACACAATGTTGTCCTAGTACTCAAAAACTAAAATCAGTTTGTGAGTTGAAAAAACACTCTAAAAGGAATTAACAAGATAATACAATTTACATACCTTGTATTTTATGGTAAGTTTCATATCATTTAGTAAGAGATATTGAAAATACATGTGTGTGGATGCACCCTGGGGAATGGGCATTTGACAATAACTCATGGAATAAAGCAGACTCATGGAATTTACTCTTAATTGTCAATGTCTTATTTCATGATCTCGTTAAATGTGCGTGGAGCTTAGATCTAAGACGACATGAATTCTCATGCACATGATGGTCAACGTATCTTTAGGATAACAAGGGCTAATATTGTCAAAGTAAGGCAGATCGGCCATGATGTAGATGAAGTCAATTCAATTTTCTAGTTTTGCTAGGATTCTTTAATATAATTAAAGCAAGATTTTCTAGGTTATTTCCTACCTAACTGTGATTATATTGGCTAGGTTTTAGCACTATAAATAAGACCTTTGGCATATTTTAAACAATGCAATAGCCCTTTTTCCATTGTTTTTCCTTACAATTGATTGTATTCACAATTCTTGCGAAGTCTAATCCAAATTAATTTATTTTGGAGTGTCCCTGAATGATTTGTGATATGTCACCTAACAAGCTGTGTTGGTTATAGTTGTCTTCCCCTTGAATTTTTCAGATTTGTTGCTTTTAGGTTACCTCTAATAGTTTGCACAAGTAAGGTTTGCTTGAGTTCAAGTCACACCATTATCTATTTTGTCTTACACTTCTGTGATTATGTCAACTTGTGCCTCTTCAATATCTCAAAGGTTTCTTTCAAATCTAAAATATATGAATTCTCCTTCTTTGATTCACAAACATGTTATATGCATACAACTCCATGTTTCTTCCAATTTACAATCTATAAATTTGGTCAACCATCCCATAGTAGACGACTGTCATATGTTTAATTGAAATGGTATAACAACATAAAAAAAATTCAAAAAAAAGTGTGAGAAGGTTTTGGAGATACCCCTCAAAAGTATCTATCATTGTTAGAAGTTCCATAAAAGAAAGTAGAAATACTTCGTGCAAGTTTTCCTCCTACTCTCAAGACTAACTACATTAGCCACTATTTTGGAAATTGTGTTTCTTGTATTTGCTTAATATTTAATAGTTTATTGACCTCCCTTCCCATTATTTCAGTCTTTTGAGGAGTGAGGGATCTCAAATTTTGCTTGATAAGCTTATAGTGGGGACAAATATTCAGTCCACGCTCAACAACTATGGATCAATCCTGATTAAATCATTAGAATAGAGGGTTAAAACTCCAACATTACTCTTAAGAATAGAATCAACTCATTTTAGACACTATCGAGTATATTTGCACCAATTTCAATGATGGATTTAAGGTCCCAAGCATGAGCTCCTTACTCAACAATTCTTCAGCTAGTTTCGAAAGTCCTAGAAACTAGTTGATATAAGTAGATGCGTTTCTACAACCTAAGCCACTTGATTCTTTCAACAAAACTTCTTCAAGAGGTGAAATGATCTCCTCTAATGATCCCAACACACCCACTTGCTACAAGAAAATTGATAGCCATGTTAATTAGGGAGTCTACAATTCTAAAGGCTAATGGGGTTCCCAAATATCTCATTATAAACAATCATTGGCTCCACCATACAAAATGATTTGAGTTTAGTCAAAGTGAACTTATCTTTTCTAAAAGTTACCAACAAGTAGATTCTACCTTTGGTGTGTACAAATTTCCTAATAATTCAATTTAGCGAGCAAGAGATAGGTTTTAAATCTTTGCTCATTAGACCCATATTTTCATAATCTTTCCCAGGATAGCATATCTGTTGTATTACTATCAAGCAAGTAACTAGTCACATCCTAATTTGCTATAGTTTCAATTATCACATCGACATCTTGATGTGGCACAAGTACTCCTTAAGTCATCCTCTTTGAAGCTAATAATGAAGCTAGTTAGGGTCAAACCTAACTCTTTTGTTAGTTGAAATGAATTTATAAAAGTAAGATTTTTGGCATGGTTCAAACTTCAACCTTCTAGTCCCCTAAATATGACATTGATGACAACCTTCTTTGTTTATTCTTCACTGGAGGTCATATCATCTTAGGTTAGTTTCTTTCGTTTACGTCTCTTATCACCCATGCATTTTTGCATAAGGAATTCCTTGAAGTACCCCATTTTTAATTAAGGCCCCTACTTGCCTTCTTAACTTGTAATATTTCGTAGTAGTTTGTCCATATTCATTATGGATCTACAATATCTATCTTTTTTTGGATTTTTGGGTGCATTCTCCTAGTCAGAGTTTATTAGCTACCAAGAGATTAATCAAACATCTTTGTGACTAGCCTTTTTACTAAGTTGATCCTTAGGCTTCTCCTCAACCCATTCTCTTTATGCCTCATCCATATTAATATATTTATTAACATGTGCAAAGGACTCATCAAAGTCACTTCAAGTCTTTTTAGCTAACAACTAAAAAATTCACCATCCTTTAATCTTTACCTAAAAGCATTAGCCAAGACCTCTTGTGTGTCAAAAGGAGTTTTCAAGTTACAACGAGCAAATCTCTTTACATACTCCCTGATGGTGGGTGTCTTGAGATGTGAATGGATTGTGAGAGTCACGTATAGTTGGAGTAAGTGTCATATCCATAGATGGAATGTGTGTCTATCAATATAACCTACTATGTATTAGTCAGGCCTTTAAGAAAATGATAATATCATGCAAGGAAAATAAAAACAACTCAACTAACCAACTAAGCAATTCAATAAGAACATGAACAAGTCACTAGTGAGAAGAAAGTGTAGCCTTTGTCCTATGATGATTCTCAAAGCTAATGAATTTATCAATTTAATTGTCTCTCTGTGGATTGTTAATCCAACTTCTTCAAGATATCTTCTTGGACTCTCTTAAAGCTTCAATTTCAATTGGATGTGTTCCCACAACTACATCAATATGAGAATAAAATCAATGATTGACATTTGATGGCCACGTATATTATAGTTTCATTATCACTAATCTCACAAAATTAATGTTTATAATTAATTGTCTAACCTATAGGTTTCATTTCTATTAATCCCCATACACTCATGATTCAATCAAGATTGACCAATCCCTTAAAAAAATTAAGACACAATTGCAAATGGAAAGACATGGTCAGTTGAACAATAATATCAATCATTCCTTGATACTCAAACACAAACACATGATATTATAGAAGAAATTAGTAATCCATAGTCATAAATCTAAAAAAAGTCATAACTAAAGTCATCAAAGCCATACAATCCGAAAGCTAACATGAGAAAAGAAATTCTTAGTCTATAAGTTGTTGTCTCTTGTGTATTGAGAAGTAATATGATTAAAATGCCGCTCAATTTTTCTAACCATGTCTTAAAGAGTAGTGCCTAATGCTTGAATTTGAATTGGGGCTCTGAGGGATTATACTCACTATTACATTAAGTGATATTAACCCCACGATAGTTCTTCAAAAGAGGCCATTTCATATTTCCACAAAAAAAGTTATGTCTTAATGTTGATGCCAAGATCCTTGTCGTGTGCTTAGGACCTCAACTTCTTTCCAACTTCCTTAGGGCTGCCTTACCTAAGGATGACTCTCAAAATTTTCATCTCTAGACATCTCATGGCTCTCTCCTATATGATGACCTATTTCAAGTAGGGGATCTCCCTAACATGGCTCTACTAGTGATCCTTGTGCCAATGGATGCCTTTTTAAAGCAATTTGTACTGCTACATCCATCATAAAGCTAATTTTGTTTTTAAAACCAAAAGCACCAACTAAGAATGGAGAGGTTAATGCAAGACCCCAACCTATGTATAAATAACCAATGAGTACATACAAATTTCACAGTGCGAGAATGAAATATGGAGTATTACTCGCTTTACATGAGTTTTAAAGAAGAGATGTATGAACAAATTATCAAATTATCAAAGCTAATTTGTAGTGAGATGGATTATTGGTGATGATGAGGGTTGATTATCTCCCACCATTAGAAATTCTCTAAAGGTTCTAACGTCAAAAAAGGAGCTTGTGGGAAAATCTTTAATGCTCCCACCAATAACATCAAGATGATGTGATCTAAAAATGATAGGTTATGTCATTTTTATATCACAGTCAAAATAAATGGTAAACAAAATCTGAGTGGAGCACAAGATTTTGTGGTTTAGTTGATAACTGATGTGTACGGAATAAATTGGTATGATACTTTATTCAGCGATATTTATATAAAACCGTCAAGGTAGTTGTTACTCTGCTACGTACACTATTTCTAAAGTGTGGCAATTCTATCCGATCACTGGTTAACTGCCTCCAAGTAACTGTCCCTGGTCATAACTGACAGTTGGTAATGGATTTCCTGTAATTAACGGTTCAGAGACAAGAGTGGGAGAGCTAACCATGGGAATGCCAGACTAGTTTATTCTTACTGATTTACCTACCTCAGGCTAATTGATAATGCAACTGGTGCCCTTGCTCCAAACTGTTTGCCCCAACGCAATCTGACCTTGGCAAAGAATTGTTATTGTATCCTGGATCTATGGTGGTAGGTTGACGTTGCAATAGGCTTCATTTCATTAATGGTGCTTTGCTTCTTGAAAAAGCCTGCATGTTATATTCTAGCATCCTAAGATGAGCGCATAAAAAAACATCTCTAGAGGCCAGGTGGGAAGTTGTTACAAAGGAGTGCAATTTCTATAATTTACTTCACGAATCTAAGTTTTTAATTATCTCCAAATAGAAAAATCTTGGCAAATAATATTTCCTATTAGATTGAGATTGCATTCGTTTGTATGGCACGTCTTGCTTCTAGGTAAATACTAATGGGGCCACTATTTATTTATTTTTAAGTATGATAATTATTTCGGTCATCTCAATCATGGACAATCTTTTGATTTTCTTTGTATTTATTTGTAGAAGAAAAATCTCTATGATTATTAATTTTGAATATTAAATGTCTATTTTTTATAACTCTTTTTTTTTCTTCATCACTTTTACTCTTTCTGTCAACATTTCATTCACTCTTCTTTCTCATTATTTCTTGGTTCTCCAATCCCTTCCCACTCCCTCTCCTCACTCTGTGTGTGTCTCTCACCCATTTTATATATTTTTTAATATAACTCAAATTTTACTAACCATATTGCTAGAAATGCAATAATTTCATATTTTATCATAATTCATTAAATTATAAATTTTTTGATAATTATGCTCATATATAGGTGCATTGTTGATGCAAGCTCTTGGTTGGCACAAGAGTTAATTTTCGAACCACGGATACAAGTTGAAGTCCATGAGCTCAAGGAAGTCAAGAAAAATTTGAGCATGAGTTTCAAAGGGATTTCGATGTTTAGAGAGGTTTGAAAGTCCAGTGGAAGCTTACAAATCAATTTGGTGCGAAACAACAAAGAAAATAGCCTTGGACAGTAGTTGGCTCAACCTTCGGATCGATCACAATGAAGTTGGATTGATCACACCTACATGAGAATGATCCAAATCTGGGGAGGATCGACTTGGGGGTAAGGTTGTGGCATTGGAAATATGATCCAACTTAACAGGATCGATCACACTACGAATAGATTGATAAGGATGTCGATAGTGACAAGTGAGATGAATCGCAACATGAAAGATTAGAATGACAGAAGCTTCAGTTCTCACTAGATTTGGGATCTTAACACTTTGAGTCAGCTAAGATTGATTAGATTGGAGCCAAGTTGATTGCAAGGCTTCCTAGATTCATCTTGACCGTGGATTTCAACTTCAACTTTCCTAGTTTGTTTAGGATTCTTTTTCTAATTTTTTATTTGTTTCTACACATTGCTAGATGATTTTTTTTGTAGTATTTTGACCTTAATTAAGACTATAAATAAATGGCCTAAGTTAGTTTATCATAACTCTCTCTTGGTATTTTATGAGTGGATCATTTTTCCTTGGTTTATAGTTGAATTTGAGTCTCCCTGAATTCTTGCGATTTCAAATCCCCAAATCGCGTTATTCCAAGCATTCTTTAGATTAATTCATGATATATCAATTAATATGGTGTGTCAGTTATGGTTGTCCCCCGCTAGAGTTCTTTACAAATAGTTGCATTTGAGGTCATTTCTACATAGTTTGAGTAAATAGATTTTATTGGGTTCAGGCTTACGCCATTTATTCTATTTTCATGTTTCTATGCATGCACCAGTTGGTATTAGATTTGGTTGTATTAGATTTTAATCTGGCCACTGATCTAGGTTCCAAATTCCATCCTTTGTGTCATTCCATTCTTCCTATACTTTTTTTGACATCTTCATATATTAAAAAAGAAAAAAGAAAGAAAGAACAATTGCTTGTGATTTTCATGATTTTCCAACAATCCTTGTTCCTTGTTAGTTGGTGATTTGTGAATATTAAGTAAAGGTTAAAAAAGAGATAGAAAGAAACATGAGGCAACAATATATAAATATATATATATATATATATATATTATTATATACAGTAGCAAAAAAATTGGCAAAAGAAGAAAAGTTGAGAACTTTGCAAATAAAAAATTGATTTAGAAAGGTCCTTGATTGACACAGAATATAGAAAAGCAAAAAGATTAAATTTTAAGTGAGATTTAATGAGAGATTAAAATTTTTTTCAAACATTTGAACTAGTGATTGACCCTGTCACATGCCGAATTAATCGCACAGCAATTTGCCAACCTGAACAATCTTGCCAGGTTGAGCCTTGATTGATCATACCTTATAGTCAATTGATTGCATTGTATTGCTCACCTCGGGATTGATCAAATTTGATTTTAGATTGCTCGCATAACCCTTTTTTAGCCTAGGTTCGATCCTTTTACTCGCAGTTTGACCCACAACCTATTTTTAACCTTATATTGATCTTGTATCCTAAAATTTCATCTATTCACCCACTTATGTAGCTTTAGGGAATATGCCACTTGAATTACAAGTTTTTCTTGGAATTCCACGTGGCGGACATAAGAATTGAGTTGGTAAGTGCATTAATTAAGTGAATTGTTATATGATACAAAAGTGTGAGGTAAAATATGAGTGAATTATATCTTGTGAGGTAAGAGGACACTCGCACACATCACATGTTTCTTATCCCTCTACATATTATATTTTTAGAATGTCAGAAGAAAATGCATTCCACATGAGACGGTTGATGGAGACATTGGTGAGCATAAACAGGTGATTGGTTAACTTGGAAGGGTCTTATACAACATCTTGTATTAGTTCATTAGCTCACAAAAATAAGGGTATAGAGTAGTTGAAACCTAGATCAGGCTTCACTGCACATTAAGATCTGTGAGGAATGCATGTAGATTATGATGAATTCTCTAATGAGTGTGAAATTGGTGACCTTCCTATTAGATATACATAGAGAAATCGTGAGGATGATAGTGTGGTATCAAAAGGGACCAAATTTACTACTCCATCATTCATAGGATGCCTTAATCTAGGCGAAAATTTGGCGTTGAAAATGGAAGAAGCCTTTGATTCACATCAATGCTAAGAGGCATGCAAGGTAAAACTTGCTATTCTTGCTTTCATAGAATATGCTAAATATTTGTAGTTGGAGGAATTATGGAGGGTGTTAAGTCACCACATGGATGGACTTGAAAAGGATAATGAGAAATAGGTATGTTCCAAATTCATTTTAGCGTGAGTTGTGCGCTAGACTTGATAATTTGACTCAAGAAAGATTAAGTGTAGATGAATTTTATGATGAATTTAGATATGCCATGAGGAGAGCTAATGTTGATAAAGATGTGGAAGTAACAATGAACAAGTCCCTCAATAGAATGAATGATGATATTGCTGCAATAGTTAAGCATCAATGCTACGAGGGTATTCAGGATGTGGTAGAGAGGGTCATCTGAATTGAGCATAGGCTCAAGAGGAGGGACATTGAAAAGTCTACTCAGTACGACCCTAATGGAGATATTGTTGATAGGTGTACAAGAGATGACTTTCAAAAAGATTTATTGAGTGGCTTACACGATTATATGAAGCCATTAAATGGAGAACTATGGAAAATAAACCTATATGTCCAGCGATAGGGGATCCTTCAAGGAGGCGATTGGCATAGCATCCATGCCAAGAGGAAAGGTAGATTACTCATATGCATATTTGAATAAATGTGTGGTAGATTATGCCCACGAGGAGAATTATGTGAAGTTCAACTCGTTGATGGCAAAGACATGCAATGGTGATGAAGGGAAAGCTGTGGATGATGATACATCTATTGGAGAAAAGATTTGTGTAGCCTAAGGTAAATTGAATTTAGAAGATGAGGCTAGTAATGAAGATGCTGCAAAAGTGGCATTGATGGAAAATGAGAATGAAGCAAGTGAAAGAACATCTACAGAATTCATGGTGGAGAATGATTGCAGCTTAGTTGAAGAAGTTCTTGTACATTACAATTCCATAGAATTAGTCCTTAAGATTCTTGGGGAAAATCAATGTGAGCTAGAGATACTGGGTGAAGATGAGAAAAAACAAAATGAGGAAAAAGAAAAAGAATATTAAGAGTAAGAGAATGAATTAGTAGAGGGGTTTGTGATAATAGGAGTATTTGTACTAACCCTTTACACTATCCTATGTCTTCTGTTGATCCTTTTTTGTAGCTCAACCAAAGGGGTGGAAAGGAATTGCCCATGGAATTTTTGGCTAAATTAATAAAGTTCGACATGCAAGAGAATTGGTGAGTCTATGTGAAGTGACACCACGGAAAGAGGTAAGACATCAAGAAGGCTAAAGCTCCTATAGAGAAAGGAAAGTATTTCTACTATGACAAAAATGGGCACTAAAAGAGGAATTGGGCTGACTAGCTCAGCATCTTTAAAAAGGTACCAAGAGGTAAGGAACTTTTTGTTTATGAAAAATATTGTTCCATTGGTGTATTTCAACTTTTTAGATTTCAGATTCTAATGCTTCTCATATTTGTACTTCACATTAAGATCTGGTTAGAAGAACAACGCTTGACAAGCATCAAGTAGTGATCAAGATAGGGAATGCAGCAAGTGCAGCAGCCACTATGATTGGAATCACTTCAATAAAACTATCATTCGGCCATAGTTTAGAGTTCAAAGATTGCCTTCTTTTGCCCAATGGGCTTAAAAACATTGTTTCTATTTTGCTATTAATAAAAGAGAATTCTGAATTTTCTTTAAGAAGCAATGTGTGCAACATTTATTATTATAATACATTAGTTGGCAAGGCATATCATAAATGGCATATATTATTTGAATATAGATGATATTAATGTGATCAATGCTATTTCAAGCAAATGTCTAAGGGATGGCTTAAATCCTAAGCACTTGTGGCACCTTAAACTCGGTAATTCTAGGGACACAAGGATTAGCAAATTAGAGGGCTTATTAGTCATTAGGAGAGGAACTTTATCTAACTTGTGAACCTGATGGCTAAAAATTTAGTTGATGGACATGTTAAAAGGGCCACTAAAGTGTTAGAATAAGTCTTACGCTAATGTTTATGGGTCATTTAATGAAATGGCAAGAGGAGACTTTCTCTATTTCATAGCTGATATCGATGACTATTCAAGTTACAGTTATGTGTACTTGATGAAGTACAAGTATGAATCTTTTGAAAAGTTAACAGAATTCAAGGCACAAATACAGAAGGAAACTAACAAGCATATCAACACACTATAATCAAATCATGCAGGTGAGTATATAAGAGCTAAGTTTCCTAAGTTCCTTGAGGAAAATGGTATTGTTTAATAGTTAACACCACTAGTAACTCATCAATTAAGTGGTGTAGCTGACTATAAAAATCAAACTCTATTAGGCATGGTTTAATCTATGATGAGCTTTACTAATCTACACTTAACCCTGTATGGGCATGCCCTTTTCATCATAGCATATATCTAAAATAGGACACCCTCTAACTTTATTCCCTCCACCCCACATGAGATGTGGTACGAGAGGAAGCCAGGCCTTAAGCTTTTAAAGGTTCGGGGATGCCCATCTTGTCCTAAGAAAATTATGACAAACAAGTTAGAGGCGAGGACTATTATGGGTTATAAGATATGAGTTATATATCCTTGAGGACAATAGGATTGTTGTATGGTATAATTCATGTTTTCTCGAAGAAGAGTTCATTTAAGGAAATGGTGCAAGTAGAACTATAATGTTTAAGGAAGTTGAGCACGAGGAACAAAGTAGTCAACCCATAATGCATATTCCTATTTAAATGAAACCTTCTAAGATGTAGCCATCACAACGATTAGGTGAAATCTCTTGTGCACCAGAAAGCTAAAGAATGGACATGAGCTATTCGTAATGAGAGATAACGATAATGGAGATGATCCTTCTAGTTATGATCAAGCAATGGCAAGTAAGGACTTTGCTAAGTAGTTAAAGACTATGAAATCTGAGATGGATTCAATGCATGCAAACTAGATATGTACTCTTGTGGATTCACCCGATGAAATAGTTCCCATCAAATGTGAATTAGTCTATAAGAGAAAAATGGGTTTGATTGGCGAGGTAGAGACCTATAAGGCCAAGTTGGTCGTGAACGGTTAAAATCAAAATAGGGAAGTTAACTATGAAGAAACCTTTAAACTAATAGCCATGCTGAAATATATTCGGATTCTACTTGCGATAGCTGCCTACTTGGACTATGAGATTTGACAAATGGATGTCAAGACCACTTTCCTTAACGGGTTGCTTAAGAAAGATATTTATATAGTGTGGCTAGGGGATTTTGAAGTTCAAGATGAATGTTATAAAGTATGCAAGCTTAACAGGTCCATTTATGGCCTTAAGTAAGCATAAAGAAGTTGGCATCTTCTTTTTATGGTACAATCCAATTGATTGGCTTCATCAAGTATGAAAATAAGCCTTGGGGTCTACAAGAAGGTTGGTGGGAGTGCACTAACATTTTTTTTACTGTATGCGGACGATATACTACTGCTTGGAATGATATTGGGATGTTAACCTCAGTCAAGACCTAGTTATTTGGAACCTTCTCTATAAAAAACTTAGGATAAATTGCTTACATCTTAGGCATTTGCGTCTATAGGAATAGAGCGAAAAGATTGTTAGGTCTCTCCCAAGCGTTATACGTAGACAAAATACTAAAGAGGTTCAAGATGGAAGGCTCTAAGAGAGGATTGCTACCATTCAAGCATGGCATTCATCTCTCAAAATTCATGTGCCTAAAGACGGATGATGAGGGGAGAAGTATTGAAGCCATTCCATATTCTTTGGCTATAAAGAGCCCAATGTATGCAATTCTATGTATGAGGCTAGAAATGACCATACCGTAATTGTTATGAGCAAGTTTCAAGCAAATGTAGGTAGAGAGCATTAGAATGTTGTCAAGTGTATCCTTAAGTACTTGAGAAGGACAAAAGATATGTTACTCATATAGGGAGAAGGTGATCTACGAGTAAATGGATATACTAACTCCGCATTCCGAACGGATGTGGATGATAGAAAGTCTATCTCTAAATTCATATTTACTCTTAATAAAGGAACAATCACTCTATAGAGTTTTAAATAAAGTATGACAACTGACTCCACCACTAAGGCTAAGTATATCGCTGCATGTGATGTAGCAAAGGTGGCTATTTAGATAAGGAAGTTTTTGATAGAGCTTTAGGTGGTTCCAAATGTGGATCATCCATTACCACTTTATTGTGACAATAATGGTAAGATAGCACAAGCGAAGGAACTAAGGTCTCACAAAAAATCCAAACTCATAGAGGCGTTGTCACATTATTCGAGAAATCATTAGAAGGGGTAACGTAGCCATGTAAAAAATAGCATCAATTGATAATATGGCTAACCTACTCACCAAGCAGATGACTTAAATGCAGCTGGATTTCCTTCTTGAGAAGGAGGGTATTAAATACCATAGTGATTAGCATTAGAAGTATTGGTATTAGAGTGTAAGAAGGAGATTCTTAGTAATATGTCCTCTAATGCTAAAAAAAACTGAGGGATACTAGAGGACAATTGGTTGTATATGTACTTTTCAATCAGTTATTAATAAAATGTTGGTTTCTATATCAATCTTCTAGTAAGTTTTTCATGCATATAAATCTTAATTAGTGTAAATATTGCATGTGTTTGTGTGCTTAAGTTAAGAAACCTTATTCATAAAGAGTTATGAATATGGACACGAGCCTATTTTAGTACTTAATAACTAAAACTTGTCTATGAGTCATGAACACTTTAAAGAGCATTAGCAAGTTAGTATGACTTGCACACCTTGTATTTCTTTATTGAGTGTCATGTCGTTTAGCATAAGATATTGAGAATACATGTGTGTGGATACGTCATTATGAACTGGACATTCAAATAATGACTCGCAAAGCAAAGCAGACACATGGAGTTCACTCTTGGCTGTCAAAATCCTACTTCATGATAGTATTAAGTGGGTGTGGACCATAGAAGTGAGATGACATGGTTATCGTGTTCGCATGACAGTTAACTTCATAGGCCAATTTTAATTAAAAAGCCCATGTACAAGGGCCTATGGAGCCTATGCCTCAAATTCTTGTGTCATAACTATTTAAGGAGGTGTTTGAAGAGTTCAAGACACACTCTTAGGTCAAAAAATTCATGTAGCCCCTCAAGCAAGAGAAAACAAACTCCCTAGCTACCCTCTCCAAGTTCTCTCTTGTCATAAAATTCTTCTTGTCCAAACAATTAAAGTAGAGCATTACAAAAGGGGTTTTATAAAATGAAGAAGGAGCTCAGGGTCATCTTAATTGTGTGGACAAATTAGAGATGTCTGTCATTCCAAAGAAAAGTGGTAGCATGGAGAATGCCAAGGCTCATGCTGCTAAAGAAAAGTGTTTCTACTATACTAAGGATAGGCACTGGAAGATTAATTATGCCAAATACCTCAAGAGCCTAAAAAACAGCACTGGAGGTAAGGAATTTTATGTTTATAAAACATCTTGTTTAGATGTTGGTGCTTCATCTCATATTTGTACGTCACATGGAGATCTAGCTAGAAGTAGGATGCCTGAGAAACATAAAATGGTGATCAAGGTGGGCAATAGAGCAAGTGTTGCAGCCACCACAATTGTGACCGCTTCAGTTAGACTTATCATCCAACCATGTTATAACATTGAGAGATTGTTTACTTTTTCTCAATGGGCTTAAGAACATTTTTCCTATTCCTTTATTAATAAAAAAAAGAATTATGAATTTTATTTTAGAAGCAATGTTTGCTATATTTATTACTGTAATAAATAGGTTGACACTAAATATCTTATGAACAGCCTATATTTTTTAAATATGAATGATAGTGTTGTGATCAGTACCATTTCAATCAAACACTCAAGGGATTGTTTAAATCCCAAGTAATTGTGACATTTTAGACTAGGCCATGTTAGGGTGATGCATGTGTGAAAGCATAAAAATACAAAATTTCAGCATATGCTGGAATTTAACAACAACTTGCTTGCGTGAACCATCAAGAATAACCCAAAATGCAATGATAACGAACAACTCTAGCAATCGATGGCCACAACTAACACGCCAAGTCAGTTGATATGTCACAAATTAACCAAGAAACTTGGAATAATTCAATTTGGGGATTCACGGGAAAATTTAGTCACTTAAATTTTCTAGGAAAAAGAAAGTTGTATTATCAATGTCCAAGTGTCAAAAGGTTCTTCACAAAATAATTAAAGCCCTATTTATGATGTCTAAAGAACCTTGAAAACCCTAAACTATTCCAAAAACAAAAAAAAAACATGAAAAAGGTAATTTCCTAGCTAAATTTGGCTTTTTTTGCATTCTGGATCAATATGGCTATTAAACAGATCAATCTAACATCTGTGCACTAGATCTAGCTATGATCATGTACCTCTGGATCCTAAAAACAAAACATTGTTGGGACACAGGCTTTACGATCATACTAGACACTATCAATCAAGCGACGCATGATCGTAATTCCAAAATTTCGTGTGATCTAACCCATTGATGATAGCCTAGACATTGGCTTGATCTACTTGACCAGCAATCAATTGTGGCTAGACTGGGATCGATCTAAATTTTGTTTCCTTGCTTATTTGAAGCTCGTTTCACACCAATTGCACCCACAAGCATTCTTTTTCCTCCTTAAGCCCTTCCAAACATCTAAAAACTTCTCTGAACTCTTTCACAAGCATCAACATGGCTTTCTTAAATCTTTTAGGCCTACCTTGCATCATTGGTTCTCTTGAAATCCTCGAACACTCAAGCTCAACTCTGATGCTCATGTCATCTCCCTCCTCTTGAAAAGGAATTGCCCTCAATTCCAAGTCCTTTTCATCCCCTGCATTAAAGGACTTAATTCAATAACATTAAAAGTAGCACTAAAGTCGAACTCACCTGACAACTATAGTTTGAGGTATTATCATTTATGTACTCTATACATGAAATGGTCCATCTCCACATGGCATCAACTTGGATTTTCTTTTGTTTGGAAATCTCTCCTTGTGCATATGAACCCAGACCTAATCTCTAGGCTCAAAGGTAACCATGGCCCTTTTGTGCTTGTTGTGCATACTGGTCATTTCTCTTTACAATATTTTAACACATGCCCTCATGCAGCTGCTCTACGAACTTCACATGGCACTCTCCCTCTACGCTAACTTGCTCACTATGGGATAATAGTAGTAAATCCAATGAGGTTAGAGGATTAAAATCAGAAACAATTTCAAATGCCAACATTTGTCAAGTAGAGTGCACATTCCTACTATAGGCAAACTCAACATACAATAAACACTCTTCCCAAGTTTTTATGTTTCTTCTAATCAATGCTTGTAATGAAGCAATTAAAGTTCTATTCACTACTTTTGTTTAGCCATCAATTTGTAGATGACTTGTGGTGGAAAACAATAATTTTGTGCTTAATTTACACCCCAATATCTTCCAGAGAAAACTCAAAAATTTAATGCCCTTGTTAGACACTATTGTTCTCAGCACACCATGTAACCTAACTACCTCTTTAAAGAACAAGTTAGCTATGTATGTGGAATCACTAGTTTTATTGCATACAAAAAAACGTGCCTTTTTATAAATTCTATTAACAACCACAAATATATTATCCTTACCTATCCAAGTACGTAGTAGCCATAACATAAAATTGTCAAGACATCTATCCATGGCATTTCCAGAACTGGTAACAGTGTGTACATCCTATATAGTTGAACCCATGATTTAGCCTCCTTGCACTTGATGCACCTATCAATTATCCTCTCCACATCCCTTTGCAAGTGCGACCAATAGAAATGCTCCTGCAAGATAGCAAATGTCTTGGTGACACCATATTGTCCTATTAAACCTCTATTAGGAGCCTCTCGAATTAATAATTCTTACAAAAAATATTTCAACCTATCTACATAAAATAAATAACTGTCATTTCAGTAATATTTGTCATGTACTTCCCCCTTAGTCAATTCATACACAAGCATAAAATCCTCAACATTTGCATACATTCCTTTAACATACTCAAATCCTAACATCCTAGATTTCAATGTAGCAAGTAATAAATATCTTATGCATCTACAACTACATTTTCTACACCCTTTTTATACTCAATCACATAAGGAAAGTGTCAATGAAGGATACCCCTTTCACATGTCTTGGACTCAACTTACTTTGACAATTGAGATGCTTTAAGGACTCATGATCTATATGAATGATGAACTCCTTAGGTCATAAATGATACTTCCAAGTTTCCAGAAGCCTTACTATTAATGATATGCCCTCTGATGCCAAATTATCAATGAGGGATACATTGAAAGATATTAGCTATAAATGTTATCATTATAATTTAATAAAATGTTGATGATAATTTTGCTAATATTCTGACAATGTTTTCATGCATGTAAATTGTGAATGGTGTAAAGTTTTGCATGTGACCATGTGATTGTGTTAAGAGTTTTTATTCATCAAAAGTTATGAATATGAACACAAAGTTGTCTTAATACATAAATAATAAAACCAATTCATGAGTCACAAACACTCAAAAGGGAAATAGAGAGTCAGTTCAACTTACACACCTTGTATTTGTACAGTCAGTGTCAGGCCATTCAATATGAGATACTGAAATTACATCTATGTGGATACATCATTGAAGAATGAGCATTTAGACATTGACTTGTGGAACAAAACAGACTCATGGAATTAATTTTTTACTATCAATATCTTACTTCATGATCGTATTAAGTGTGCATAAAACTTATAACTAAGACGACATGGTTATCTTGTACACATAACGAAAGAAATACAAAGGTGTTAGAATTACTCCACACTAATATTTGTTGGCCATTTAATGAAATAGCTAGAGGAGGTTTCTACTACTTCATTATCTTTACTGATGGTAACTCTTGGCATGGTTATGTGCACTTGAAGAAGTACAAACATAAATCCTTAGAAAAGTCATGGCACAAGTAGAGAGACAAACTGCTAAGCATGTAAAGGCTCTACGATTAGAAATACATCAGTGATGAATTTGTGATTTATTATATTGTAACGAACACTGCCAGTGACTCCTCAACTAAATGGTGTATTTGAGTGTTGAAATTAGAAGTTATTAGATATGGTTTGGTCAATGATAAGCTTTACCGATTTATTGATGTCTTTATGGGGATATACCCTTCTTATCACTATACATATTTTGATTAAGATTTCCTCTAAGTTCATTCCTTCAACCCTACATGAGATGTGGAATGGAAGAAAGCTAATTCTTAAGCATTTGAGGAATTGGGGATATCCAACTTACTTTAAGAAGAGTAAAATGAAAAAGTTACAAGTAAAGGCGATTATGAGCCACTTTGTTGGATATCTCAAGGACTTCATGGAATATGAATTCTACTTACCTGGGGATAATAGGATTGTCATTGGTTATCAAGCACATTTTCTAAAAGCCATGTTCGTTAAAGAAAGTAGTGCCGATAGAACCGTGGTGCTCAAGGAAGTTAAGCAAAAGGAACAAAATAGTGAGCCCTATGAAAAGTTCCTATTCAAAAAACAACCTTCTACTAGGTAACTATTGCAATGATTGGGTACAATCTCTCAAGTAATAGAGAGATATAGTTATATCCTAGAGAATGAACAAGAGTTGTTCGTTATGAGAGATAATGATCATGGTTTATCAAGTGATGTTGGACAAAGACTCTACCAAGTAGCTAAAGACTATGCAAATTGAGATGGATTCAATGTGTTCAAACCAAGTATGGACCTTAGTGGATCCACCCAAGAGAATAGTTCTAATCGGATGTAAGTAAGTTTATAAGAAAAAAATTAGTTTAACTAGAAAGGTAGACACCAACAAAGCTAAGCTTGTGGTGAAAGGCTATAGTCAAAAGGATGGAATCGACTCTAAGGAAACCTTATCCCCTATAGCCATGCTAAAATCTATTCAGATTCTACTTGTGATAGCTGACCACATGGATTATGAGATTTGAAAGATGGATGTTAAAACTACTATCCTTAATGGGATGCTTAAGGAAGATATTTTTATCATGTAACCATGACGATTTAAAGCCCAAGAGGAATCTCATAAAGTATTTAATCTCAAGAGGTTCACCTATAGACCTCTTAAGTGGACATCAAGGAGTTGGAATTTTCATTTTGATACTGCAATCAAATCATTTGGCTTCATTAAAAGTAAAGATGAGCCATGCGTTTATAAGAAGGTTAGTGGAAGGGCCATTACATTCCTAGTATTCTATTTGGATGACATATTATTGATTGGGAATGATGTTGGGGCGTTTAGCTTACTCAAACCTAGTTATTCATGGCTATTTGGTAACTTCTCCATGAAAGACTTGGGAGAAGCAACCTATATCTTTGGCATTCACGTTTATAGAGATAAAATGAAAAGATTAATGAGCCTCTCCTAAGCCTTTTATATAGATAAGATACTGAAAAGGTTTAATATAAAAACCTTTGAGAGAGGATTGATACCATTAAAGCATGAAATCTATCTCTTAAAATCCATGTGCCTCAAGATAGTTGATGAAAGGAGAAGCATAAAAGCCATTTCATATGCTTCGGCTGTAGGAAGCCTAATACATGCAATGTTACATATAAGGCCATATATAGCCTATGTTGTAATTGTTACAAATTGGTTTTAGGTGAATCCTGACAAAGAGCATTAGAATGCTATCAAGTCTACTTAAGGTAAACCCTTAAATACTTAAGAAAAATTAAGGATATGATACTTCTGTATGGAAATAAGGATTTAAAAGTAGATAAATACACCAATTATGACTTCCAATCAGGTGTAAATGATAGAAATTCTATCTCCAAGTTCATCTTTACTCTTAATGGAGAAGCAGCAAGTTGGAACAGTTTCAAATAGAGTACAAGTGTAGACTCCACCACCGAGGATGAGTATATTGTAGGATGTGATGCAGTGAACGAAACTATTTGGATAAGGAAGTTCATGGCAGAAATTTAGGTAGATCCGGATGTGGATTGACCGTTAATACTTTATTATGATAACAATAGCATGATCGCACAGGTGAAGGAGCTAAGGTCTCGTCAGAAATCCAAACAAATAAAAAGGTATTACCATATCATTTGAGACATTATTAAAAGCGGTGATGTAGCCATGTAAAAAATAGCTTTAGCAAACAATATTGCTGACCCACTTACTAAGCTAATGACACAAGTACAGCTGAATTACTATCTTAAGAAAATGGGTATTAGACACCACAGTGATTAACATTAGTGTTATTGGACTTAGAGTACAAATGGAAGATTGTTAGTGATATGATTTCCAATGCCAATAATTAATGAGGGATACTAAGTGTATTGAAGTTGTATATGTACATTTTCTCATATATTAATAAAATGTTAAGTTTTTTTATATTAATATTATGGCAAGTGTTTCATGCATATAAATCTTGGATGGCCTAAAATACTACATGTCCCCATGTGATTAAGTTAAAAAACCTTATTTATAAGGAGTTATAAGTATAGATAAAAAGCTGTTTGAGTACACAATCACTAAAACTAGTTTGTGGGTCACAGGTACTCTAAAGGGTTTTAGTAGTCAAAGTGATTGGCACTACCTATGTTTATACAGTGAATGTCATACTGCTCAATACGAGATCCTAAGAAGACATGCATGTGGATGCATTGTTAGAAAATGAGCATTCAAACACTAACTTGAAAAATTAAACAGACATATCAAGTTCAATCTTAGTTGTTTGTAACCTACTTCGTGATCGTGCCAAATGCGTGAGGGCCTTAAACCTAAAACGGCATAGTTATCTTGTGCACATAATAGTAATTGTGTTATTAAGGCATAAATGGTCAATATCTATCTTAGTATGAGATAGGGTTATGAGCTCAACATATTGTTGCTTAGGTGGGTATGAAGACATGTATATATTCAGTAAGATATTTGCCTCCTTACAAGTAAAAGTAAGGTTTTTGTCCTATGCAATTGATATTCCATCAAACGAAAAGTTTTGGCCAAGGTAGTGTACGATTGAAAAGGTGTTGTTGATAGAGATATTAATCTCATGAGGTAACATCAATTGGCCATATGATCGAGTTTGTGAGTTTGACTAAATGTATAGTTCTCACTCGATTGGAACAAAGCAAGGCAAAAACGCCTATACCGCATTATATGTATGATTGAGAGGGTTCAAGTGATTCATTCACTTCATCTTAATTGTGCTACAATAAGTACCATAGGTTAAGCGCTACCCATGTCCTTCGAGCTATGCTCATTGTCAATTAAAGATAAACCAAGAAAGTCATACACAAAAGGTCGGAATGTGTGACAAGTGGTAACGTGGTGGGATGTGAATAAGGCTTGAGAAATCTAAAAGAATAATTTACTTGGTTGCAATTGTATTAGGCCAAATGAATTAACGTAGTGTTTGTTAATAATGAAATTGTTAATTAGAAGCACAATAGACTTTTAGTCTAATTAATGGAGATTAATTTATTAGTTAAACTAAATGGACAAGACACAAGTGGGCTTTAAGTATTAATGGACATTAATAATTAGAAGGCTAAATGGGCTATCGTTATTAATGGAGATTAATAATTAAAGGTCCGTGGGTTAAGAATTATTAAAGGTCCATATAGGAAGTTTATAAGGCCCATACCATATACTATACAAGGAAAGAAAATCCTACCATGTATAGGACTTTGTGTCTTGACTATATATATTTAGAAGAGTTTTTAATCAAGATAATTTAACAATAATTAGCATTCCTCCAAGCAAGAAAGAGAGAGAATTTATAGCTACCCTCTCTTTCTCTTTCTTGTCTAAAAAGCCTTATTACACAAAAGTTATTTTTCATAGGAACTTTGCAATAAGTTTGCAAGGTGAAGAAGTCACTTGTCAATTTCCAATTGTCTGGATGTACTAGAGCTCAACATTTGAGGGTTATGACTCCAAAGATTACAAGGCCGCTCGTCTTGGAATTGAATTCCAAAGGTACTTTTGCATGCTTACTTTTTTACTATGATCAGAATCATCAAATGATATAGTATATCTTATAATAATAGATATAATAATACAATTATTTTCTTGTTAAACAAAGTTGAATGGCATGTGGTTTTTGGTATGCGAATCTTCATTTTGATTACTTCCATTAATTGTACAAAAGAGGATTTTGACAAGTTTGAAGTGTCCTACGTGTCTAAAAGTGATCATACCTTTCACATGCTTCACAATTAATCTCTTTACTTTTCTCTTATGTGTGTTGGCACATCCTGAAGTATCATTACTTCATGCGTGTGTTGGCGCATTCTAAATTTTTGACCGCACATAAAGTTTCCAACATCTAAAGTTTTAACATGCATAAAGAACTTGTTTCATCATCTACATTCTACTAATTTCTCAGGTGTCCATTGTTTCACTTGTTAGAACAAACTTTTTTTTTTATTGACACTTGTAAAAATTGCATAAACTTATGAGAATTGTTAAGAGCATGTTGGACTTCAATAGGTTTGGGGTGCAATTTTAAAATTTAAAACCATAAAACTACAAAATATATGTAATAAAAGAATAAATCAAAACTCAAACCACTTTCATCACATAACACACATAAATTGAATAAATCCAAAAAATGCATAATGCGTACCTCTTGGAATTGTATTTCAATAGAAACATACATGTGATCCACAAGTTACAACCCTTAAACATTGACCTCTAGTTCATCTACAGAATTGAAACACAAATATGTTCCTTCAAAAGCTTTTGCAAACTCCTTTGCACGATTATAATGCAAACTCCTTTAGGCATGGAGACTTTAGGACAAGAGAGAAAACTGGATAGAGGCTAGCACGCGAATTTTTTCTTGTATTTTTCTAAATGTATTTTGATTTGGATCTCTTCAAAATTTTATATTTCAAATACCGTCCTACATTTGGTAAGATTCTTATTTTCATGTAAAACACATAGGGCACACATGGCACCGGCTCTATGGGCTTCCTAAATGAACTATTAATTAATTGTAACTTATAGGTCATTTAATTATTAATCTGATTAATATCTAAAACCCATTCAACCATTAATTATTAATCTCACTAACAAATAAGGTCAATTAGAATTATATCCTTTAATTTAATTAATCTTGTCACTTAAATCAAAGGCTTGTTATATTTCCAATTAACAATCACATTATTAAAAAATATGATAAAAACTAAATAATTTCATTTATATCTTATCCTTTAATTATTAATTGCATTAATCAAATTAAATACCCACTATAATTCTAGTTAATATTCTCATTATTAACTAATAAGTGGAAAATCCATTTTGTCTAATCCAATTGTAATCAAATTAATTTCTGCATGAGACTTCACGGGCCTTATTCAAACCCCAACCAATTCACCAACTTGTCCTCACTCTTACCTTTTATGTATGATTCTATAGATTTATTCTTAATTAACAACAAGTATAACTGGAATGATATAGGTAATACCTAGTCTATAGCCCTTATCACAGCCCAATAAAATGAAGTGAATAAATTACATAAATTTTCCCAGTCATGATTACCATACAGTATAAGCATTTCATCTTACTTTATCCTAATTAAACGAGAGTCATGGATTTATTCAAACTCACTGGCTCAATTATACAACCAAATCAAGGTTACCTCATAAGACTAGGGATTTATTAAAAACTTTTTTTTAACTACACACTACCTTATCCGAAGATTTCTAACTCATGAAACATCAATTGCATAAGACAAACGGCTTGCTCATTTGGAAGAAGACAAATCTTTTATTTAACACACATATACCTCCATACACATCTTAGCAACAGCAGGTTAGATTCATGACCTTATCTAATATCAAGATAAACACTAGTCCTTAAAGCACTAATGATACATTAACTATCATGTGCACAAGACAACCACGTTGTCTCAAGTCTAAGATCTATGCACACTTAACATGATCACGAAACTAGATATTGGTAATAAAGAGTGAACTCTATATGCTTATTTTGTTTTTTAAGTTAGTTTTTGACTAACACTATCTTTAATAGCGTATCCGTATACATGTGTTTCCAATATTTTATACAGAATAGCATAACACTTATCATACAAACACGTAATGTGCAAATTGTACCGACCGTGTAGTGTCTATTCAAAGAGTCTATAACTTGTGAAGAAGGTCTAAGTGATTGTGTTATTAAGAAACCTTGTGTCCGTATTCATAACTCATAATAAAGCTTCTTAATGCAATTATATAGATACATGCAAAACTTTACACCATAAAAATTTTAATGCATGAATAATTGGCAAAATATTGATATAAGCAATCATCAATATATTATTAATAAATGAAAAGTTAACATAAACAACCAATAATCTTTCACTTACAATCTAATGACAATAATTCTAATGTCAGTCATTATGGTATCTGATAACCATCATATATTAAATCACATTTTTAGATTATTATGCAATACCTGTATGTCATACAAATAAATCATTCATTAGAAATATTTTGACCTTTACTAATTTTTATCCATTTGATATACAAAAATTTTAAAAAATAAATATATTTGTTTTGCTATCTTTATATTGTTTTTAAAACTCCCACGGCTCAACAAATACATAGTACAAAAACGCTCTTAGCATTTGAACAAAGTTGAAGAATAGTAAGTGTACGGATACGGATTGTATGTCGGGGCCGCCGTCGCGAATATATGCTGCCAATTCTATTGCCATCTGTACCGCAACACAAAATCACATGCTATGTAAGAAGAAATGTCAGTTTCATAACAATAGCACATCCCCCAGTAAATTGTTTCTTTACTCAAAGCTATCTATATATCTATCTATCTATATATATAGATATAGACATAGATACAGACAGGTAAATAGATAGATAGATACATTATTTATCAAAGAGGAAAAAGCTATATCCATTTCCTAACTTAATTTTAACACTATGTTTGGTTATTGAAATTTGAAGAAAAAGAAACAAATATGTTAAGAAAAATAATTTTGATTGTTTGGTTTAAAAGAAAAATCCTATAAAAAAGAAAATGATAAAAAAATTATAATTTAATGAAAAAAAATTATTTTTCTCAAAAAAAAAAGTGAAGAAAATAGAAGGAAAACTATTTTAACTTCTATTCATCCTCCAAAACTTTTTTCAATTCTATTTCTTTCATTTATTTCTTCGACATTTTTCCTCAAATTATAATAATTTCAATTTTAAATTTTTATTTAATTTTATTTCTTTTTTTATTGAAATCCCTTCAATTAAACATTATATGAAATTTTGAATTTTTTAATTTTTTTCTCTTTCTATCATTTTTCTTTTTATTTTAAATTCTTAAAACCAAACATACTATAAATGTTATGGTGTTCGGGTATTTTTTTTATTTGTTTACTTCATTTTTTTGCTATTTTCACTAGTATGTAAACTACTCGATTATTTTTGAATCTCTAGCAGCTAATTGATTCCTTTGTCAATGTTGACTATAAAAAGTGACACTTAATTGATTTTGCGTTATAAATTTGATTAGGATTTCGTTGATAGATAAAATCAGCCTAAATTTTGATTTATAAAATTATATTATATTTTGAATGTAATATGAACATACATTAAAGGCTGTGAGCTGAGAGAAATCATTTGATTATAAGTGGGTAAGTGTCTTAAACTCTAAACATAGGGTTTTGCCATGTTTAGCTTGCATGTGTAATAATCTGTTTTCTTTACGTGGTCCAATCACTTTGTTTTGGTTGGATGCTGCGTCTGGGAACTACGAACAAAAAGGTCCCGTCTCATTGGCGCCCTATCTTTAGTAAGAAAAGGGCCTCTCACTTGCTAATGAAATCACAAGCTAAATGCTTGCTCCAAATTCAAATTTAAATACTACAATAATTAGTGCAATCGTCATTAGCTCTCCAATAGCAATAATTATGAAAAATATTTCTCTACTGCCAAAAGCCGAAAGAATAATTTATCAAATAATTAATTAATTTTTGGTAGCGACAGTTAATGTAATTTTGTGCCGTTGACTGCCAATAGTATAGGTAAATGCGATGATCGAGTCTTCATCTTCGTTCAAGGGTGAAAAAAAAAAATGAGTGCAGCCATGAACCAACCTACAATTTTTATTTATATATTGAGCCCATATTTATATATTTATTTAAATAAATCATTAATTTTTTTAAGTATAGAATTTCATTTATAAAAAAAATACGGGAGAAGAAAGAAATTAAAATTTAAAGAAGATAATAATTGAAGGGGGTTTAAAAAAATTATACCAAAAATTTTCTATTAAGAAGATTTATAGAATTATAAATGAAAGAAAATCAGACAGACGAAATCAAAATATTTTTACAATTTGTAGACAACGAGAAAACACGGCAACAGGGCACGAGAATCAAACACGAGCAGCTCGCCATTCCCCCCGCCTACTGAGTCATACCCGATTCGACTATCCAGCGACGAGTGCGAACCGAGTTCCCGACAAACTCGGCCCGCAATGACCCGGCAAACCAGCATGGCTCGCCTCCCTCTCCCACCGCCAGAATTCTCGTGGGCACATCCACTCCCAGAATATGTACACCAGGCTGAACCTTTCTCACCGTAAATTGCCCACGCGCCGCCGCCTGTCGTGGCGCCGAGGCAGTAGAACCTCATGACCTCATTCCCGTCCGCGACACAACGCGCCTGGTCCTCGCCGCAGTCCTCCACTTCCCTAGAGCTGACCCTGGACTTAATCAGTTCTCGATACTCCTCGAAGCTGGCCACGGCCCGGTTCAGATTCTGGACCTTGAACACCACTTCTACCTGACCCGAGAAGCTCTTCTCCCCCCAACTCGTGTGGAAGATTATCTCAACCACTTTGCGTGAGGGGTGGCCTTCGGGGAGCTCCGTGAGCGAGGGGAAGAAAGATTCGGCACTGCAGAAGCGGGTTCCGATGGCGGGCATTAGCTGCTGCGGGCTGGCCGGTTCAGGCCTCCTTGGAACGGGTCGTTTGAACTTCGGCGATTGGGACTTTTTGGGCGGCTTCTGGTTCTTGAGCTTGGATGGCAATTTCGGGGTCTCGACTATGTCTTTCAGAGTCTGAACGCTGTTTCTGCAGCTGGAAGAGTTGGATAACGAATGAAGTCGGTGAAGGCGGCGGTCTCTAGAGTCTGAAGGGTCATGGCCGTGGTGGTGTACGACGTCGTCTAATGCTTTAGACTTGCATTGCAATGACTTCATCCATCCTGACGCCATTTCTCTACTTTTAAGTTTTAGCAGAGACCCTTCAGGCTCTTAACTGCCTCCTGACTTTTTCCCTTCTCTCGGCCGTGGAAGCATATATGTGTATATATCTACTTTGATGAATCTGTGCATGAGATATGGGTGCGCATATGCCTTAATGTCCACGGATACAACCATATTAATGGCACACCAGTGAATCGCTCGGACTGTTCGTCAAATTAAAAAAATTATTCGTTGAAAGATTATTAGTCCGATTGGAGATTCAACTCCAGTCGAATCAATAACGCGACATCTATATTATAAATTTAATTAATATGTTAAAAATAAATAAAATAATAAATATTTAAAAAATACTCAAATCTAATTTTAAAATTTTTTAATTACTACAAATTTTTAAATATATTATGCTAATACAATAAAAATAACATTAAAATAAAAACAATAAATACTAATTCATTAAAAATGTAAATATATACAAAAGTATATCTTATTAAAATATTTAATGAAAAAATAATAGAATTTTAATAAGATCCTATATATTCAATACTGTCAAATAAAAACTTTATTAGACATTTTGACAAACAATACCTTCAATTCATGAAATTTTCTTTATGGATGAAAACAAATCAAATATAGATTACAACAATGGAAACAGAAACCAAATTAAGAAACAGAAAATTAAAATTTTAAAAGTCTATTTATTTATTAATTTAGATAATTTGATTGTCATGAAATGTTGTTGGATCACTTGGCCTAGTGGTCCAACTAAGGTTTTACTTATTTTATTGTAATTTTGGTTTTTAGCTATTACTCAAATAGTTTTTATGACTGGTCAGTGAGCGGCTAGTTCAATAGCTTGATTCGAGTCAATTTTTAAGACACTAATGAGAATGTGCATTGCTATGGGGTAGAAGTTTTGGGCTAGAGGTAACAAATGTGAAAAATGCAACAGTAATGTTTGTCACTATTTTTGCAACAACATAGCACATAAATGGGAATTATAGTTAATGAAAACACACACGCACCGATAGAAATAAAATAATGAACATTAGAATTGTTAACTTAGTTCAGAGATTCACTCCTACATTTGCGAGTGAGTACTAAGCTAGGCAAAACTTTTACTAACAAAATTAATACAGTGAAAAATCAAACAATCCAACTCTAAGTCTTACAAACCCGATTCTCCACAAGGATTTTTTTATAGTTGGATGCACAAAAACTTCTCCCACAACTTTGTGCTTAACCTAAACTCCTCTTTAAGCTCAACTCTCACGTTGCATGGTTTATATCAATCTAGAGTTGATTCTCTCTCCTATTAGTCACTAAACATAAGTATTTATCACTCAAGATCTCTAAGACTCGCACAATTATCTCAAGGGAATCCTCACTCTTGATCTCCCATGTCTGGAGTGCCTGTTATTTATAGGTCACCAATCTAGGTTGCTTATTCCTAGAAGACCCATTGTTAATTAGGTTCAACTGCTCCAAATTCAATTGTAGATAAGATTAGACTAATGTTGCCACATTGGTTCCAACACTACAGTAGGAATTTTGGATAATTTAAAACTCTTTGATCTATATTTAATAAGAAGTTGTGTTGATCCAAATTCTTTCAAGGCCCTTTTATAGATTTTTTCAAACTTTTCAAGTTTCCAAACTTCCAAGGATGTTTTTGTATAAGTTTAACCTTTTGCCTAGAGTTTGAACATTACGAAATTTATTATAAACTCCTAATCAATTTAATACTCTATCACAATGTCTATCAACGCAACCATAATGTTGCCAACAAATGTGTCAACAACTTTATAAGTAACAGTTTCCCCTTTTGGCACATTTGTAGAACAACCAATATAATATTCCCATCAAAATAATATTAGTAAAAGAACTATGATAACATAACAACAACAAAATTCCAACAGCTCACCAAGTACTATCATTAACAATAAAACACTCTCCTTGTGCTAGACAATCATGCTTTCCTCTTCCCTTTAGAACTTTTCTCCTCCTTTGTACTATACATTTGCTAAAGCGTAAGCAAATGTAAAGAGGATACCAAACATACTTCATGAAAGAAAGGGACCAGGTACACCAACTAAGATGTTACAATAGGGAAGTATAACAACATCATCAGTAGTTGATGTAGAATATCTATGCATTGTTATATATAGTGTGGCAACATTATTCCTTTGTTTGTCTTATATTTCAACATGGTTCTAAAATTTTGTTTGCACTTCTTCGAATAAGGTTGTTTTGACATTCTCTAAAAATTATATGCCTGTATGCATAATATTTGCAGTTTGAAAGATTACCTCTATTATCTATTAGGTTTCATCGGGTATGGGATGCAAAATTTTTCAAATTTTAATTACAAAATCATTAGAAAACACTGTGGAATAAATAAATCCTAGCCTAGCCCACTTTTCATTGAATAAAATGCAAAAACATAAATTCTAGGATGTTTGTATGGATGATTACATGGAAATAAATCCTGTAGTTTCTATCTAATCCAAAAGCTACAATAAGGTGCTGGCCTTTAGTTTTTCTATACAAACAAAGTGTTGGCTAAAGCTCTCAGACAAATCTTCATTAAATTTGTGAAATTTCACAACTTCTTATGCTTCGAGAATTTCTTAAGAGAAAATTTGCAAAGGAAGCTAGTCACTATTTTCACTTGAGTAAAAGTAGCAAATAGTGAACACTGCCCGATGAACAATACTGGTGGCTACTGTTCATGCATAAATAGTATTTGGAACTCTTCTAAATAGTTTGTTCTCAAAGCACAATCCTATATATATGTTAGGATACTTAGGGCTTGTTGAATAAGGTTTAACTGTACTCACCATAGTGCTAGTTTAATTGTAAATTTAATTTTAGTGTAGTGACAACCCATATTAAATTTAGGTACCGTTTCTAAGGAAGGCAATGAGTGCTATTGAACACTCTATGAGACTACTAAATTAGGTTATTTTATTTCTTTTGTTTCTTTCTTTATCTCTTCTTTCTCTAATTCTCTTTTTGCTTTCCTGGTTACATTACTATTTTATGGGTTGAATTCTTGTTTGAGGAGACAATTATATGGGTAGGAGTAAGAGTGTCGATTTTGATTTTGACCTAGAGATTAAATGAACTCTTTATAGGCATAGAGCTCTTTTCCAACATAAACAAAAAATGGAAGAAAATAACTTACTACAACAAGAACTCCCCCATCCACTGAACCAACGGACTATGAGAGACCCCATTCAATTGGAGATAAAACTCGAATATGATTGAAATTGTAAGACCACCTGTGAATGCTAATAACTTCGAGCTGAAACCCACACTAATTAATACAGTGTAATCAAATCAATTCAGTGGACGCCACATGAAAGACCCCGATACACATCTTGCTTCTTTTCTTGAACTATGTGATACTTGTTAAATTCAATGAAGTTTTTGACAATGCCATTAAATTAAGATTATTTCCTATTTCTCTCAAGGATTATGTAAGGCAACGGTTGCAATCCTTACCACTTGGGAGCATAGTTACATGGTAAGATATGGTAAACAAATTCCCAACTAAAATACTTCGCACCAACAAATACTGCACAACTCAGAGTGGAGATTGAAACATTCAAACAATTAGAGTTTGAGTGCTTGCCAAAAGTCTAGGAAAGATTTAAGGAGCTTCTCAAAAAGCACTTGCAGCATGGATATTCACTCTAGATACAGGTATAAAATCTTACTATTAGCATATCTGGTCAGCTATGTTCTGTCTGAGATGCAGCTACAAAGGGAGCTTTCATGAATAAACTACTAAAGGATGTATGGAATTTAATAAGGAGATGGCATCCAATGCTTACCATTGGCCATCTAAGAGATCCACAACATGTAGGGTCACTGACATGCTTAAAATAGATTTAGTGATGGCACTTGGAGCAAAAGTGGAGCTTTTGTCTTAAGAGATTAGTAGTATCTTCATAAGTAACTCTCAGCCCTCTCCAATTTCTATGATTCAAAATTGTGACATATGTGTAAGGCCTCATCCTACACATGAGTATAAAAGAGAATGGATAAACAACGGGCTAAGGAAACAAGTGAATTATATAGGTAATGGAAGAGCACAGGGTCACAACCTGTATGCAAACACCTACAATTTAGGTTGGAGAAACCATCCAAATTTTTCTTTGAAAAACTCTCAAACTTGGTAGGTTTCCAAGCACTTTACCAACAGTAGGAATAGAAGCAGTCACTTGAAGAAATAGTGGGAAATATTACAAAGTCAACTAATAAGATGATAGGTAACTTAGCTAAGATTAGGCAAGATTTCATGAATAGAACTAATGCTCTCTCACAAAATTAACAATCATCAATTCAAAACTTGGAGGTGCAAATGGGACGGCTAGTAAAGAGATGGCTTCTAGATCTGTAGGTATGTCACCTTGCACTATTGAGAATAATCCAGTTGAACATGTCGAAAGTGTGTAGATTATTATCCAAAAGAATAAAGAGGTGCTAGCTCCCCTTGTGGAGGAAGTGAAGGTAAAGGCGCAACCCACCATTGTTGAGAAGGAAAATAGAGAAAGCCCAGCACCTATATAAGCCAAAAATTATATATCCTTATAGACTTTATCTAACAAAAATAAAGGAGTAGGTAAGTAACTTTCAAAATGATTTTGAAGAATTAGATGTTAATGCTTATTTAGTAGCGGAAATAAAAAATGACCTAAGCCTGGTTAAGTGCCTAAAAGATGTGATAAGTAGGAAGAGGAAATTAGGAGACTTGGAAGGCAACTCAGACGAGGAAAATGTGTTACCATCAAAAATAAACAACCTTAGGAGTTTTTCTATCTCTTGCACTATAGGAAATACCTCATTTGATAATGTTTTATATAATTTAGGTACTAGTATAAATGTGACGTCGTTTTTTACTTTTCAGTCACTTGGTATGTAATTTGTGAAGCCCACACAAGTGAACATAAAGTTGGTAAATAGATCAATGACAAGACCACTTAACTTGTTAAAGATATCTTGGTGAAGTTGATTAACTTTATTGTTCCTATGGATTTTGTTGTTTTTGACGTGGAAGGTGAGAAAAGGCAAAGTATTATCTTTGGCCACCACGAAGACTATAATAGACATGAAACAAGGTAATTTGACATTACATGTTGGGGTAGAAAAGGTGACATTTTTTTATGTACTAAACACATGTAATCATTCACACGTAAAAGAAAGAAGAAAATGTTTTAATGTTTCTTGAGCTTAATAGCGTTACTAATAAGTCTAGTGAGGAAGCACTTGCAAAGGAAGGTGAAGTGTAGGCGCAAGAGAGAGGGCCAAAGATAAGAGTGGAAAAGGAACCTTCATTGCATATAGAAGAAGAGCTAAGCTTAGGAAGGAAAGCCGAAAAGAGATGGAAAGAGAGGAAGAGTAAAGGAGGGACTTGCAGCTCATAGGGGGTTATGGATTTGCAAAGTTACAACAAACAACCCTAAGCCATGAGTAGTTGTCGAACTGTAAACAATAAATATGACACTTTTAACGAGGCAACCAAAGCTATCTTTTTATCTCTTTCAATTTATTTATTATCTTTTTTAGTGTGCTATGTCTTGTGTTGAGTGGGATCATCTATATTTTTGTCTTGGTGCAATATCTAGAATGGAAGAAGGCAAGTGTGCGTCAAGAAGCTCAAAGAATAGGCACCATACTCTACTAGATTATCTTATTCTTTGTTGCCTTATCATATTTGTGATAATATAATTGATTGTGGTAGTAGGATAAGTGTGGGGTGGATAGACCTATAGGAAAACTTAGAGTAAGAATCGTGATATTGCTTATGATAGGAGAGCTGAAATTTTTATGCATGCAAGTTTGTGGTTTTCATGATTAAATGACAACTTAAGCATAATTTGAACTTTGTGGTCATTATACTTAATTTATGGTGAATCTCTTGCATATTGGTGTTGCTTCTTTTATTGTTCTTAAGATTAGCACACTAGGCCCAGTGTTAAAGACATGATTCCTATTCAATTAAGCACACACACTGTTTGAAAAGTTCTATGGTGAGGATGAGATAATTGAGTTTGGGACATAAGCCTTACCTCTTAGGTATTGGAGACTTTTCCAATGAATGCAGAAAATTAACTAAAGAAAAGAAAGAGAGAGTGAGGACTTAAAAACAATGAAAGAAAATTTTCAAAAAAAAAAAAAGAAAATAAGTGGGCACGAGAAAAATCAATCTTATTCTACTGATTGGTTACTGATTGCACAAAGATCCCTATTTATTCTCAAGTAAAAAGGTTCCCTAGTTAAGAGTATGCAAAACATTTAATGTTAGTTGTAAGTTAAGTAATCAGGGGTGTGCGGTGACTCTTGTTCACCTTTACGCAAAAAGACCCTCAACTATTTAAAAAAAAAATTAAAGCTCACAAGATAAGATGGAAATAAGTGTGGGGGAGAAAGTTGACAAAGCAAAAAATTATTGGCCCAAACAAGTCCTCTAGTTAGAATTGATGTTAATTGAACTTGTTTAAAAGAGAGTTTGTTGGTGCCTAGATTGAGTAGTTTTAGATTTGATTGTCTGGAAATTGCCATAAAATTATCAAATGGTTGAAGTGATTAGAAGTTAAAGAGTGTCACACACACAGAGGAACTCATGTCGTAAACATTTATGAGCTTGAATGATGATGGACTAAGTGATAGTTGTATATAATAGACTTCTGAAATTAAAAAGGTTAGCTAAATTCATAATTTTGTGCGTCAATAAATTAATTAGAAGAAAATGTTTACTTGACGACAAACAAACAAGTAAGTGTAGGGGTATAATAAAATGTGGAATAATAGGAAATTTGTACCCCTTGTATACTTAAATTATGCATGCATGTGAGTTTAAGTGGAGAAAATATGTTATCATGCATGAATTATATTAAACATGATGATTTTTAAGTAAAAAAAAATGTCAATATGAGGTTAATTATTAATTTTGGATATTTTCTACACATAAAATGCAATTTTATGATTGCAAGAAAATGTTGTAGCCGCAAATGGAAAAGTCATGGTCGTGAAAGAAAGAAATGCAACTGCAAGATGAAATCACGACACTCCCTAGAATTTTCACAATTTTAGGTCGTGGTTGTGGAGGTGAAGCTCATAGGTGCAAGGAGGATTGTTGTGGTAGTGGATAGAAGAGTGAAGCACACTGGAATTTTCACAAGCTAGAGCCATGACCGCAAGAATGAATGCCACAACTATGGCATGAAGAGGCATGACCATAGAACGCAATTACCAACTTTATGCAATTACTGTGCTCGAGTTTGCAGGTGCGAGAAAGGAGGCGTGACCATGGAAGAAGACATCGCCGCCGCGAGAGTTGGCATGACAGCAATTCAGTCTAGGACCTTGCATGATTTTTAGGGGTTTTTCCATCTTTTAATGCATGTACACATCAAGTCTAGGTATCCTAACTATAAATACGTGTTCTTCATGTCTTGAAGAGGACATTAGACTTTATTTTCATTCTCTAAACACTTAGACACATAGGAACACAAGATTAAAGGTTAGAAAAGAAGGAATCTACATCAAGAGTTGAAAAGAGTTCATTCTCCTACACAACGTAGAACATATAGACTAAGTTTTGCTATACTTTTTCTAGTGTTTTCGTGATTGTTTAGATGATGAATAATTTAGAATTGGTTTTTCTTAAATTTAATGAGTTTCTAAATTTATTTCTAGCTTGTGTTTATGTTTGGTGAATAATGTATGCATAAATTGTGATTGATTGCCCTTGCGTGGTTACTCACTATTGTTACTTTGAATAGTAATTAGAGGATCCACTAATTATCTGTAGGTGTGCAAGAAATAATAGAAGTAAAATTTATGCACTAGATACGCAATTGTAAACATTAATTCTGTGAGAGTAACATGAGTGAAATGGTGGAGTTAATGTAGAGAAACATTGTTAATCACCACGCTTGACAACTTGACTCGATTTAGCTTGGGAAAATCCTCAAGATTCTTGATTTAAAGTTAAAGGAGAGTTTGAGAGAATATTCTATAAACTTTAGGATTAACAATCTGCAACCAACACATTTAAACTGATAATTAACGTAACTAGCATATATAAGAAACCCACACAATGCAAGTGGCTAGAAGCTTCAACAACTAATACTCCATCACTTTTGTTTAGTGTGCTTTATTTTAAGTGCTTGTTTTTATTTAGTTATTGTACCTTTTGCTATAACTTGGAGGTCTAACTAATAGGAACTTTGTTAAATCAATAAACATAAAACTGCTCTTCAAGGGAATAATACTTGTATTCAGCACAGTATTAGTTTAATTATAAATTTAAATTTAGTAAGGTGACGACCTACGTTAATCTTGACTGCTCTTCAATATCTGAAAAGATAACTTCTTTTTATTCTTACCATAATTTAGATTTATCTTATCTGTTTGTAATTAACCCATGTGCTTATCAAAATGAAGGTCATCCATGTCTTTTCCTTTCTCTATAGCAGCAACCTTGAGTGAACCTTTATGTTTTCCTCAAAAATTTAGCTTCAAAATATTTTTGCCCAATTGAGAGGCTTAATTTGCAATTGGTGCAACTTTTCATTAAATTTAGAAATAGTCTCAACTTCTCCCATTCTTTAAGTTTTAAATTAAGACGTTAACATTTGAAGTTTAGAAATTTTAACAACACTCAGTACCTTCATGAATATTTTTAGGGTTCCCCAAGCTTTTTTTACTATCTCACATGCGGATATCAACTTGAATTACTCCTCATCCACACCTACAAAAATTTGTATTAATTGCTTTTGAATTACTGAGAGTAATAGGCATTCATTAGTAGTCCATGTGTGGGCATCCTATTGAACTCCTACTCGTTCAGTGTTCAATTCAATTGGGGGTTTTCATCCAATCTCGATTGCATTCCAAGCCTCTTTATCTTGAGATTCGATGAATGCAGGCATGTGTGCTTTCCAATAAAGATAGTTGGCATCATTGAAAAGTAGAGGACGTATTGTAGAGACACCTTCTTTAGCACTCACTTCATCAAATCACCAAGAATCACCATAATCGCACCTACTTCAAACCAAGTATAAATAGCAACTTGACTCTAATGCTATGTGAAAAATGCATTAGTAATATTGTTATAGTTGTTGCAACAAGACAACACATAAATGAGAACTGCAATTAGTAAGAACACACATACCAATAAAAATATAATAATGAACATTGAGCTTGTCAATGTAATTTAAAAATTCACTTCTACATCTATGAACACCAATTTAGGCAAAACTTTCACTAACAATATCAATGTAGTGAAAAATCAAACAATCCAACTCTAATTTTCACAAACTTGATTCCCCATAAGGATTTTCCCATGGTTGGATGTCTCAAAACTTCTTCCATAATTTTGTGCTTAATCTAAACTTTCCTTTAGGCCCAACTCTCACCTTGCATGGTTTGTATCAATTTGGAGTTTATTCTCTCCCGGACTAGTCACTAAACATAAGAGTGTGTTTGGTTTTAGAAATTTGGAGTAGTAAAGAAAATGATGGAGAAAGGGGAAAAAATAGGGAAAGAAATTCAAAATTCTATGTCGTGTTTGGTTGAAAGGATTTTAATTAGGAAAGGAAAAATTAAGAAAAAAAGAAATCAAAACAAACAAAACTTAAATTGAATTTTTTTTTATAATTTGAGAAAAAATAATGAAGAAATAAATAAAAGAAAAAGAATTGGAAAAATTTTTGGAGGAAGAATAAAAGTTAAAATAGTTTTCCTTTCATTTTTCTTTCTATTTTGTGAGGAAAATGAATTTTTCCTCCCTAAATTATAATTTCCCTCTAATTTTTTTTTTCCATAGGATTTTCTTTCTTTTATTTTCTTTTCCTCTCTAAATTCCAAGAACCAAACATATTGTAAGTGTTTGTCACTCGAGATCTCTAGCATTCTTACGGTTATCTTAAGGGAGTTTTCACTCTTGATCTCGCACATCTAGGGTGTTTGCTATTTATAAGTCATGAATCCAAGTTGCCGATTCTTAGAAGACTCAATGTTGATAAGATTTAAGTGCTACAAATTTGGTTGTAGAAATTATTGAACTAATGGTGCCATATTGGTTTCAACCCTGCAGTAAGAATTTCGAATAAGTTGAAACTCTTTAATCTATATCCAATAAAAAATTGTGTTGACCAAAATTCTTCCGAGGCCCTTTTCTAGATTTTTTCAAACTCTTCAAGTTCCAAAATATCCAAGGATGTTCTTGTACAAATCTTATTCGAATTTAACTTTCTACCAAGAATTTGAACATTATAAAATTTATCATAGACTCCTAATAAACTTGGGACTCTACCACAAGATCTACCAATATGACAATTATAATGTTACTAACAAATGTGCCACGTTATCGTTAACAACATGGAATGCAAAAGCTTCAAAGTAAATTACTATTTCTTGCACTATTAATTTAAAAATTTAGGTCGTGTATAAAACTATATGAACAAATATCATCATTTTGATGGATGAAATTTAAATTAAATTGCTTCATTGTAAATTGAGAACAAAAAATGGGTATTATCCATGTCTTAGTATTGATATTATAGAATAAATAAAATACGAATACAACAAAATAATTGAATAAAGCACGGAGGTTATTTTTGTAAATTACAGTTAGCGACCGAAAGTCCTCATATCTTTAATATTATCTGTAGTTATAGATGATGATAGTGAGACTATGGGGTTGTAAAATTATTTATAAATTTTATAACCTCATTTGTCTTAATTTAATAAAAATATAATTATTCAAAAATTAATAGTATTTTAAAAATATCAGAAACATAAAAGGTGATATTGTTCAATTATAATTGCACTAAAATTATAGAGAACACTGCTAGAATTTCAATATTTGTCAATCCATATGTCCTAACAATTTTGTCAAAAAGAAAAAAAGGAAGAGGAAGAAGAAGAAATATAAAAACGAAAAGGAGAGGACTGAATATGTTCAATAGATGATTATATACATATATATGGCAGTTATCCTTTTGTGTAAATTGTTTGTTGACGAAAATATGTAATGATTGAGGATCGTAAGAGTCCCTAAATTTGAGTTTTAATCATCCTCAATCATATATATGTACGTATGTATGTATTAAATATGTGTGCATGGAACTAGTCATATTTGATAATTGGACCGTTTTTTCAAAGGCATAGTTTTCTAAATTGGCGAGAAAATTAACCTAATTATGACAGGCAACTTTAATAATATAATTAGAGAATTTTAAAAAAATAGAATTGGAATATCTTAAAATCAATTTTTTCGTAGATAAATGGTAAAATATATTTATATAGTATTTGACCTGTAGCAGTTCAAATTTTAATTATCTCACAATTTTTAAACTAATTTAGTTTAAAATGAATATGTCTAATGTTTTCAGTGCTTTGCAGTTATTTGAAGTTCCAAGAATTAATTTTCAATGACTAATTTATAAATAAAACCTAGATCCCCAATTTAATTTTTTACATATTTTTTAAAACTCGTTCCACTAGGTAAATTATTAAATTAGTATCAATTTTTTCGCACAGTGAGTTAATAATTTTATGTAAGAAATTATAGCATTAGATCTTCATCATCTAATCGGATCTCGAACATGCCTTTGAGAACCGATCAACAATTAAACATTTATGAAATCCATTTTTGCTTTTCATTCAAGGGATATGATAACGATAACTTTATCATTGTTACGTAAATTATATATAAAAATAAGATCTATGATTAAATAATTTGTAACTTTTAATATTTGCAACAAAAATTTTATCACAATATTTATAATTTATATTTTTGTCACTTTAATATTGGTTACAATTTTTTTTAACATAGTACTTACAAATTGTATTTTTGTATTTTCATGTCAATTTCAATTTATTCTTAGCATTTTTGCGTGAATAGTCTAAATATTTGTACATATAATCTAATACATACAAACACACACTTATCCTTTATATTTTAAATTGAAACAATATTATTAAAAATTAAATAAAAAAGTAGTATTATTTGGAGAATAACATAGAGGAAATGGGAAACTACTGTTGTGACTTCAATACCAGGCCGCATATTGGGACAAAATATTTGTCATAATCTTAACTGAAGATTTGGAGGCGATTTACAATTAATCTACACAGATTTTTTAGAGGCAAATTCAAGTTTAAATACGATTGAGTCGTGTAAAGTTACGATGTGCCTTTTCTTGAGAAATTTGAGAGTTTAGTGAGAAAAACACACATATTTACGCATATGTCATACTTATAGTGAATTTTTTACAAATTCTTGTGTATTGTTTATTTCATGTCAATAGGTAAATTGGGATCAATGGGTTTTGACTTGTTAATTTACCTATAAAATTGTAACAAATAGTTAAATTCAAGCACGAACTTGATTTAGATGAAGTGTAAGAGATGCAAGGAACTTGTATTCCAATGATTTTGATTGTAATCACTTAAAATAGTAAATTAATTTAATCCAAACCCCACAAATGTAAGAGGTTGCTCCAAAACTTTGGGAACATATTGTATGCCATTATAATTGGTTTTACTTTTTGTTCACATGTTGTGGTGTTACAGGTATAAAATTTGCTCAATGGAATCCCAACATGGTTAAATTCAATTCGAGATTAGGGGTGAGATCGAGTCGAGTCGAGCTCGAGTAGTGGTATACTCGAGCTCGACTCGACAATGTAATAGTGGAGCTCGAGCTCGAGTCGATCAGATGAACTCAGCTCAAGCTCGAGCTTGAGATTGGATCGAGTTCGAGCTCGAGTAGGTAAAATTAATTAATCGGAAATGTATTTGTAAAATAATAAATGTCCAAAATGTAATGGGATGAAGACTTATTTACAAAGTTGCCATCGAGTCGAGTTACTCGAAACTCGTCGAGTCGATACAGAGTCAACTCGAACTCGACTCGATAAGTCACTCGAGTAGCTCGAGCTCGACTCGAACTACACAATACTCGAGCTCGAACGGAGCTTTGAGTCGAGCTACTCGACTCGACTCGTCGAGTAGCTCGACTAACTCCCAACCCTATTCGAGATTGGAACTCCTAGTCTAACCTGCCCTACACTATACATACACATAAAGTGTGTTAAAATTACAAATACACACACACACACATTACACATATTAGTGTTAACCATTTGTTTGATTACAAAACTACAACAATTGGACTATATTTTTTTTCAGCACAGTTAAACAATTTTATCGATTAAAGAAGGCAATCTAACAAAGATGGAAACTCACATGGTATGTGCAAAAATTAAGTGTAGAAGAACTTAGTGTCGCAATATGGTCCCAACCAATTTATGAAGTCTCCTGATAGGATGGCAATGGGGTGGGAGACCCACCCCCACCCCTACCCCTACCCCTACCCCATTCTCAGAAACTCCCTCTGCTTATGCCTCATTACTCATCCTGATTTTTCTGCAGGTGCTCCGTTGGAAAAGAGAAATTTTTTAAATTTAAATTTATTTATTAATAATATTATAATAAAAAATATTACTTTATACTTGTAATAATTAATTAACTAGTTTATTCTAGTAAAACATGAGTTTTAATTTTTCTATAAATTAAAATATATTTTTTATACTTTTGTTTATTATAATTAATTTGAATTTTTCATCCTTTATTATTTTTTATTGTAAGAAAAGTATTAATTTTATGATAAAGTGCATAGTTCACTATAATTAAAACGTATATTTATTCAAAATTAATTCTTTTTATATATATATTTTTTAATTTTAAGTAGAATGTTCAATTTACTAATAATTAATTTTTAAATTAACCAAACTTAAAATTATATATAAATTTGAATTATTTATCATTTAACATAACTAAATTTAATTTACAATTATTATAATTAAAATAATATATATTTTTGTTAGTTTATAGTTTATTTTAATTAAATAATATATTTATAACTATAGAATAAATACAATTATATATATTATTTAATTAATAGAAGTGGTGTGGTGGAAAAGGGGGTGGGTAGTAATTGCTGCCCAATAAATTGAAGGAAGCAGTGGATTACTCTACAACCTACTGAATTTCTCACTGGAAAAATTGACTTCGGACATTAATATAGGCCGTTGTCAGTACACGCGCAGATACACTAACTTTGTTTTGGGTGAGTAACAATGACTCGCTATGTATCCCATCCCATTAATGCCATCGACATGTCTGGTTGGTGGAACTTTATTCCTTTTGGTTGTGGAATTCTTGGACAGTATGTCCAGTGTTACAGCTAAATTGGCGCACAACATGTCAATGTAAAATTATTATATTTTAAATAATAAAAATAATATTATTTAGCATTAAAAAAATAAAAAATAAAAAATAAAAAATAAAAAAGAGTAAAAAAATTTAAAATAAAGATAAATACACCTTTTACATTGCACCACTAAAAAGATTAAATATATCATTTTATTTTAGACAAACAAAATAGATTTAAATACTTAATAATATTGGTGATATTTATTTTTATTTTTAAATTTGAACGTGTGTTTTAAATATTTTTATTTTAAAAAATATGCAAAAGTCATAAAAAATAAATAAAATTGAAAAATATAATATTTAATACGTATTTGTAGGGATCAAAGGAGTTTCAAACTTTCTACCAATGTTGTTTGCCTAGGGAACCAAGCAGGAAAATTGCTTGGCTCCTGTAGATACTGCTGTTATGCTTGGAGTGCTGATATTTATACAAATTTATATTTATTAAAGAACGTGCTCACAAAATATCACAGGCGATGCACATCACTAAATAAAGCATGTCATCTCATGGGGCAATTGCTTGGTACAGTGCTCCTTATGAGATTTCAACCAAACTTGAACGTTGTCTAAGCGTTGATAGTTCGTACACCGACTCGAGTCGATGCCCACATTTCAGTACGCATGGAATATTAAATTGAGATTTGATTTGGTATTAAGCATAATAACTTTTTAAATTTCAATTTTTGACTCCATTTCAATATTCAGACTCGATATAACATACTAAATCAAATATTGAAATTTATTTTTATTTTTTAATATTTATTATGTTTTTACTTATTTTTTATTAAAAATTTTTATATTTATGATTTAATATTCTGACCTTTATATTTGATTTTTAAAATTTTTTACTATTATCCTCAAAATTTATTTATAAGCTATATAATTAAAATTTATAATTTTTTAAATAAAAATTTGGTATATAAAAATTACCAAATGGAATATATAAAAAACTTGATAAATTACCAAACTAAATTGAATATACTGAAAAACTTTTTACTCAGTAAAATTTTGATATATTAAAAATTGGTTTGATTTTACCGAATGACCCCTCCCAAGGTCTTCCGTGCGTGCTGGATTGATTTTGGCAATTAGCTAATTATGATAATTTACTTGATTTTATCTACTGGCATTCAATCTTAGCATTACTCGTTGAGTGTTTTAAGTTGGATGACTTGAGAATACATATAAATGCGGGTGGGGTTTAACCGATATCTCGCGGTCCAATCTAAAGCTTTATTTTTTATGCTGTGAATTAAACATTTTTTTGACACATATTATGTAGACAAATAAATAAATAATTTTTTAAATTAAATATTTGTCTTAGACCAATATAGAACCGAATATAATGCATTTTGAACAATGTTATCCGTACAAGAAGAAGTACAACCTTTTTTTCTTTGTTTAGTTGGGGGGTGGGGGTGCGGTGTGCCCCGGGGGGGGGGGGGGATTGGGGCGCACTCATTTGAATACATTTTAGACGAAATTTAGAATGGCCCATCCATCTTTATCCCATAATTATTGGCCTATTAACCTAAAAGCTAGACGTTAGTAAGTATATAGGAAATCGTGTTGCTAAACTTCGCTAAATTAAATTGTCAATTTGTTTCTACTTGCATACCACAAATTTATAAGCCGCAAGTAGTCTGCCCACCAGTTCGCCTAATTAGTTTTTAGATAATATTCTATTTTACATTCCGCACGAAATTCAGATCACGAATATAAATTCATTTTCTCAAACATGGACTTTTTATTACATGCATATTAGTGATATGATAAAAGTATAAAATAAAAACGAAGATCTGAAAATGCAACCCAAAAAATATTTTATATGTCTAAGGTGCATTTGAGATATAACCATAAAATGAAATTTCCACCAAATTAAAAGAATATCTAATGTTTAGATTCGTGACTTGCCTATATAACTGACAATACGTCTATAATAAGTTTTAAACTATTCAAGGACAATAAAGCAATTCCACTAATGATCACAAGAGCAAAACCTAACAGTATACAAAGAAAATTTTAAAATTTCAGTTTCACTAGTGAGCCTAAGAAACAAATGCACCAGGCTGTTCCTTTCACATTTTCAATTACTCGTATTTAATCATTTTCCAATACATGAGTGCCTCCCATGCGTTAAGTATTTTCGCATGACAATATTAAAGAAGTTCTGACAGGAATCAGGGGGTGGAGGAATCTTTCACAAAAATATGAGTGAGAACAGATGGGAAAAGAGGAATAGAAAGAGAATGGAAGCTGGCAAAACAATAGATAAAACTAACATGAGCACTGAAATATGAACTATCCATATCTATATTGTATCATCGAAGTTTGGATCTAATTTCAAAAACTTACAATATTATATTTTAATCAATAAATATATACACTCACTCTTAAACTTTCAAAAATAACAACTAATACATCATTGCTCGATTTCTATACTATACTTATATTATTATGTAAGTGAAATTTTTTAATTGCACATTGTAACTTTGCACAATTAT
This sequence comes from Avicennia marina, assembly GCA_019155195.1. NCBI lineage: Eukaryota > Viridiplantae > Streptophyta > Magnoliopsida > Lamiales > Acanthaceae > Avicennia > Avicennia marina. The sequence goes on along the minus strand of CM032766.1, from coordinate 9,243,792 downwards.
TTTTTTCTCTATCATTTTTTTTGTCTCTTTTCTTTTGAAGATATCATTTTTATTAATTTTCTTGTTAAATTTTCTCTCTTTTAAAATCTTTTTATTTTTAATTTTCTCATTTTAAATATTCTTTATATTTTAACTTTCATTATATAAAATATAATAATTTTATATATACCCAGAGCGTGTCACATTTACTAATATATACACTATTTGTGCGAATTGCGTGTGTGAAAGCAGTGGCAATTAATAAGAGGACAGCCTCTTTTCCCACCTTTTCTTATTGCTTTCCTTGTTGGGCTGTTGCCACAAACTTCGCAGCGAAGTTGGTTGTTTTTATTGGGCAGTTCTTCAGTAGCTTCACTTGAATTAGACAACATTGAGATGCTCAATGCCTATTAATGCCCTGGCAACATTTTTTTTATTAACTTTCACCTGCTTTGAAATGTCTCCCGAAGAACTGAACTCAATGCAATGTGGTTGCAGAGACAAAATCTTTATATTTCAATAAATCAGAGATGAATTTACTAACGTGTTCATATTCTGAAAATAAAATTCATATGGGCTCTATATACTTTCACCAAATTCTCGGGCTTTTGTTCTCAGGGCTGAAAATTGATGGCATCTTTTACATAATTAGATTGATGGTTAATAGTAGTCATTCAATAACGAGTTCCCCATAATTGATTAGTCAGCCTATTTGGATCGGATTGTGAGACACCTTCTATTTTTTCGTTACTACACAAGTGAAATTGTTTGCAATCGTTTGATTACATCAATTAGCGTCGCCATCGAACAAATATTATTCTGAACACAAATGACAATATATAAAAATTTAATAAATAGCCACCCAGTCAATAGGGTAATGAAAATTAAACCTTTCAAATTAGTAAAAACAATTTTGATGGTTGTGTGTTGGCTTCGGGTTTAGCAAATGTGGTGCTTAATTTGGCGGTCTTTATCTTTACGCCTGCAGAATCTAGCTATTTTGATCCGGGGAATGGTGTTTAAGCGAATATATCTTGGCGTGCTTCGCTTTTGCACTTCCACATGTTTTATCAATTTTTTTTTCCTTTTCTGGCCCTAGTTCTTTTTTTTTCAAGTTTTTGAGAATTAAATTCCTCACACCAAACGTAGTTTGGGAAACCCCAAGACTTTATTTAGTAGACCTTTCTCTCACTTTAATGTGATTGTTGCCGTGTATTTAATCACGGGAAATAAAAATCCTATAATTTGAATGACTATAAAAAAGAATATAAGCATTCTTCGTAGCCCCCTTTTGGGATCTCATTCATACTTTTTCCTTTGATGACCATTAGAGTCTTTTATCTTTTCATTTTGGGGTTTATTTTATTTTATTTTCAAGTTTTCAATAGTGAATGGGTTGACAGTCGTTGAATAAGAAAAAGTGGTGATTTTATTGTGTGTTTTTAAGTGTTTTTATATTGATATAAAAGTAAAAAAGAGAAAAGAATAAAGAAAAGATAATAATTAAATAAATGCTTGTAGGTGGCAGATAATTACAAGCCAAATATAGCCAATGAACAATTAAAACTTACAGATTTTATATACATCTAGGCTTATTAAAAATTACGTAATTTCATCAATTACAGCAACCTACGAAATTTTTTGCTTTTAGCAATTCAATAATAAAATAAAATTATATAAATGTAAAAATATACAAAATAAATATAATAATAAAAATATATGGATTATATATTATTAAAACTTAAAAGGTGTTAAGTTAACTGAAGGAAGAGGCTATGGGTTCATAGTATAATTAAAAATAAAAAATGATGAATAAGTAGTTCTTATTGGAAACGTATTTTAGAAATTTAATTAAAATCCAATTGTTCTCTCCCCTAGCCTATGATATTATAGATATATAAAAGATCCTGCAGTGTTTTGCTATCATTTTTTCCCTTTTTTTTTTTTTCAAACTTTAAAAACCACACACAAAGGAAACGTATAATACTTCACAAACAATTTATACACACACGCACATGCGAAATTTAATCATTATTTATATTTTGAATTAAATCACCAGTTACACAAACGACGGATTTAGAGAGGTGCCAGGTGGAGCCGTGGTCGCAAAAGTTTTTGAAAATTGTTTATTTATCCCTTGAGCTTTAATCATAAATTTTGAAAAATTTACACATTATTTATTTATTTATTTTGGATGAATTGACCGCGTCAAAATATTTTAATGGGCTTCTTAATGAGATTATATATTAAACTTTATTGAAATTTTTCAAATATTATATAATAAATTGGACTTAAAACAATTAATTGAAAAGAATTTAAAGAGACATGTTAAATCTTTTGTTAATAATTTAAATGAAATTTAGGGCTATATATGATGGGTTCAGTCTATCTTAAAAATTTGATTACTAATGAAGAAGGTAATTTTCTGTTTTAGACACATTTTCCAATTAACATAGAATGAGATAGTTACATGTGATAACAGAATTTAATTTTATATTTTCAAAATTTACTCATGGTAATTTAAAATGCTTAATTTCGGTCGTCTCCCATTCTTTTATAAATTCAATTCAATTATTTTAGCATAAAGTATATATTTTAATACTATAAATGTGCAATTTTTTGTTTTTTACGTATTTTTGTTATTAAAATTTGTTAAAAATTATTTAACACTATTATATCTATTTAATAAATAAATAATAATTTGCCCCCCTCAAATTTTAGTTTGCAGATCCGCGCCTGACCGAAAACCTAGCCATTCTCAAATTTATATTTGCAACGTAAAAATTAAATATAATTTTTATTAACTATTATGTTATCTGATGATTATATAATATCATGTGACTAATACAAAGATAGCTCAATTAAATTCGCACTAATTACTCTTGTTCTATTCACAGATTCACACTTACATAGATTCCGTTTTCTCCTGCAAGTCATAATTAACTACACTCAAAACATTGATGATGGATGGCTATTGATTCCTATATACCCATGTGATGATAAATAACTCCCGTGGGCTTCACAATTTTCATATCAATTATTTGAAAAGTAAAAAAAGATATTACATTTATACTATCACTTAAATTATATAAAACATTATCCAATGAAGTACTTCTTATAATATAAGAGATGCAAAAACTCCTAAAGACTTTTAGTTTTGGTGGTAACACATTTTCTTTATCTTGGTTGCATTTCAAGTCTCTTAATTTTCTCTTTCTACTTATCATATTTTTTAGGCACTTAATCACACTTAGGTTATTTTTTATTTCTATAACTAAAGGAGTATTTACCTTTAATCTTTCAAATCCTTAAGAAATTTACTTACCTGCCCCATTTTTGCTAGATAAAGTTTTTGTGATTATGAAATTTTTGGCTTGTATGACAGTGGTGTACTGATCTCTTTTGTTTCCTCATCTTGCACTTTATTCTCCCTTTCTTTTCTTCTTGGGCAGTAGCTGTGGATTCTCTTTTCTCATTTTGTTTTTTATTACTTGTACACTTTAAACCTATTCAATTGGATTGTTTTTAATAGTGTTAGTTAACATGTCTACTAGCCTATTGGTCATCTCCTTTTGTCAGTTGCCCCTCTTGCATCTCTAGGTTTCAAATTGATGATTGTTGATTCTATAAGAAAATGTCAATTTTATTCATATAATCATGCATAGTCTCAGCTAAATTATCTATCATCTCATCGGTTGACTTCGCAAGACTACCTATAATTTCCTCCAATGATTGCTTCTTCTTTTGTTGTGTGTATGTTGCTTGAATGTTTGGTAGGTTTTGTGAATTTCTCCAAGGAAAATTTGGGTGGTTTTACCAACCAGGATTGTAAGTATTTGCATATAGATTATTACGTTGAGCTCCTACATTACTCACATAATTCACTTGTTCCTTTGGCCCATTATTTGTCTCTTCTCCTCTACACTTATGTGTAGGATGGGGCTTTACACACATATTACAATTTTCAATCATAGAAATTAGAGAGGGCTAAGAGTTACTTATTAGGACACTATCAATTTTTTTAGATAAGAGCTCCACTTTTGTCACAAGTGTCATTACTGTATTTACTTCGTGCACACTAGTGACCCTACATGAAGGGGACCTCTTAGATGGTCATGGTAAGCATTGGACACCATCTCTTTTATCAAATCCCAAACATCATCAAGTAATTTATTCATCAGAGCTTCTCCTGTAGTTACATCTAAGATAGTTTGTAGCTAACCAAATATACCACTATAGAAAGTTTTTACTTGCATCTAGAGTCTATATCTATGTTATGGGCACTTTTTGATAAATTTCTTAAATCTTTCCTAGACTTTTGGCAAGATCTTAGATTCTAATTATTTGAATATTCCAATCTTCAATTTGAGTTGCGCTGTTTTTCTTGGTGGAAAGTATTTAGCCAAGAATTTGTTTATCGTATCTTGCTAAGCGACGATACTGCTAGCTGGTAAGGATTGCAACCATTACCTCACACTATCCTTAAGAGAAAAAGGAAACAATCTTAATTTAATTACATCATCAGAAACTCCAATTAATTTAAAAGTATCACATAGTTCAAGAAAAGAAGCAAGTTGAGTATTGGGATCTTTATATGTGGCTCCACTAAATTGGTTTGACTTCACCACATTGATTAGTGTAAGTTGTAGCTCAAAGTTATTAGCATTCACCAATGGTCTCACAATTCCAGTTATATTTGGGCTTATCATTAGCTGTACGTAATCTCTTATTAACTATTAGTTGGGTGGAGGAGGAAGTTCATACAGTGGTAGGTTGTTTTCTACCATGTCCTGTTCACATTGGAGAAGAGCTTTGCGCCTATGAAGAGTTCGTTCAATCTCTATATCAAAAATCAAAATCAACACTCTTACTCCTACATGTATAAATTTCTCGATAAATGAGAATTCAATCTACAAAATAGTAATGTAACTAGAAAAACAAAAAGAAAATCAGAGAAAGAAGAGATAATGAGAGAAACAAAAGGAAAACAAAAGAAAAAAAAAAGTTCTAATCTAGTAGTCCCTCATAGTGTTCAATAGCTCTCATCACCTTTTTTGGCAACGATGCAAAAATTTGATGTGGGTTGTTACTATACCAAAATTAAATATATAATTAAACTAGTATTTTGGTGAGTATAGATATAGTTCATATGAAGAGAGGTTTTGTATCTATTGATTTAATTAAATTTCTATTAGTTAGGCCTCTAAATTACAGCGAAAGATAAAAACAACTAAATAAAAACAAGCACTTAAAATAAAGCATACAAGACAAAAATGATAGAGTATCAATTGTTAAAGCGTTTGGCCACTTGTGTTATGTTAGTTTCTTATATATGCTAGTTATGTTAATTATCAATTTGATTGCACTAATTGTACATTGTTAATCTTAGAGTTTATAAGATATTCTTTTGAATTTTCCTATAGCTTCAACTTAAGATTTTTGCAGGTTTTCCTTTGCTAAATCAAGTCAAGTGTTCAAGTGTCATGATTAACAATGTTTCTCTACATTAACTTCATAATTTTACTCTCGTTATTCTCAAAAAATTAATGTCCACAATTACATGTCTAGCATGGAAGTTTTACTTTCATTATTCTTCACATAGCCACATATTAATTAGTGGATCTTTGAACTACTATTTAAGGCAACAATTGTGAATAACCATGCAAGGAAAATCAATCTCAATTCATGAATACATATTTACCTAAAACAAATACAAGCGACTAGAAAGAAATTTAGAAACTCATATTAAATTCAAGCAAAATTAAGTCTAAATTATTCATCATCCAAAGAATCATGAAAACCCTAGAGAAAATCTAGCAAAACTAGGTCTATATGCTTTGCGTTGCATGGGGGCTTGAACTCTCTTCAACTCTTGATGTAGATTCCTCCCCCAACCTTCAATTTTGAATTCCTATGTCTCTAAGTCTTTAGAAACATAACACTAAGTCTAACCCCTCTCCAAGAAGTGGAGAACATGTATTTATACTTGTATAGTGCTAAAGGTTTGTGTATTAGTGGGAAAAGACATAAAAGCCTCTAAAATTTCATTCAAAATCACTAGTCAAATTTCTATTACATAGACTTCTATGGCTGTGAAGTCTTTTTCTATAGTCACGCCTTCTTCTCCCACATTCATGAACTCAGGCATGGTAATTATATAAATCTTGCTTCTTAGTCTCGCATTCTCCCCGAACCACCCCGTGATCGCAAACCTTCATGCCGTTGTCGTGTCTCTTGCTTGTGGAAATTCCACAAATTTTTGCAGCCTCATGTGGCTACTGTGACTAGCCTTCTCATGCCCACAAGCTTCACTTCTACGACCATGACCAAAAATTGCAAAAAGTCTAGAGAGTGTCGTGATTTCATCTCGTGGTTGCATTTCCACCTTTTGTAGTTGCGATATTGGCCTATAGTCATAAAATTGTATTTTAAATGTAGAAAATGTTCAAAATTAATAACAACCCCATATCTACACCTTTTCATCTCAAAATGATCATTTTTAATATAATTCATGTATTATAGCATATTTTCTCTATTTTGACTCACGTGCATGCATAATTTAAGCATACAAGGGATATAAATATACTATAATTTTGCCTATTATCAATACTCAATCGCTAAAACTAGTTCACAAGTCATAAATACTCTAAAGGACATTAGAAAGTTGGTACAACTTGAATACTTTGTATTTGTGTGTCATGCTGTTCAGTATGAGATACTACGAATACATATGAGTAGATTTGTCTTTGGAGAATAAGCATTCAGACAATGACTCGTAAAATGAAGCAGACATATGAAGTTCACTCTTGACTGTCAACATCTTGTTCGTGATCGTGTTAAGTGCACATGGACCTTAGATTTGAGAAGACATGGCTATCTTGTGTGCTTGATGATCATTGTGTCATTAGGATAGTAAGGGTCAATGCCTATCTTAATATGGGATAGGACTATGAGCCCAACGTGTCATTGCTTAGATGCATATAGAGGCATGGGTGCATTTAATAAAAGGTTTGTCTTTTTATAAGTGAACAAGATATCTATCCTATGCAATTAAGGTTTCACAAGGTGGAAGCCTTTAGCTAAGGTAGTATGTGATTGGAAAGAAGTTTTTAATAGAAACAGTTGTCTCGTAAGGTAACATTGATTGTCATATGATTGAATTTATGAGTTTTACTAAATCTATAACTCTTACCCAATTGAGACAACGTAAGACAAAAGGTTTATATGGCATGGTATTCATAATTGAAAGGATTTAGTGTCATTCGTTTCATTTTATCTTAATTAGGTTATGATATGGGTTGTAGGCTAGACGTTATCTATATCTTTTAAATTATATTCATTGCTTATTGAGGATAAACCTAGAGAATCACACACAAAAAATTGGAATGTATGATGAGAGTTAAATTAGTGGGTTGCAAACGAGGCTTGAGAAAACTCAAGGAATAATTTATATAGTTACAATTAGATTAGATTAAATAAATTGCCATGGTGTTTGTTAATAATAAGATCATTAATTGGAAGCACAATGGAGATTTAATTTAATTAATAGGGATTAATTAAATTTAATTAATTATATTAATTAAATTAGACATAAATAGAACTTAATCATTAATGAGGTTAATAATTAAAGAGACATGTGGGCTCAAGGGCCCATGGAGCCCTTGTAATACTTGGGAATTTTGGATAATAGTTGATCAAATTTTAGTTAATGTTTTTGGTGAATGATTAGAGAATTAGTTTTAGCTTATGTCTAGTTATTTTATTTTATTAATTTTTGTGTGCAATTATTGAACAATAAGGAATGTTGGAGAACGATACATGGTTTAAGAGCTATATGTTAGGTGTTATAACTAATGATCTTTAGAGGACCTATGAGGGCATGGAACTATAATGGGGATCTTATTCTACTTTTAAGAGTTGTATGGTGAGCAAAATTGTACTATTGGATATGAGATTATTAGTGATATACCCTCTAATATCAATATAGAATGAGGATGCTAGAAGGCATTTGGTTTTATATATGCTTTTTATATTAATTAATAAAATGTTATCAATATTGTGATAAGTTTACATGCATGTAAATCTTAATTGGCGTAAAGTATTGCGTATGCCCATGTACTTAAGTTAAGAAACCTCAATCATAACGAGTAATGAATATGGATACAAGGGTTTATTGGTACTCAATAATTAAAACCTATTTGCAAGTCACAAGTACTTTAAAGGGTATTGAGATTTGGTACGACTTGCATACTTTAAATTTGTAGGTGAATACCATACCATTTGGTATGAGATACCGAGAATATATGATAACCTAAGTAAAATAAAACTTTATGTGAATAAATTTATGTTCAAATTATATTATTTATTTCAAATTGTTAATCAAAATAAAGAAATTTACCTATCTTAAGTGTTGTAGTGACTGTAGGATGAAAATAAGTGAAAGAGAAGAGGAATTAACTCGATCGGAGGCACCAAACTAAGTAAATACAAGCTCATGACCTAATACATTGCTTAAATGAAGACTAGGTGCTTAAACCATCACCTAAGCAAACTGCTAGAGAGAGGGTAGGCAAGGACCAATCAAAATCTCTCACCTATTGCCTCTTTATCGCCTAAGCGATGCCTAAATTTTGGCCTATTACCTAGCTGTTGCCTAGGTGACTAGAGTGTGACGGCCATCACTTACTCCATCACCTAGGCGAAGGAATAGGTGATAGTTCATTGTTTGGCCACCTATCCCTTGGACCAATGTGGTAAAATGGATGGAACTTGTAACTAACCAAGGCCTTTGGGTGGTGGAACTTCAAACCTATAAATAAAGGGTGCTCTACAAGCCCAATCATCCACCCATAACTTAGAATTCTTTTAAGCATCACGATCTATCATTATAATATTAATTTAGTATAAGTAGAGAGTTAAGGATAAGTTACGTGCTATCACACGACATACGTCATGGCTTGGAGGTGAGGAATCACTACGAGGAGAAGGCAACAAGTGATAAGCATTCATCTTTTGTTTTCTTTATTCCCAATATATGTATACCATTGATCTAATCAAGTATCATTTTCAATTAATTGTTTTTTCTTATTTAGTTGTGATCAATTCTCTTATTATTCTTCTTTGTTCCTTTTTTTCTTCTTCTTCTTCTTCTTTTATTTTGTTACCTAACTTGTGGTTATAATTGAAGTGCTTGTAGTTATAACGGAAGTGAAACCACAAATTAGACAAGTTGTGCACAATTGTGAACAGTGGACTTATAATGGAAGTATAAGTCCTTTATTTCTATTTTACTTCTTCATAACTTACGGTTATAATAGGAGTGAATTCATAAGTTAAGACAATTGATCACAATTGTGAATTATAGACTTATAATGGGAGTGGAAGTCTTATGTTCACAAGGGATCAATTATTAATCCATTGTTTATATTCTCAATTAAATTAATTCCATAAATGATTGGATTAATTTAATTGAAGCCTTTGTATAATTTGATAAAGTGTAGTAAGAACTCAAGGGATTAATAACCCCTAAATAAGAAATTAAAAACTAGATAATTAATTAAATGATAATGAAAGTTCTTACATATTTTTTTGCAAGATGATTGCCATTACCCCTTGCTTGTGATTGCTACCATATTCATCTCATTCCATATACTTAGTTAAAGTTACTTAATTGTTGACTCAATTATTATTAAATTCATCTTTAAGTCAATTTTACTTAGTCAAAATATAATGTTATTGGAAACAGCACTCTTGCTTCTGGTGGATACGACAACTTTTATTCCTCTATATTACTTGGTGTGATTGTTATGCAGTTGTAATGTTAAATTCCTTTGCATCAATACATGTGTGTAGATGTGCCATTAGAGAATGAGGCATTTGGATAATAACTCATAGAATGAAGTAGACATATGAAGTTCACTCTTAGTCATCAACATCTTGCTTCAAGATCATATTAAGTGTTTGTGGACCTTAGACTTGAGATGATATAGTTATTTTATTCACATGACGGTCAATGTGTCATCAGGATATTAAGGGCCAATATTTATTCTAATATGGGATAGAGTCATGAGCTAAAAATGCTATTGTCTGGGTGCGTACAGAGGTATTTGTGTATTCAATAAGAAATTTGTCTCCTTGTAAGTGAGTAAGGTGTTTATCCTACACAGTTGGTGTTCTATGAGATATAAGCTCTTAGCTAAGATAATGTGTGATTAGAAAGGAGTTTTTGATAGGAACATTTTTCTCATGAGGAAATGTCGATTGGTCATATGACCAATTTTGTGAGTTTGACTAAATTTATGACTTTCACTTAATCGGGAACAAAGTAAGAAAAAAGATCTATTCGACATGGTAGTCATGATCAAAAAGGTTTATTATGATTCTAATTACTTCATCTTGATTGGGTTATGATATAGGCCGTAAATTAGATGTTGCTCATGTCCTTCAAGCTATGTTCATTGTCAATTTAGAATAAACCTAAAAAGTCACATAAAATTGGGATGTACTGTAAGTGTTAAATTGGCCGATTGCATAATTTATACAATTGTAATTGGATTGGATTAAATTGCTATGGTGCTTATTAATAATGAGATCATTAATTATTAATTAAAATAAATTCTCATTGTGCTTTTAATTAATGATCTCATCATTAATAAGAATTAAATTAAATTAGATGGAAAAAAATGAGCTTTAATTAAAAATGTGATTAATAATTAAAGGAAATATGAGTTGGTTAATTAACGAAATTAGTAAATAAGAGTCTATAGGCTATTAATTAAAAAGGGGTCCATGTTGGAGGGCTCATTGAGCCCATGCACTAAACCTTTGTGTCTAAACTATAAATAAGAGTTTTGAAGAGTCCTAGACATCAAAAAAGACAATAATTCGTGCACCTCCCCAAGCAAAATAGAGAAGAAACCCTAGCCATCCTCTTGTATTTCTGTTGTAAAAAGTCCTCCTAGTTTGAAGGTGTTTGCATTAGAACTTTACAAAAGGAGTTTTGTGGAATGTTGTAGGAGCTTATAAGTATCCTAATCATGTGGACAATCTAGAGGTTGAGGTTTGAGGGCCACAACTCCAAGGATCATGTATGAAATGGTTGGAAACATTTTATAGATGTAGGTTTTATTCTTGTGCTTGTTTGATTAATATCTTATCTGTTTTAGAACAAAAATGGATGGGGTTTATTTTCTTATGTTCCACTACGTGTATGTTATTGTTTTGTGTGATAAAGTTTAGACCTTTTTAGCCAAACACCAATGAAATCCAACACCATTCTCTAATGGTGCATCGACACACATGTATTTTTAGTTTCTTGTACCAAAGGGCATGATATTCATCATCTAAATATAAGGTGTGCAAGTTGTATCTGCTCTCTAATGCCCTTTAGAGTGTTTATAACTTGTGAATAAGTTTTAGTGATTGAGTGCTAAGAGTGCCTTGTGTCCATACTACCTTGAGTGCTAAGAGTGCCTTATGTCCATACTACCTTGAGTGCTAAGAGTGCCTTGTGTCCATATTTTTGTAACCTCTCTAATGCCTTTTAATGATTGAGGCATATGCAATCTTTTACATCAATCAAGATTTATATCCATGAAAACTTTCTAGAATATTGATACAAAAATCAATATTTTATTAGTTATAAGTATATATTCAACTAAATGCCCTTTTAGTATCTCTTATTTTCTATTGGTGTTAGAAGGTATATCACTAGTAGAGAGAGCCACATCGGTGTTGGAGTTGGTCCACATTGACATTTGTGGGCCATTTAATAGAATGGCAAGGAGGAGGATTTCACTATTTCAAAACCTTTACTGACGACTTCTTTTGGTATGAATATATGTACTCGATGAAGTATAAGTATGTATCCTTTCAAAAGTTCAAAGAATTCAAGGCTAAAGTTGAGAAACAAACTTGCGAGCATATGAAGACACTACGATTGGATCGAAGTGACGAATACATGAGTGCCAAGTTGTGGAATTCCTTAAGGAAAATGACATTATATTACAACTTACACTACTGATAACTTCTCAATTAAATGGTGGATCCAAGCAGAGGAATCAGACTTTGTTGGATGGTTTAATCCATAATGAGCTTTATCAACTTACCTATTTCTTTATGGGGACATGCCTTCCTAATAGCCACCCACATCTTGAATAAGATTCTTTCTAAGTCTATTCCTTTGATCCCACTTGAGATGTAGAGTAGGATGCAGCTAAGTCTGAAGCATATTAGGGTTTAGGGATGCCCAACTTACCTTAAAGAGAGTAAGGCGAATAAGTTAGTGGTAAAGACTATTTTAGGCCACTTTATAGGGTATCCCATGGATCTTTGATGACTAAAAGATTATTGTTGGTTATCAAGAACGCTTATTAGAGGAAGAGATTGTCTGGGAAGGGGGTGGTGGAAGGACTGTACTTAAGGAAGTTGAGCACGAGGCACAAAGCAAGGAACCCACACAATAATTACTTATTCAAGAAACACCTTCAATGATACAACCATTGTGACAATCGAATAGAGTCTCTTATGCACTAGGGAGTTGTGGTTGTGTCCTAGAGAATGGATAAGAATTGTTAATTATGGGAGATAATAATCATGGAGATGATGCTTTTATGTACAATCAAGTAATAGTAGATACAGACTTTTCCAAGTGACAAGAGGTTATGTAGTCAGAGATGGATTCTATGTATTCAAACCATGTTTGGATCATAATAGATCTACTCGAAGGAATAGTTCCCATTGGATACAAGTAGGTCTATGGAAGGTTAGTTGAACTAGCAAGGCTCTACTTATAAAGCTAGGATTGTGGTGATAGGCTATAGTCAAAAGGAAGGTACTAACTATGAAAAGACCTTTTTGCCTTTTTCTATGCTCAAATCCATTCGAATATTTCCTATAATGGCTGTCCACTTGAACTATGAGATTTAACATATGGATGATAAAAATTGCTTTCCTCAACGAGTTTCTTGAAAAAGATATCTATATGGTGCAACCACATAGTTTTGAGGTCTAAGGTGAGTCTCATAAAGTATGCAAGCTTAAGAGGTCCATTCATTATCTTAACAAGTATTGAGAAGTTGAAATCTTCATTTTGATAATGCAATCAAATCATTTGGATTCATTAGAAATGAAGATAAGTCATGCATATACAAATAGGTTAGTGGGAGCGCAATCACATTCTTAGTATTATATGTGGATGGCATACTTCCATTGAGAATGATGCTAGGATGATTATGTTAGTCAAAACATTATATCTAATATGTTCTCTATGAATGACTTAGGGAAGCAACATATATCTTAGGGATTTACATTTATAGAGATAAAGTGAAAAGATTGATAGGTCTCTCCTAAGCCTTGTACATGATAAGATTTTAAAGTGGTTTAGAATTGAAGCCTCCAAGAGAGGATTGCTACTAGTTAGGCATGACATCCATCTCTTAAAGACCATGTGCCCATAGACGGACAATGAGAGGAGGTCAATGGCTGCTATTTCATATGCATCGACAATTGGAAGCCTAATATATGCAATGCTATGTACAAGGTCAGATATTGCATATGTTGTAAGTGTTACAAGCAGGTTTAAGGTAAATATTAGTGAACAACATTGGAATATTGTCAAGTGTATCTTTAAGTACTTGAGAAAGCTATGGATATAGTACTTGTATATGGAGATAGAGAACTGAAAGAAGATGGTTTTACTAACTCAGACTTCTGATCGGACGTTGATGATAGAAATCTACTTATGGATACATTTTCACCCTCGATGGAGGAGAAGTGAGTTGAAAGAGTTCCAAACAAAGAACCATTACAAATTTCACCAATGAGGTTGAGTATATCACATTAAGTCATATTGTGGAGGAAGTTATTTGGATTCAGAAATTCATTACTAGCTTTAAGTGGTTCCGGCGATGGATTAACCCTGGCCACTTCATTATGACAATAATGATACAATCACATAGGCGAAGGAACCTAGGTCTTATCAGAAATCCAAACATATTGAGAGGAGTTATCACATTATTTAAGAAATCATTGGAAGGAGCGATATTGCTATGCAAACGATAGTTTTAGTAGATAATGTTGTCAACCTACTTACAAATTTGATGATGTAAGAACAATTGGATCACCATCATAAGAAAATAAGTATTAAATACCATAACAATTGGCATCAAGGTCATTAACATTAGAATGCAAGTGGGAGATTGTTAATAATAGGCCTTTTAATAGTAAATTATCAATGAGGGATACATGAGGAATATTATTTTTAAAGTTTATTCTAATTAATAAATAAATGATTATTTTATCAATATTATGATACTATTTTTATGTATATAAATTTTGAATGGCATAAAGTGTTGCATATGCCTTATGATTGTGTTAAGAGGCTTATTCATAGGGAGTTATGAATATGGACACAAAGCTATACTAATACATAATCACTAAAAATAGTTTGTGAGTCACAAACACTATAAAAGATATTAGAGAGTCAGTACAACTTGCACGACTTGTATTTGTACAGTGAGTGTCATGTAGTTTAGTATGATATATTGAGAAAAGACGTGTGTGGATGTATTATTAGAGAATGAATATTCGGACAATGGCTGGCAGAATGAAGTAGACACATCAAATTCACTATTTGTTGTCAATGTCATACTTTGTGATCGTGTTAAGTGCACGTGGATCTTAGACTTTAGATGACAAAGCTTTCTTGTGCATATGATAGTTAATATGTCATTAGGACATTAAGGATCAATACCTATTCCATTATGATATAGAGTCATGAACCCAAAGTACCGTTACTTGGGTATGTATGGAGGCTTGTGAGTGTTCAATAGGAGATTTGTCTCCTTACAAGTGAGCAAAGTGTTTATTCTATGCAATTAATATTCTACAAGATGGAAATCCTGAGCCAAGGTAGTACATAATCAAAAAGATGTTTCTGATAGAAACATTTGTCTTAAAAGGAAATTTCAATTGGTCTTATGATCGAGTTTGTGAGTTTGACAAAATTCATATCTCTCGCTCGGTTGGGACAAAGCAAGAAAACGGTCTATACCATATGATATTCATGATTGGGAGAGTTCATTGTAATCACTTCACTTCACCATGGATGAGTTACGACATATGTTATAGGCTAAGTGCTACCTATATCTTTCAAACTATGCTTGTTACTAGCCAAGGATAAACCTTGAGAGTTATTAGTAATATACCTTCTAACGCCAAAATTATTAATGAGGAATACATTGAGAGATATTGATTGTAAATGTTATATTATTATTTAATAAAATTTTGATAATTATTTTATCAATATTTTAACTGTGTTTTCATGCATGTAAATATTAAATGGTGTTAAGTATTGCATGTGTCCATGTGATTGCATTAAGAGGTCTTATTCATAAGGATTATGAATGTGGATATAAGGCTGTCTTAGTACACAATCATTAAAACCAATCTGCGAGTCACAAACACTCTAAAGAGCATTAGAGAGTTGGTACAACTTGCACACATTGTATTTGTACTGTGAGTGCTATGTTGTTTAATATGAGATACTGAGAATTTATGTGTTTAGATTTGTCATTAGAGAATGCACATTCAAACATTGACTCATAGAATAAAGCAAACATATGGAGTTAACTCTTTGATATCAATTTCTTATTTTGTGATCGTGTTATGCATATAGATCTTAGATCTAAGACGATATAGTTGTCTTATTCACATGATGGTCAACGTGTCATAGGGAATTAAGGACCAATATCCATCTTACTATGGGATAGGGCCATAAGCCTAAAGTGCCATTGCTCGAGTGCATATGGAGGTATGTATGTGTTCAATAAGGGATTTATATCCTTGTAAGTGAGTAAGGAGTTTGTCCTATATAGTTGATGTTCTATGAGATAGAAATTCTTAGACATAGTAGTATGTGATTTAAAAAGAGTTTTCGATAGAAACATTAGTCTCATGGAAAAATATCAATTGGTTATATGATTGAATTTATGAGTTTGACTAAATTCATAGCTCTCGTTTTGTTGAGGTAAAGCAAGATAAAAGGTTTATACCTCATGGTATTCATGATAGGAAGGATTTATTATGATCCATTCACTTCAATTTAGATGGAGTACGATATGGGTCACAGGTTAGATGTTACCTATATTATTCGAGCTATGCTCATGGCCAGCTAAGGATAAACCTAAAGAGTCACACACATAAGAATAAGATGAATGCTTGAGGCAATTGTAAAGTGGTGATCACAAGGCTTGATAAGACTTGTGGATGGAGCTTGAGATACTTCATGGTGGATTGAATTTGATTGCTATTGGATTGGATTAAATTGGAATGATTTATTCCTTATTGTGTTTGTTAGTGATGAGATCATTAACTAGAAACATAATAAGTGTTTACTTTAATTACTAAGATTAACTAAATTAAAGACCATGGCACAAGAGAATTATTTTGTACCTATTATGTATGTTAATAATGGAGATTATTAATTGGAAGCATAATAGGCCTTTGATTTAATTGATGGGATTAATTAAATTGAAGGGAAAAATTCGAATGGGCTCTAATTTTAATTAAATTAATAATTAGAGATGGATCTTCTTGGGATAATTTTAAGGTTCATGTTAAAGCACATGAAGCACATTCCATAAGCCTTAGGAATCCTAATATAAATGGGATTGTTTTTGAGAATGAATCAATTGGAAGGGTTTTAAGAGAGAGAGACTATTCATGTAAATAGTGTCGATGCTACTGTTCATTCCCAGGGACTATTCACCACTTAAATGGGAGAGAAAATTAGTTGCTAGTTGTTGCAATCCAATTAGCAAGCAACATCAACCTCGAGGTCCTTTTCAGGAGCTAATTACTGTAGCAGTAGATTCATTCTCTTTGTGGTTACCTTTAGATAGATTTCTCCTTTGTATTTAGTTAGGCCTTTGTACCTAATTATTGCTGTGTTTAGTTTGTTTTGGTAGTGATGCCATATAAAAAGGCCACTAGGACTGGTCATTAGGCAATGAAATAGTAACACTACCACCGGAAGATAAGGTTGATACTTTCATGGTTGCTCCTGCTTCTTTCTTCTGATATTTATTCATTCTAACGTCATACTTTCTACATGGTATTAAAGCAAGGTTCAAGGAGGAAGTAGCAGTATAATCAACTAAGAGCCATGAATGAAGCCTCATCTTCCATTGAAAACGATAGCACATGCTAGAAAAGTCAACAAATTGGTTTTTGAAACTTGGTGATCCATCCTATCCTTTTAGGATTAACAATGGTGACAACCCAATGGTGGCCATAGTTCCAAACCTTTTGAAAACTAAGACTTATTTTCTTATGGTCATGGAGCATGAAGAGAGCTTTCAGAGCTAAAAATAAGTTGGGTTTTGTTAATGGATAGATCAGGAAACTTGCAGCAGCTAACATAGCATTGGTGGAAGCTTGGGAAAGATGCAATAATATGGTAGTTTCTTAGATCTTAAACTACATATCACCCACTGTCAAATCTAGATTTCTATTTCTTGATGATGATTGTGAACTTTGGATGAATTAAGTGAGAGAATGTTGATAATGGCCCTAGAATCTATCAACTAGAAAAGTCATTTGCAACACTAGTTCAAGGGGATGATTTGGTAGTGACTTACTATGGAAAGCTGAACTTTTAGTGTATGATAAAATGCCTGAGTGCACTTGTGGGTATCTAAGAATTCCGGCTGAAAGGATGCATAGGAATTGTGTGCTTCAATTTTTAATGGGGTTGAATGAGACTTATGCTCATGTGAGCAACCAAATCCTAATGCTTGATCTTGTTCCTTTTGTGAACACAGTGTCTGCAATAGTACAATAGCAAGAAAAGCAACACCAAATCCTTGGCACAATGTAAGGGGTGGATAGCATGGCCGTAGCCATATAGAAGGAGTTTGCAGCACCAAACCAATAGCAAGGATGGATAGGTCATATTGCACACACTGTAAAATCTTGGGCCAAAACCTTAAGTCTTGTTTCAACATAGGAAATGCTGAAATTCTTGTATGTTTACACTGCCATATGAAAGGACATGTGATGGAAAAGCTACAAATTAAAGGGCTACCCCAGAGAAAAGGTAAGGTTCTAGCTTATGCTAACTTGTCATAGGTTGTGCAGTAAGGACAAATCGATTTAGAGATTGGATGTGATGATAAGATGACCTTGACTAAACCTCAATATCAAGAGTTGATGGAAATTCTTGTTACTAGAAAGGCACCAACCATTAAAATTGATGATGGGAGCCAATTCCAAACTACTCCAATAGCTAGCATTGTAACCAATACACCTATCACCTACAATGCGAACTCTTTAAATATGGTCGTTAACTTTATATCCTCAACCTTATCTAACCACAACTATACTCAAAACATTGATCATTCTTAGATAGTTGACACAAGGGTAATAGATCACACGATTTGTCACCCTAGCTTGTTTACCTCTACTCCCCTTGAAATTTCCAAATCGGTCAAGTTCCCTAATGGATCACATGCTTTGGCCACACATATAGACATAGTAAAATTAAATGAGAGTCTTACATTTCGTGATGTGCTATATGTGCCTTCCTTCTTAATAGATCTTCTATTAGTCAGAAAGATAACCTAAATTGCCTCTTCTTGCTTTGTGTTCACTTCGTTTTGTTTTTTGCAAGACCTAGTACTTGGACCACGAATGGGAGGGATGAGGTTGAAAATGGATTATACAAGCTATAGAAGCAGCAGGTGCTAACTCACAAACCTACTACAAACCTATTAAGGCACTTGGAGTCTTCTCCTTCTTCTTCTTTTAAAACTTACACTACTATTAGTATTACTTTTGGATGCGTGTTGTTGTAAGACACCAAAATTAAATTTATAATAACTAGTACTAGTTAAGTATGAGTGTCGTAGCCATAGTGAGGGTATGAATTGCATCTATTGCTATGATTGAGAATATATCAGTTAAACTATCTTAAGCGAGAGGGAGAATAAGAGCAACGAGAAACCAAGAAAACATAGATTTCTTGAATCAAGCTAGTTGCAAAATAAAGAAGACTCAACAGTGAGAAGGCCTAGGCCCTTGTGCAGTGTGGAAATTCAACAAATAATAGATGCGTTTGCAATCAAATTCAATTAACTTATTATGATGCGTTAATCTTTCAATCTTCGAGACATTCTCTTGAATTATCCTATAGCTTCAACCCAACAAGCATGTTCCCATGTCCCACTTAAGTTGAGAATATGAATATTAACACTTGTCCCACGTAACTTCCTCGGTTTCACTTTTGCTATTCCTTCAAGATTTACGTTTTGCAATTAATGTCTAACTAGCGAGTTTTGCTCATATTATTTCCCACACAGTCACAATTAAATCAAGAACCACTAAGCACTAGAAAACATGAATTCACAATGGAAAATAATAACAATGAAAACAAATCACATACACATATTCGTGAAAGTCCCCAACTGACATAGGGCCCCAAAGTAGAAATCTAGAAATCCATAAAAATAAAAGCAAGTATAATAATCAAATTCAAACTCCTAACATTAAAGAAAACAAGAAAAAGATAAGAAAATCCTAGTCTAAGGTCTTGAAAAATTGGCTGGATTATGTATTCAACACCTCAAGAATTCTTCCACTTTCTTTTTGAATGATATAGCCTCCTTGAAGTGCAAGTTTCTAGCTTTTTTCCTCAGTCGCCACCACCAATTTTCATCCAAAATTCTTCTTTACATAATGGAGAACTAGTTCAAGTCGGTGGGTACATGAAAATAGAATGAAAATCCAATTTCCAGAAATAAGGTATCTGCTCTCATTGTCTCTAGTGATTGTGGCCTCCTCAAATGCAGTCCTAGCTCCAAACACAAAAATTCTAGTAAATGCCGCAATCTTCACCCACGGCCGTAGAACTCCTTCTCGTGATTGCGGCTCCCTAAGCTACGGTTGAGCCCCTAACTGTGGAAAATCTAGTGGATGATGTGGTCCTCATCACAGCCACGAAACACCTTTTTGTGACTGCGGCTCCAAATTTTGCGATCGCGGCTCTGATTGGGCCCGTTGAAGGTTTTTGGTTGTTCTGGCTGTTTTCATACTTTTCCGTGTAACTTCCTCATCCGACATCCAATCAACTTGAATTTTACTCCATTGGAGAGCCAATTCATTTTTCTTTTATTTCTCAGAGTTTTAGGTGAATTGATATTCCACCTCAACTCAGTATCCTTCCAAAGTTGCTACTTATTCTTTGCAACCATGAAAACTTTCACAACATCATACTATTTAATGTCATTCACACTAAAATATATTCATGATAACATTTTATGTAATTCTTGTGCAATATAAACATTTTCTTCTATCATAAGGTTTGTTGATACAACGTCCATTTTACACAATTTCAATATTACCATGTGCAATATATGTCACCAACCTTGTTAAATGTATACCATAATTAACTATAATTTTAGGCAACATCACACCCCCACACTTGGAGGTTGCTAGTCCCTAGAAACTTTCCCTAATACACATGGATATAGCTTAACTATTCATGGCTCAAATGCACATAGAAGGCTTGGGTGGCCACCCATCTTAATTTTAGAAGGGTTTTAGTTACCTCACATCAAGTGACGGTTGCACACTCATTCACAACCTAACTCTCCTAAATCTTCCCATTTCCACATGACATTCAGTGAACGTGTAAGTGTACCACTCCCATCGTCTAATTTCTCAAGTGTCTTGATGTTGCTACCACTCGTCAACAGTAACTAGTTTACATGTTGCTCACCTTAAGAAACGTACCAACCCATCTCCCCATGGGTTTAAACATAAGGGAACATAAGAACTTGTGCACCATGCGAGATCAAGAGAAAATTGCATCATTTCTTTTTTTCACCTTTTAGGCAATTAACTTCTTTTTTCTTTTTTCTTGGTTTTCTCAATTTTTTGGGAAACTTTTTTACGCAAGAATGAATAAGGGTCACTTGCGCATTCCTGGTTACATAGTTCTTAACATAATTGAGCTGTTTTGCATACTCATGATCGGGTAACCTTTTCATGCAAGAATTGATAGGGGTCTCTACATATTCCCGATTACTCAGTCACTCAGCCAGCAGAGTAGAAAGTCCTATCTCTTTCTCTCCTTCTTTTTTCTTTCACAAGCTATTGATCTTTACCATCTTTACCAATTCATCACAATATCTCTCTCTCTCTCTCTCTCTCTCTCTCATTCCCTGTAGTCTTTACTTACAATTCGATGGCCTATAAATTCCTCAAGGTGAGACTGACGCCTATAAACCCTCACCCTTTCCAAAGTCTTAACACTTCTTAAGCTACCCAGAATTCGGGGACAGGGTATGTACAATAAAATTAGGGCCACATGTACACAAGGAAATCGTTGGAAAGGCCAGAACTACAAATTATTAAGTAATCATCATACGTAATATTGATTTTTTAAAAAATGTCTCTATGATCATGGATTAAGTTCAGTGGCCACTTAACCATACCTTTGCTCTTCTAGTGGCATCCTGAGTACCTTGTTTAGTTCAAGTTTGATATATTTCATGCAATCATACACATAGCATAAATAACTAAGCAGTTACTATCCAATGAAAGTGTAGTGAGTTTAGTGTTTAAAAATAATTGACCTTAGAAGTTAGAATAAAAATCAGTGAGAAACAAAATCCTACACAACTCCTTCTTCCAAACTTGAACAAAGTAGTGTCCTCACTATAATAAGCATACAGGTGGAAGATAAACATATAACAAAAGAACAAAACCACTTGATCTCGGGGGGGAGAAGTAACTACATCAACCATGTGGGCTGTTAGGATCATTGTCTTGGTAGGTTGCAAACGGCTTAACCAGATGGGACGACATGCAACGGTGTTGGTATGAAAAGTGAGACAGCATCGGGTGTCCCATTAGTGAGGGAAAGGGCACGTTGGGATACATCTGCTGAAAATATGTGGCAATATCGGCCTGGAAAGAGTGAATGGACTATTGAAGGCGGTCCAAGAGTGTATGTTGGACCATCCTCTGGAAATTTTCACACACCTCAGCCCAAAACTCCTAGTCTACATAATCACGCTCATGGCGTCGAGGGCGTTGCTGCAATCTTAGCTCACCTCCAGTAGCCGCGAGCTGGACTGGTGCTCTAGATGGATTGATCGGTGCCACTAAGGCCACGTCTCGAGGAAAATTTGCCAAGGTCACGCCTTTTCAGCAGCTAAGCTCAGTGATGACAACAGGAAGGGCCATGCCAATTGTTCACCTATTAGCAATTTTGATGATATTATCATAGATTTATTGACCCAAGTCCAAAGGTATACCATTGTATATAGCATATGGAATTAGAAATTGCTCGGTATTGATGTACTTTGCTACTGATTGGGTCGAATCTGTCTGCAGGTGAACAACCACAATAGGTGCACCATTTGGGGCAGGCTGTGGAAGTGAAAGTTGTAATATTGGCCATCCTCCCACTAGATGCCAACAGGGTACAACTCTTAAATGAACCCTTTTGTCCATTTGGAGTTGCTAAGTTTGTGAAACCATGTTATATCAACTAAGTTTAGCCTAAACACCCTGTTTATATGCCGTGGTCCGAATGAAACTGGTACCCTACAAATGTAGATCATGTCATTCTTCTGGTCTAGGACTTTAGCATAGAATTCGCGCAATAACTCCTAGGAGACTTATTGTGTAGGATGGCGAATGACTGTCCCCTAATTTCTATCAACGACAAGCTGGGCAAAGATGGGGTGAGGGTTAGTGATCTCCCTAAACCTATACTCAAGGACTAGTGCTCGACAAGAAATGTCAATCTTATAATGATATTGGGCATCCTCTGTCATAAACTGGGAAATGTCACATTGGCGAGGGCTAGTAGGTAGAGGTGGTGGTGTACATGAGGAGCTCGCTCCTCCTGGGGTATGACTGCACTTTTGAGTAGCTATAACTAAAGAAAAATCATCAGGAAAGAATACCAACTAAAATGGACGGCACGGCATCAAAGTGCCAACAACAGGTATAGAGATGAGGGAAAGAAGGTAAAAAAAATTGCAAGAATCTTTAAGTCGTGAATTGAGTGCCAAGCTTTATAGAGGTATTGAAATAAACACCTTGGATGCAACAAGTAAAATGAAAAGAAAACCACACAAATGGATGGAATCACCCCATAAAAATCTAATTCAACGAGTTTCAAGCAAGTATGCGAAAAGCACAACCATTCCCAATAAAATCTGGAACAACACTGGAAGAAAATCACCTGAAATCCTTTCCAAAAAACAAAAAACAAGTGAATAGTGGAGAACAGTAGACCATAGTGTCCATATCGTAGATAGGGGTTGACAGCTGCAGTGTGTGTGCCTATGGTGCATTCGATGTGTGTGGTGTGTGCAGTTTTCTTGTGGGCGGATAGGTGTGATGTGGGTGGGTTTTGTGTTGATAGATGTGTGCGTATGGGTGCTTTTTGTGCTAGTGTCCGAGTATGTGCATGTGTAGTGTTTAGTGTTCAAAGAGTGGGTTTTAGTTAAAATTGCCTGATCGTGAGGCAATCACGGTGGAAGATATTGTAGTCATGGCTAAAAGAGTAGCTATTCTAGTGTAAGTCCCAATCAAGGTCGCGATCACGGCCCTCTATTCTGTGATCATAAGACCGAGTGACACAATAATTGTTAAGAGTGCGAGAAAACTTTAGCGCACACGCTCCTACCTATGACAGCATTAATGATCTGTGATTGTGGTCTAGGACTTCGTGATCATAGCTCTTCCATCGTAAATTTAAGATTTCATTTATTTATTTATTATTATTTATTATTTTTTTTAAATTTTTCTTAATATTATTTTTTAAAAACATGACAGAAGGAAATGGCAAATTATCACAAAAGGCAATGATGAATTAAAATGGGTAGAAACACAAAACTAGATTTAAATAATGGAAAGGGTAGAAAAAGTGAAAGAAAGCAAGTAAAGCATGATTTGCCTCCTATGAAGCACTGCATTTTACATCCATAGCTAGACCGCTCGTAGCTCAATAGGATAGTGTCGTTAAGGTCCATGCATCTATGGTACAAACTCCCCCCTCGAGATTATGTTTGAGTTGGTGTTCACTTACCTTAAAAGTTCAGTTGGCACTGTGTAAATTAATTGCACCATGATCAAACATATTAGCAATTTCAAGAGGGCTCGACTAGTGAAACCACAACTCACTTGGGAATAATTTCAGGGGTGAATTGAACAAGAGCACCCTGTCCCCGACTTTGAAATCCAGGGCCAAAATGCAACTATTGTACCACCTCTTCGTGCATTCCTTGTACAATTTAACGTTTTTATACGCACTGTGGTGAAATTCTTCCAATTCAATTAACTGCAGTAGCCTATTTTCTTCTACTCCTTGTGGATATAAATTTAAAAATTTTATAATCTAATATGCATTATGCTTTATTTCAATGGGGAGGTGATAAGCTTTACCAAAAACTAGATAGTACAGGGACATGCTAATTGGGGTTTTAAATGCAATTCTATATGCCCATAGTGCATCGTCTAGCTTCCTAGCCTAAATCTTCCTATTGTGATGCACTATGGTCTTTAGGATTCATTTTAACTATCTATTAGGCACTTTTACTTGACCATTTGTTTGGAGGTGATATGGAGTTGCAACATGATGGGACATGTATTTTTTTAATAGTGACTCCATCCATCGGTTGTAGAAGTGCGAGCCCCAATTACTGATGATTGTCCTAGGGACCCCAAATCTAGTAAAAATGTGTTATTGTGGGAATTTTAGGACAAGTTTTGACTCATTACTAGGAAGTGCAACGGCTTCTACCCATTTTAACATATAGTCTGCTGCAACTAGTAAACATTTATTACTGTGCGAAGGCGGGATGGGCCTTATAAAATCAAGATCCTATACATCAAACAACTTTACATCTAGTGTATTTGTTTGTGGCATTTCGTTTCTTTTGGAAAGGTTTCCTAACCTCTAGCACCTGTTACACCTTTTTACATATCCACAGATGTCCTTATAAAGCGTTGGCCAGTAAAACTTAGATTGAAGTACCTTGTATGCAGTGTGATTGGCGCTAAAGTGTCCTCCAAAGTTGAGCTCATGGCAATGACCAAGATGTCCTTCGTCTCTTCCTCTAGGATACGCCTGCAAATAACTTGATTAGCACATATTTTACACAGGTAAGGATCGTCCTAGAAGTAATGTTTGACATCAGAAAAACATTTTCTTTTTTGTTAGTAAGACATATTAGGAGGTAAAACATCACAGGCTAGGTCACTTAATTTGCAAACTAAGGAATAAAGGTTGTAAATAGGGCAAAGATATGTTCATCTAGAAATTCTTTAGCGATACCTTACCCTTCGTGTTACCCTTGTTATCCAATCTGGAAAGTTGATCAGCCACCACGGTATCTAGTCTCTTTTTGTCTTTGATCTCCATGTCAAATTCTTACAACAGTAAAATCCATCGGATTAGCTTGGGTTTTGCATCTTTCTTTTCAAACAAATATTTAATGGCAGCATGATCTATAAAAACAAACGTTTTGGCTCCAATTAGATACGGTCAAAATTTCTCAAATGCGAACACTATCGTTAACAGCTCATTCTCTATTGTAGCATAATTCAATTAAGCATCATTGGGGGTACGATTGGCATAGTAGATCATGTGGAGCCTCTTGTCCTTTCGTTGTCCTAGAACCACCCCTATCGAGTGGTCACTAGCATCACATATCAATTCAAATGGTAAGGACCAGTCTGGAGGTGTGATGATGGGTGTACTCGTTAATTCCTATTTTAACCTATTAAAATTAGCTAGACATTGATCATCAAAATCAAATGATGCATCTTTAACTAACAAGTTAGATAAAGGTTTTGAAATATTGGAAAAATCTTTTATAAAATGTCTATAGAACCCGACATGTCCGAGAAAGCTTCAATTCCTTTCACATTCGACGATGTGGGTAAGTTGGTGTAACATCAATTTTTGCTTTGTCTTCCTTGATGCAATTTTTTGAAATTTTATGCCATAGAATAATCCCTTCCTACACTATAAAATGACACTTTTCCCAATTCAAGACTAGGTTAGTGTCTTTGCATCTCTATAAGACTCAAGATAGATTATATAAACAGTTATCATAGAAGTCACCTATAATAGAGAAATCATTTATAAAAATCTCAATTGTATTCTCGATTAAGATAAAAAAATTGCCATCATGCATCTTTGAAATGTTGCTGGTGCATTGCATAACTCGAATGGCATCATCCTAATCCTCTAGTACAATTGGGATTTGTTTATAATCTAAGTACCCATCTAAAAAGTAGTAGTATGGATGGCCTGCTAGCCTTTCTAGCATTTGTTCTACGAAGGGTAGTGGGAAGTGATCCTTGCAGGTGTCATTATTAAGTTATCTATAGTTGATGCGTACGCAACAACCTGTTACGACTCTAGATGGAATTGCTTCATTTTGGTTATTTTTGACTACTGCCATACCCCCTCTTTTTAGGTACTACCTAGGTTGGACTCCCCACTCATTATCTAATATGGGGTAAATGATACCTAACGACCTCTTGAGTGTGTAGGTTTAGCCGATGTTAAGGTTACCTCACGGGTTTATAGGTGTCATCAAGCAAAATTTTATACATGTAATAGGAAGGGCTTATACCTTTCAAATCCGCTTAGGTCCATCCTATGACACCTAATTGATTTTTCAAAACTTGCAGCAATTTTTCTTTTCTTCCCAATTCAGATGTGCAGAAATTATCATAAGGAGCGTAGATGACT
Organism: Avicennia marina; assembly: GCA_019155195.1. Lineage (NCBI taxonomy): Eukaryota > Viridiplantae > Streptophyta > Magnoliopsida > Lamiales > Acanthaceae > Avicennia > Avicennia marina. The sequence continues at coordinate 9,217,031 of CM032766.1, read as the reverse complement.
TACCGAGAAAAGCATAGCTTAAGTGGGCTGGCAATTGTTTTAGATCAAGAGTTGGCAATTCTTCCATTAATGTCTTTGGTGGATGTAATGATTTCACCAAGGGTTGCATTGCTGCTACCACCTCGTTCCCCTTGCCATCACCCTCTATTTCCATCTTGGTTTGTAATTCTCCTAGCTTCAACTCTAGCTCGTGCATGTCCTGAAATCCTCTCGTGTGCAAGTGTTAATGTGCTTTAAATAGAGATAGATATTAACATCTATAGGAAACTATGAGGTATCAAACACATTAAATATGACTTTTTCACCTCCTACCTTCATTGTTAACTTACCTTAGTGCACATCAACTAACACCCTACTTGTTGCTAGGAATGGTTGCCTCAATAGAAGTGGCACCTCCCTATCTTCTTCTATACCTAAAAAAACAAAATTAATAAGGAATATAAATTTGTCTACCTTTACCAAGACATCTTCAATTAGCTCAAGTAACCTTTATAGATTTGTCTGCCAACTGAATAATCATCTTGGTTGGTTTCATGTCTTCTAGTTTAAGTTTCCTAAAAAGAGTATAAGGTATTAGATTAATACTACCACCCAAGTCACATAAGACCTTATTGAACTCCACATTACCAACATTGCATGGAATAGTAAAACTTCCTAGGTCCTTCAATTTAGGAGGAAGTTTATTTTGAATGACAGCACTGCACTCCTTAGTTAGCAATAGTGTCTCCTGGTCTTCTAGTTTTCTCTTTTTAGAGAGGATTTCCTTTAAAATGTTCGCATAACTTAGCATCTGTGCGAGCGGTTTTACGAACGGAATATTAATGTGAAGTTTCTTGAATACATCTAAGAATTTAAGGAAGTTTTTATCCTCTTGTGTAGCCTTATCTATGCAGATATGGGAGGGGTGGTTTGTAGGGCTTGATAGGTGATTCAACTTTTCCTTTAGCATCTTTTTGCCCTTTATTAGCTTGTTCACTAGACCCTTCCTCCACTTTACCTATGTCCCAAAAGTCTGTTCTGTGGGGCAACTGTTGTAGCTATTTTCCATTCCTCAAGGTATGCCTTGCATTGCTCCCTTGGGTTAGTCTCTGTATTGCTGGGTAGTGTTCCTTGGGGTTGGGCTGCTACATCTTTCACCAATTGCCTAATATGCTACTCTAAGTTGTATAGGGATGCCTATTGATTCTAGAGTACTGAGTTAGTTCTGTTCATGTAATCCTGAGCTGTTCTGGCTAAGTTTCTAATGATTTCCTGGGTGGATTTGGCTAGGTTTCCTACTATGTGTTCTAGTGATTGTTTCTTCTCCTGTGTTTGATATGGAGGGTTTGATGCTACCAGTCTTTGTATGCCGGGGGGTTGGACATGCCTGCTTGGTTTCTCCATGAGAAGTTTGGGTGGTTCCTCCACCCTGGGTTATATGTATTAGAGTATGGATTATTCTATATCTGATTCTAGTTGTTCACATAGTTTATCTATTCATTCTCTAAGTAATTTCCTCTAGTATTACCCACCTAGCACTCATGGGTTGGGTGCGGATCGGAGAACATGTCATAGACCTGCATAGATGAAATAAACACATTAGTATTAGTGTTTAAACTATTAATTTTTTGTGTAAGCTTATCAATTTTAGCAGTTAAAGCGGTAAAGGCATCTATATCGTGAACTCCTACCACTCATTAGGTGATAGAACTCTTGGAAGGCCATTAGTAGGCATTCGACGCCATCTCTTTGATGAGGTCCCAAGCTTCTTTTGGCCTTTTATTCATTTGGGTGCCGTTAGCTACGACATCTAGCACAATTCACAGGTTCCCACTGATACCACTGTAAAACATCTGAATTTGAAGTCAAATTACATATCCATGTTGTGGGCACTTCCTCAATAGTTCTTTAAATCTCTCCCAGGCTTCAAGGAGTGTTTTAGAGTTTGTCTACTTGACGGTACCTATTTCAAGACGCAATTGTGCAGTTCTAGCAGGCGGAAAAAAATTAGGTAAAAATTTATAACCATTTCTTGCCAAGTACTAGTACTCCCTGTGGGCAGCTTGGAGTCATTCTCTAGTGTGGTCTCATATAGAGAAAGGAAATAATCAAAGTTTGATCACGTCTTCAGATACTTTGTTAAACTTTATCGTATGGCACAATTTTAGGAAGCTTGCTAGGTGCGTGGTTACATCCTTTTGAAGGCCTCCTTTGAACTGATTTAACAGTACCATATTAATCAATGCAGGTTTAAGTTTGAAATTCTTAGTGTTTACTAGCAGTATAACTATCCTTGTCATATTTTGTGTTATCACCAGCTAGACATAATCTTGGAGGGCCATTTAATTTGGTGCTAGAAAGTTTGGTGGTACGTGCTGATGGTCTTCCATGTCTAATCATTCTTATAGTTGTATTTTCAGGGATTTTTTGTGTCAGAGCATTCGTTTGATCTTCGGATCAAAATCAACCAACTCTGCACGTTGATTTCTGCCCATGCAACGGTGGTGTCTCTTCCATACCTCTAACGTTAAAGATCAATTTATAAATAAAGCAACAAATAAATAAATAAAAGTATAAAGAAATAGGTGTTCTAATCTAGTACGCACTACGAATATGCAATAGCACTCGTTAACCTCGTCAGTCGCGGAACCAAAATTTTATGCGTGTTGTTGTAACACACTAAAATTAAATTTATAATGAGTAGTACCGATTAAGTACGAGTGTCGTATTCACAGAGAGGGTATGAATTGTGTCTATCACTATGAATGAGAACATATCTGTTAAACTATCTTAAGCGAGAGAGAGAGAATAAGAGCAATGAGAGAAGACTAAGAAAATATAGATTTCCTGAAGCAACTAAGCTAGTTGCAAATTAAAGAAGATTTAAAGGCGAGAAGGCCTAGACTCTTGTGCAGTGTGGAAATTTAATGAATAATAGATGCGTTTTGCAATCAAATTCAATTAGCTTGTTATATTGCATTAATCTTTTAATCTTTGAGGCATTGTCCTGAATTATCCCAAAGTTTCGACCCAACAAGTGTGTTCCCACATCCTACTTAAGTTGAGAATATGCATATTAATACTTTTCCCATGTAAATTCCTCAGTTTCACTTCTGTTGTTCCTTCAAGATTTATGTTTTGCAATTGATGTCTAACCTGCGAGTTTCCCTTTTGTTATTTCCCACATAGTCACAATTAAACCAAGAACTGCTAGGCACTTGAAAACATGAATTCACAATTGCAAATAATAAGGACAATGAAAACAAATCACATACATGTATTCGTTAAAAGTCCTCAACTGACACAGGGTCCTAGAGTAAAAATCTAGCAATCCATAAAAATAAAAGAAAGTATAATAATCAAATTTATAATCCTATTATTCAAGGAAATAAGAAAAGAAAATCTTATTCCAAGGTCTTGAACAATTGGCTGGATTATGTCTCCAACACCACAAGAATTCTTCGAATTTGGTCTTGAATGATGTAGCCTCCTTGAAGTACAAGTTTCTAGCTTTTTTCCTTAACTGCCACCACTAATTTTCATCCAAATTCCTTTTTTTTTATAAGGGAGAACTAGATCAAGCCAATTGGTACATGAAAATAGAAAGAAAATCTAATTTCTAGAAATAACATATCTATTTGTATTATCTCTAGCAATCATGGCTCTTCGTCTTGCGATTGTGGCCTTCTTAACTACAGTAATTCTAGTGAATGCCGTGATCTTTACCTTTGGCCGCAGAACTCCTTCTTGCGATTGCAGCTGCCTAAACTATAGTTGCCCCCCCAACTATGGAAAATCCAGTGCATGATGTAGTCCACATTGCAGCTCTGGAATACCTTCTTGCGATCACGGCTCCGACTTCTATGATCTTGGCTCTAACTGCGGCCGTTGAAGGTTTCTAGTTGTTCTAGCTGTGTTCATACTTTGTTGTGTAACTTCCTCCTTCGAGGTTTGATCGACCTAATTTTTACTCCATTGGAGAGCCAATTCATTTGTCCTTTATTCCTCAATGTTTTAGGTCAATTGAATATTCTACCTCAACTCAGCATCCTTTTGAAATTGCTGTTTAATCCCTGCAACCGTGAAAACTTTCACAGCATCATACTATTTAATGTCATTCACTCTAAGATACATTCATGATAACATTTAATGTAATTCCTGTATGATTTAAGCATTTTCTTCCATCATAAGATTTGTTTGACATAACGTCTATTTTACACAATTTTAACATTACCGTAAACAATATATGTCACCAACCTTGTTAAATGTACACCATAATTAACGATAATTATAGGCAACGTTACTTTTCAGGATAATATTTGTCATTACCACATTGGACATCTATCAAGAAAAGCTCTGGAACTTATTGATGATCCAATTGTGAATTCAAAGTTTCTTACATTGAATGAAAATTTCTGTTCCATTTGTCATTTTGCCAAAATGCATAGAAAGCCTTTTAGTCTTACTGAGCACAAAATATCATATCTCTTTGAATTGATACATTTTGATCTATTGGGTCTATTCCATGAAGCGGCTCATGATGGAAACAAATATATTTTGACTATAGTTGATGATTATACTAGGACAACTTAGGTATACTGGACAAAAGCAAAATCAGAAACTAGACACTTCCTTATGTCCTTCTATAATATGGTCACCAATTAATTTTCCAAAAAGATAAAATTGATTAGGACAGACAATGGCTCTGAGTTTGCATTAAGGGATTTTTATCATGAGAAGGGAATAATACACCAAAGGACTTGTGTTGAATCCCCTCAATAGAATGGTACAACTGAAAGGAAGCATCAACATTTATTGAATGTGGCTAAGGTTTTGAGATTTCAATCTAATGTTCCTATAAAGTATTGGAATGAATGTGTTTTGACAGCAACCTTTCTCATAAATAGAATATCTACCCCTGTCCTAGGAAATAAGAGTCCTTATGAAATGCTTTATAAAATTAAACCAACTTATAAACATACAAAAGTCTTTCGATGTTTACGTTACATAACATCTTTGAACCAGGGAAGAAGAAAGATTGATGCTAGAGGTAAACAATGTGTTTTTCTAGGCTATCATTAAGGGGTAAAAGTATATAAAGTGCTAGAATTGGAAAGTAAACATATATCAATTTCAAGGGATGTGAAATTTTGTGAACACATTTTTCCATTCCCATCTAAAGATCAGTCAAACATTTTTTAGCCATTCCAAGATCACTCTAACCCTGCTTCACCTCCCTATGTCCCCTATGATTTTACTAACTTAACTCTTCCTTAAGAAATTCCCAGTCAACTATCCTTAGCGAGTTCTCAAATTGTTGAGCACAATGATGATCATCAAGTCCCCATGCCGGACAATGTTCCATTAAACACTGATCATGCTCCTGGCTTACAAAGGTCCTCTAAGCTGAGAAAGGCATCTAAATACCTTCAAGACTACTACTGTAACAAAGCCATTTTCCCCTCACCTTTGTTTGTTGGTCAGACTCACACAATACTAGAGACACATAAACTGCACCTACTTGAAAGTGTGTTGAGTAGTCATATGTTCCTTACCCACTATCAAACTTTCTTGACTACTATTTCTTCATAGGAAGAGCCATAAACTTATGATGAGGCTCTCAAGCATCCAAAGTGGTAGCTAGCTATAAACTCAGAGTTAGAAGCATTGGAACAAAATTAGACATCGACCATGACAAACCTATCGGATGGAAATAAAGCGATAGGGTGCAAATTCATCTATAAAATCAAATATAAATTAGATGGAAACATATGAAAAGTATAAGGCAAGACTGGTGGCAAAAGGTTTCACATAAAAGGAAGGGGAAGATTATCAAAAAACCTTCTCACTAGTGGCAAAATTAAGCATACTCGAATGCCTTCTAGTAGTGGTAGCAACAAGGAATTAGAGGCTACACCAATTTGATGTTAACAATACCTTCTTACATGAGGAATTGAAAGAAGAAATTTACACGAAGAAGTCTCTAGGATACAATAAAGGAGGATTTAATCAAGTATGCAGGTTAAACAAAAGTTTATATGGTTTAAAGCAAGCATAAAGACTATGGTTTGCCACATTGTCTATTACCTTGGTAACATTTGGGTTTCAACAATCTAGGGCTGATTATAATCTCTTTATCATGAATGGAAGGGACTCCTTCACAGCACCATTAGTATATGCTAATGACATTGTGGTGGCAAGTAACCTAGAAGAGAATATAGCTATCATAAAGAACTTCTTGCATGACAGACTCAAGATCAAAGATTTGGGGCATTTGAGACACTTCTTGGGGATAGAAGTTAAACGGAGTAACAATGGCTTATCTATTAACCAACAAAAGTATGCTTTGAATATTCTTGTAGATAGTGGCTTACTTGGAAACAAGCCATGCAAGACCCCAATGGAACGGGGGCTTAAACTTAGCAAGGCAAAGGGAAGGTTACTGGTTGATCCTTCTATTTATAGAAGACTAATTGGGAGACTTCTCTAGCTTACATTAACTAAGCTTGATATATCCTACTCAATACAGACATTGAGCTAATATTCATGTAGGCACCCATAGACCTACATCTAAAAGCTGCTCATAGAGTCCTCCACTACATTAAGACAGCTCTAGCATAGGGTTGTTCTTTCCTTCAAAGTTTGATTTAAGATTTAAAGTTTTTTGTGATTTTGATTAGGGCTTTTGCATTGATACATGTAGATCTCTAACTAGCTATTGTATATTTCTTGGTTAGTCCATAGTATCTTGGAGGTCAAAGAAATTATCCATTGTTTCTAGGTTATCAGCTAAAGCAGAGTACCAAGCCATGGCTACAACATGCAATGAGTTAACTTGGTTAAGATATGTTTTTAGGGATTTAAGAGTTGAACATCTAGAACTAACATTGTTGCATTGTGAAAATCAAGCTGCTATGCATAACAGCTAATCTGATGTTCCATGAGTGCAGTAAACACAGAGAAATGGATTTCCATGTTGTGAGAGACCAACTATAAGAAGGAAAAATTGTCACTGGCCATGTTCACACTAGAAATTAGATTGCAAACATCATGACCAAGCTTCGAGCATATGATCTATTCAGAAACCACTTGAGTAAGATGGGAATGATAAACTACCATTCCTCATCTTGAGAGGGGTTGGTGCAATATAGTCAGTAAGCCACATCAGCCTTGAGGTCCATTTTTAGGAGCTAATTCTTGCAGGAGGAAATTCATTCTCTTTGTAGTTACTTTTGGATAGATTTCTCCCTTATAATTAGTTAGTCCTTTGTACCTAATTATTTCTGTGTTGTTTAGTTTGTTTTGGTAGTGATTCCATATAAAAAGGCCACTGAGGCTAGCCATTAGGCTTTTTTCTTCTGATATTTATTCATCCTAATTATATACTTTCTACATTAGTACCCTTTAATTTTCTCTTAGGAAATACTCCAAGCGCCAGAGTTGTATCATTTCTGAAGAAGTTCACGGAGTTTTATATGAGAGCCACAGCTAATGATTTATTCATATGGCCAAATTAAGGTCGAGACGTTATCACGGCTTGTGGATCACAAACAGATGCTACATGATTTATTTCTAGGTAATCATCCATACAACTTTCTAGCATTTAATGTTCATGCATTTTATGCAATGAAAGTAGACCAGGTTAGGATTTTACTTATTCCACTACGTTCTTAGATTATTTGTGATTCAAATTTATAAAATTTAAGATCCCATACCTTGTGAAACCTAACAAGAGTCACATACATAAGAACTAGGTGATGGCTTACGACATTTGCAAAGTAGTAACACAAAACTTGAGAAGTCGTGTGGATGAAGAAGTTTTATAATGGAATTAATTTGTTTGCAATTGGTTTGGTCCAAATTGTAATGGTTTATTCCATATTATATTTGTTAGTGATGAGACCATTAATTAGAAATATGATAAGTCTTTAATTTAATTAATGAAATTAATTAAATTAAAGAGAGAAGGCACAAGAGAATTATTTTGTACCTACTATATTTGTTAATAATGTGAATTATTAATTATATGCATAATAGGCCTTTGATTTAATTGATGGGATTAATTAAATTGAAGAAATAATTCAAATGAGTTTTAATTATTAATTAGATTAACAATTAAAGGTGGATGGGCTTAAGAAAATTTTAAGGTTTATGTGAAAGCACATAGAGCCTATTCTACAAGCCCTAGGAATGTATAAATATAATTGTGTCTTGAGAATGAATAAATTGGAAGAGTTCCAAAACCAAAACACTATTCTCATGAACAGTACCTAGTGGCACTATTCACTACTTTGTACACGAGGGAAAATAGTTACTTGCATCCTTCTCAATTTTTCTTAAGAAATTTTTCAAGCACAAAGAGTTGTAGGATTTCACAAAGTAGTTCGTAGAGATTTCTTGGAAAGCCATAGCCAACACCTTATTTATATGGACAAAGTATAGGGCAAGATCTTATCATGGCTTGTGGATCATAAATAGGCCTCCTAACACATTTTCTGACCAAGGCAGTTAAGCATGCCAGCTATTAACAACCAATAAGCTAGTGGAATAGGCCACTAAGCAAGTGCAGGTGCCTCCTCAATAGGCAATTCATCTTCGTGGGTGGTCTAATCACTCTAGGAGCCATCAAATCAAGTCTAAAATCCTTGACAACCAACATTTCTACTTGTTGACACAGGTTTGTGATCAAGATGTATGTGCTATTGTTGCCTTTTTATTTACACCAAATGCTTGATATTTACCGAAAATGAGGTTAATATAAATAGGAACACTCATAAAAATGGCATATATAATGGGAGCCTGCTCATGTTCAATGTAGTGTGGTGAAGTGTTAGTGGAGTCCATCCAATTGTAAGATAACACCACACTTTTGCTACGGGATGCATGTCATTGGATTTGAAATTAAAATGCTTAGTATTAGTCCATTGCACACCCTCAGGACATAATGTCTTAATTATAACATCATTGGCCTTGAAATGATTTGGGATTGTGTAGAAGCAATCCAAGTGTCAGGACCAAATGGAACTCATACTCCTTAGTATGCACCATACTGCTCAATCTTTTCAAGAACATTTGCATAAAACTCCATGACTAAAGCAATAAATGCCCTATTTTCTAGGATGTTTAACCAACATGGACCTACCACTTAGTTCTAGGATTTCCATATTTTGTGATTCGCACCATCAGCCTTAGCAATGCCACTCTCTAGTAAAACCTTTCCATGTCATGTCATTTTTATAACGATGAGCCTCTTTTGACATGAATCTATTCATATCATTAGTGGAACCTCTATTTAGCTCTACCAACGGTCCTACTTCTCTTTTGGTGAGACATATCTACAAGAACACCCACCCCTCCCCAAAAAGAACACTAAAGAATAATTGAAACACAATTGTAATTACCAAATGCAAACACTAAACTTTCACTTTACGACCACACTTATAAAATGCAAAGAATGGTCAAACCGAATGCATATTCTTAACATAAAACACTCTTCTAGTATGCTTGTTACAACTTTCCAATGAATGTTCTTAAAACAAATGTTCACCACACATACAACATATAAATATATATATATATATATAGCTTTTTAATATATTCAATTGAATTTTGGAAGCAAGTATGATAGCTTTCTGATCTATTGATGGTTATTGCAATCCAACAAGCTTGCAATGCAAAAATTGATTAAGGCATTTGATCAAACACTTAGCAAACAAGCATAGCCTCACATAACATTATCCATGGAAATGATAGCAAATTCCCAAATGTGCTCAACCAACAATTTGAAACGATTTTATCAAAATTTTAACAACTTTTAATTTCTACAAAAATTCATATGACTTAAGCATAAATCTATTAGTAATATGCTCTTTAATACCGAATTATTAACGAGGGATATTGGTTGTAAATGTTAACTTTTTATTAATTAATAAAATATTGATGTTTACTTTATTAATATAATGATAGTATTTCTTTCTTGCATGTAAATCTTGAATAGTGTAAAGTGTTATATGTGCCCATATGATTACATCAAGAAGTCATATTTATAAAGGGTTATGAATATGAATACAATGATAGCTTAGTGCACAATCACTAAAACTAGTTTACGAGTTACAGACTCTGTAAAGGATATTAGGGAGTTGACATGATTTGCATGTCTTGTATTTGTGTAGTGATTGTCGTGTCATTAAGTATAAAATATTAAGAGCACGGGTATGTGGATATGTTGTTGGAGAATAAGGATTCAAATAATTACTCAACAAATGAAGCATGGAGTTAACTCTTTGCTATCAATGTCTTGCTCCTTAATTGTGCTAAGTGTGCATAGGCTTTAAACTTGAGATGATATGGTTATCTTGTACGCATGACAGTTAGCATGTCATTAGAACATTAAGGATCAACATCTATCTTAGAATGAGATTAGGTCATGAGCCCAATGTGACGTGAATGTTCAGGCTAACATAGAATATCCAAGGATAATTGAAGGCCCAGTGATGAGGTCTAAGGCTAAAAAGCTGAAGGAAGCAATGACAAATCTCTTATCAAACACACACATGTCTCCATACATATTCGGACAATGGCATTTTGGGCTCATGACTATCCCACACTAAGATAGATATTGATCCTTAGTGGCCTATTGGCACATTTACCATCATATGAACAAGACAACCATATTGTCTCAAGTGTAAAGTCCATGCGCATATAGCACAATCATGAAGTAAGACATTAATAGTAAAGAATGAACTCCATGTGTTTGCTTTGTTCTATAAGTTAAGTCCGAGTGCTCATTCTTTAATGATGCATTCAAACACATTTATTTTCAATATCTCATGCAGAATAGCATAGGACTCTCCTTACAAATACAAGTTATGCAAGTTGTACTGACTCTCTAATGACCTTTAGAATGTTTGTAACTTACAAATTGATTTTAGTGATGGTGTACTAAGAAAGACTTGTGTCCATATTCATACTTATGAATAAGGCCTCTTAACATGATCATATAGGCAGTGCAATACTTTATACCTTTTCAAGATTAACATGCATATCACTAACATTTGTAACATGAAAGAGATCAAGAGTTGATGTTCATACATAAACCAATAGTTAGTGTTGTTTGATGTTCTATGGTGTAGTGGACCCATGAAGGTAGGCCATGAAAACTAAGATCAAGAGAAGACTAATTTTCTAAGCCCATGTAAGAGTATGGGGATTCATGAACATGAAGATGATGTAGTTGGTGGTCTAATTAGATCTAGACACCTATAGTCATGTTAGTGATTAGCCCTTTGATGCCAAATGATCAATGAGGGATTCTTGAAGAATATTAGTTTTAAATGTTATTCTTGTTAATAATTAAAATATTGATGATGATTTTATCAATATTCTAGCAGTATTTTTATGCATGTGAATCTTAAATGATGTAAAGTGCTAGATGTTCCAATGTGATTGTGTTAAAGGGCCATATTCATAAGTGGTTATCAGTAAAACTAGTTTGTGAGTCATAGGCACTCTAAAGGGCATTGAAGAGTCAATACAACTTGCACACTTTGTATTTCTATAGTGAGTGTCATGCTTTCAGTACGAGATATTGAGAATACATGTGTATAGATGGTTAATGTGTTACCAAGGCATTAAGGATCAATATCTATCATGGATGAGGGAGTCATAAGCCCAAAGTAACATTGCTCTGGTGTGTATGGAGGCATGTGTGCATTTGATAAGGGATTTGCCTTCTTGCAAGTAAGCAAGACATTTGTCATATGCAATCGATGTTCTATGAGACAGAAATCCTTAGCTAAGGAACTATGTGATCGAAAAGGAATTTTCAATAGAAACATTAGTCTTATGAAGAAATGTTAATTAGTTATATAACTGAGTTGATAAGATTGATTAAATCCATGACTCTCACTCAATCAGGACGAAACATGACAAAGTGTTAATATCTTATAGTATTTACGATCAGGATGGTTCATTGCAATCCATTCACTTCACCTTTAATGGGCTACAATATGGTCCATAGTCTAGTTGTTACCCATATCCCTTGAACGCACAAAGGAAGTGAGGAAGAAAAGAAGGAGAATGAGGAAGAACAAAGAGAGATTTGTAGCTCATAGGGGTTGTAGATCACCGAAGCAGAACGAGGAAGAACAAAGAGAGATTTGTAGCTCAGGGGGGTTGTAGATCACCAAAGCATTAATTAAATTGCCTGAGTCACAAGAATCATGCCGGGCTAAAAGCATTGAATATAGCACTTATTGGAAGGCAACCCAAGCTATCTCTTATAGCTTTCAATATTTTTTTTTGTTTTGTTTTATGTTGCTTTCAATTTTTTTTTTGTTTTATTTTATGTTGCATGGAAATCATCTACATTATTCTCTTGGTGCAAGATTTTGGGAAGAAGGCAAGTGTGCATGAAGAAGCTCAAAGAAGGAAGAGGAATAGGTGCTAGACCCTACCATGTTATCTCATTCTTTGTTTCCTTATTTTGCTTGTAATAGTATGATTAACTATGGTAGTAGGCTAAGTGTAAGGGTGGGCAAAAGTGTAGAAAATTTTTTAAGTAAGCATAGTGCCATTGAATTTGGTTTAAGTGCTAAAATTTTTAAGCATGCAAGTGTGTGATTAACATAGTTAAATTGATAGCATGAGTATGAATTGAACTTGTAGCCACTATACTTAATTAATGATAAATGTTTAGCAAATTACTATTGCTTTGTTTTATTATTGTTCTTCATATTGGCTTGCTGAACTTACTGTTCAAGGCATGGTTCTTTGATTGAGCACACACTCTTCACTTTTGATTAATAAACTATTTGAGAAGTTCTATGGAGAGGATATGATGATTAATTTAGGGACATAAGCCTTGTCTTTGGTGTTAGTGAAATTCGTTTAATAGACATGTTGAGAGGGTTGCTAAAGTGTTAGAGCTATCCTACACTGACGTTTGAGGGTCATTTAATAAATGGAAAGTGAAGGATTTCTGTACTCTATAAGAAATGAATCCTTTGAAAGGTTCAAGAAATTCAAAGCAGAAGTGGAAAAGCAAACTAGTAAACATATCAAAGCACTACCATTAGATCATGGAGGCAAGTACATAAGTGCTGAGTTTGCTAAGTTCCTTAAAAAGAATGGCATTGTATCACAATTGACATCACCGGCAACTCCTTAGTTACATGGTGTACCAGAGTAGGAATCAAACTTCATTGGACATGGTTCATTCTATGATGAGCTTTATCGACTTATTCATATCTTTAAGGGGTCATGCCCTACTTTCCGTAGCAAATATTTTGAATAGGACAGCCTCTAAGTCCATTCCTTCCACCCCTTATGAAATGTGGTTTGGAAAGAAGCTAGGGCTTAAGCACTTGAGGATCTAGGGATGTCCGACTTATCTTCAAAAGATTAAGATGGACAAGTTGGAGGTGAGGGCAATTATGGGTAGCTTTATTGGATATCCAAGAAGTTTGATGAGGTACGAGTTCTACATACTTAAAGATAATAGGAATGCCATTAAGAATCATGCACACTTCCTTAAGGAAGAGTTCATTTAAGAAAGCAGTGCTCGTAAAACCATAGTACTTAAAGAAGTTGAGCACAAGGAATAGAGGAGTAAGCTCACAACGTATGTTCTTGTTCAAAAGGAACCTTGTAAGATGCAATGATTGTGGCAACTGGGTACGATCGCTCGAGCACCAAAAAGATATGGTTATCTCCTAGAGAATGGACAAGAGTTGTTTGTAATGAAAAATAATGATTATGAAGATGATCCTTCTACCTATGATCAAGCAATGGTGGACAAAGACTCCAAGTGGTAAGAGGCTATGAAATTCGAAATGGATTTAATGCATGCGAACCAGGCATGGACTTTAGTATATCTACTCTAGAGAATTGTTTCCATCAGATGTAAGTGGGTCTATAAAAAAAGATAGGTTCAACAAACAAGGTGGACACCTAAAAGGCCAAGTTGGTGGCAATGGACTATACTCAAAAGAGGGGAATTACCTACGAGAAAACCTTATCACCAGTAGCCATGTTGGAGTTAATTCAGATTTACTTGCAATAGCCATCCACTTAGAGTATGAGATTTGACAGATGGATGGTAAAACTACTTTCTTTAATGGAATACTTTAAGAGGGCATTTATATGGTGCAATCACATGGATTTGAGGTCCAAGACGAATCTCATAAAGTGATCAAGCTTAAGAGGTCCATTTATGACTTTACGCAGGCATTAAGGAGTTGAAAATCTCTGTTTTGATGGTGCTGTGAAATTGTTTAGCTTCATCAAGAATGAGGACGAGCCCTGCATCTGCAAGGAGGTCAATGAAAGCACCATAATGTTCCTTATGTTGCTTGTGGATGACATACTATTGATAGGGAATGATGTTGGAATGTTAAGCTCAATCAATTTCTGGTTACGTAAAAACTTCTCAAGGAAAGACTTGGGAAAAGTAACCAACATCTTAGGTACTCATGTCTACAAAGATAAAGTAAAAAGATTGTTAGCTCTCTCCCAAGCTTTATCCCTAAGTGTTGAATAGGTTTAATGTGGATGCCTCTAAGAGAGAATTGGTACCAAGTATGACGTCCATCTATCAAAATCTATGTACCCAAAGATGAATAACAAGAGAAGAAATATGGAAGTCATTCCATATACTTCGGCTATTAGGAGCCTAATATATACAATGTTATGTACGAGGCTAGATATTGCGTATGCTGTAAGTGTTATGAGTAGGTTTCTGGTGAATCCTGACAATGAGCATTGGAATATTAGCAAGTGTATCCTTAAGTACTTAAGAAGGACTAAGGATATGACACTCGTATATAGAGATGGTGATCTGAGAGTAAATGGATAACTGACTCGAACTTCTAGTTAGATGTAGATGATAAAAAGTCTATCTCTAGATTCATATTCACTCTTAATGAAGGAATAGTCAGTTAGAAAAGTTCTAAACAAAGTACGACTGTTGACTCCACCATTGATGCTAAGGATATCATTACATGTGATGTAGTAAAGGAGGCTGTTTGGATAAAGAAGTTTGTGACAGAACTTCAAGTGGTTCTAAATATAGATCAGTCATTGCCACTTTATTTTAACAATAATGGCATGATCGCACAAGCAAAAGAACAAAGGTCTTATTAGAATTCCAAACACATATGGAGGCATTACCATATTATTCAGGAAATCGTTAAAAGGGGTGATGAAGCCATACAGAATCTAACTTCAATTGATAATGTGGGTGACCCACTCACTAAGCCAATGTCACAACTATAGATAGATAGCCATCTTCAAAAGATGGAAATTAGATATAATAGTGATTGGAATATTAGTAATGTTGGCATTACAGTGCAAGTGGGAGATTGTTAATGATATGTCTTCTAACGTTAATAGAATACGAGGGATACTAGAAGGATATTTAGTTGTATACATACTTTTCACACTAATTAATAAAATATTGATTTGCATATTAGTATTATGGTAAGTTTTCATTTCACGCATGTAAATCTTGCGTAGCGTAAAATGTTGCATATGCCTATACAATTGAGTAAAGAGGCCTTATTCATAAAGAGTTATGAATAGGAACAAAACTCTCTTAGTGCTCAATCACTAAAATTTATTTGGGAATCGCAAACACTCTAAAGGGTGTTGAGAGTTAGTACAACTTGCACACCTTGTATTTGTATAGTGAAGGCCATGCTATTTGGTATGAGATACTCATAATACATACATGTGAATGTGTCATTAGGGAATGAGGCATTTAAACAATGACTTGCAAAATAAAGAAGATGCATGGAGTTCAGTCTTAGCTGTTAATATCCTGCTTTGTGATCCTGCTTAGTGTCTGTAGAATTTAGACTTGAGATGACATGGTTGCCTTGTGTGCATAACAGTCAACGTGCCATTAGGGCATTAAAGGCCAATATCTATCCTTGTATAAGAGGATCATGAGCCCAACATGTCAATATTTGGGTTTATATAGAGGCATGTATGGTTCAATAAGGGATTTGGAGCATTTGTCCTATGCAGTTTGTGTTCTATGAGACAGAACCTCTTGACTAATTCAATGTGTGATCAAAAATTAGTTTTTAATAGGAACATTTGTCTCATGAGGAAACACTAATAGGTCATATGATTGAGTTTGTGAGTTTGACTAAATCTATGACTTTTGCATATTTGGAACAAAGAAAAATAAATGGTTTATACACCATGGTAGTTACAATCGAAAATGTTTATTACGATCCTAATCACTTCATCTTAATTGGGTTAACATATAGGTCATAGGCTAGACACTACCCATATCCCTTGAACAATACTCGTCGCCAATAAAGAATAAACCTAGAGAGTCACAAACACAATATTAGGATGTGCTGTGAGTGTCAAATTGATAGGTTGCATAATTTATTCAATTGCAATTGGATTGGACTAAATAAATTGCCATGGTACTTGCTAGTGATGAGATCATTAATTAGAAGTACAACAAGGATTTATTTTAATAGATGAGAATAATTTAATTAAATTAGTTAGACATAAATTGGCTTTAATTATTAATGAGATTAATACTTAAATGACATATGGGCTGATTTATTAATGAGATTAATAAATAAGAGTCCATAAGCTATTTAATTAAAAGGTGTCCATGTAGGAGGGGCCATGGAGCGTATATACTAAACTCTGGTGTCTCTACTACTTATTTGAGTCTTAAAGGGTTCAAGAGATAGAAGAAAATAAACAACATTCATGTAGCCATCAAGCAAGAGAGAAAGTAACTCCTAGCCACCCTCTTCCATCTCTCTTTTGTCATGAAATCTTCCTAACCTAAAGAGTTTGTGTTAGAGCTTCGCAAAAGGAGTTTTGTGGGGTGTAGGAGGAGCTCATAAACATCCTGATCATGTGGACAATCTAGAGACCATTTTTTGAGGACCACAACTCTAAGGATCACACACGAAAAGTTTGAAAAGTTTGTGATTGTTAATTCAATATCTTGCCTGTTTTGTAAAAAAAATGGATGGAGTTTGTTTTGTTAGCTTCCATTGCCTGTTTGTGATTTATCCATATGATAAAGTTTTGATTTTTATGGCCAAACCCCAACGAAATTCAACATAGGTTTTAGGCGAGTCTTGGCAGAGAGTATTGGAATGTTATCGACTTTATCCTTAAGTATTTGAGAAGGACTAAAAATATAGTACTTGTATATGGAGATGGTAATCTGAGAGTAGACAAATGTACTCATTCTGACTTCCAGTCACATATAGATAATAGAAATTCTATTCCCAAGTATATTTTCAATCTCAATGGATGATTAGTCAGTTGAATAGTTCCAAACTGAGCATGAGTATGGACTCCACCACTATAGGTTGAGTACATCTCAGCATGTGATGTAGAAAAGGAGGTTATTAGGGTAAGGAAGTACAGAGCAGAATCTCAGGTGGTTTTAGATGTAGATCAACTGTTGACACTTTACTGTGACAACAATGACACAGCTACATAGGTGAAGGAATCTAGGCATCATAAAAAAAATGCAAACAAATAAAGAGGCATTACTATATAATTCAAGATTTAGTTGGGAAGGGTGACATACCTTGGCAAGAATAGCTCCAGTGCGTAATGTGGTTGACCCACCACTATGCTAGTGACACAAGTGTAGCCAAATCACAATCTTGAGAAAGAGTATATGAGATACCTCAATGATTGGCATTAGTGCAATTGGCCTTAGAGTGCATGTGGAAGATTTTTAGTAATATGGCCCTGTAGACACACAAATTTGGTCTACTAATTAAATAAAGCCACATGAAAAATATGATAGTAAAATATTAATTAAATTAATTTTTATTTATTTTAGGAATTTAAATAAATACAATTCCTAAAATAAATAAATAAATTATTAATTAATATTTTTATCAACCAATCAAATGGCAACAAATAATAGGATCTATTAGAAGTACATAGGATGAAGACTCTAAGTGGCAAAATCCCACTAGAAGTCTAACTAATGAAGATTTTATTAAGTTGTTAGGTAGAGTACAAACTCAGACAGCCAATAAAATTACGCCACGTCAGCAAGCTGATGTAATCACTCTATCTCTCCTACAACTATAAATAGGGTCAAACCTCATAGAAAAAGAAGACAGAAATCAAAAAGTGAAGCTACTGAAGAACACCCCAAATTCTCACTGGAATTCCCAAAACATTCGAAGTGTTCTTCATCCAAATTCAAAAAAGTTCGCTATATTCTTCATCAAATTCAAAGAAGTTCACTGCTTTCTTCCCTAAATTCAAGAAGTTCGTCATGTTCTTCACCAAGTTCAAATTAGTTCACCGTGTTCTTCCCTAAATTCAAGAAGTTCGTCGTGATCTTCGCCAAGTTTAAAGAAGTTCGTCGTGTTCATCCCCAAATTCAAGAAGTTCGTCGTGTTTTTTGCCAAGTTCAAAGAAGTTCATCGTGTTCATCCCCAAATTCAAGGAGTTCATCACCAAAATTCAAGGCGTTCTTTATCAAAATCCCTAAAATCAACATTCGATCCAAAATCGTGGTGCTAAGCCTGAAGATCAGAGTTGCTGGGAAACTAACAACCCTCAAGAAAAATCAGGCACAAGCCCTTTCCTTGAAGATTGTTCAAATTTTAACTCGAGCATTCTTGAAGAGAGGATCAGTAGACTAAAGTTAGAGAGTAAAATCCACAAAAATTCAAGTTGATTCAATTTATTCAATGTCACATCGAATATTCTTGTTATTCAAAAATATTGTCCTATAAATTTCTAGCACGCCCAGTGGGACCTCTCCACCTCTCATCTCGTCCTTCATCAAATTTCAAGCTAACTTCAAGTTTCAAACGAATCACTATGGCCAACAACAAGAGAAAGTCTACCAAGGTTGCTACCTCTACTACTGTTGAGATTGCCATAAGAAATGCTAATGCTGTCACTCGAAGTGTGGCAAGAAGACTTACATACTCTAAGCTAACTCCTCTCCCTAAGGCTGTTGATAATCCGCTCTTTGCAAGTGAGGGCCACAAGGAAAACTCTGCACCTTCAAGCCATCACTCCGATGTCTCATCTACCTCCAATATGGCACCAGTCATGACGACTAACACTTCAAGCCTAGAAGACCAAATCACTGCATTAACTAAGGTCATTGAGGGCCTTGCCAAATACGTTGAAGAGCAAGACTCACGAATCTCAAGGTTGATAAATAAAATAGATAATGCTGAAACCAACTGGGAGGCTGAACAGGCGCCTGAAGTGCCTCATAAGGCTAAAGCATCTGCCAAACAATTGGCTGATGACCGAAAGAAATCCACGGTCAGAGAACTCCAAATTTTCTCTGACGGCCTAATCCCTATTGATCAACTGAAAGACTTCATTGAGGGCGCCATCAAAAGCAAATTTGATGAAGGCATCAAGTCATTTCTGACATATGCCAAGCCTTATTCAGCAAGAATTGACAACCTTAAGATGCCAATGAGCTATCAACCCCCCAAGTTTCAACAGTTTGATGGAAAGGGAAACCCCAAACAGTACATGGCTCACTTTATAGAGACATGTAATGATATTGGGACATATGTGGACCATCTAGTCAAGCCGTTCGTCTACTCATTGAAGGGAAATGCGTTCGATTAGTACAATGACCTCGAGCCCGGGACCATCAACAGTTGGGAACAAATGAAGTATGAATTTCTCAACCGATTCTACAGCACAAAGTAGACTATTAGCATGATCAAGCTCACAAATACCCATTAGTGGAAAGATGAACCGGTCATTGACTATATTAATAGGTGGAGGAACTTGAGTTTGAATTGCAAAGACAAACTCTCTGAAGCCTTAGGCATTGAGATGTGCATACAAGAAATGCACTAGGGGCTGCGACACATCCTTCAAGGAATTCAACCTAAAACTTTTGAAGAATTGCCACGTGGGCTTACGACATGGAGTTAAGCATAGCTGCAAGTGGTATCGATGGACCACCTATTTTGGAGTTCCACAAACTGAAAGACAGACAGGAAATAAAGAAAGGGGGCAAGCCTCCCACCAAAACTGCCACCAAAGAGTCTATGGCAGTACGTGCTAAACCTATTCCAGTCAAAGAGAAGGACAAGGTGAATGAGAAAAAAGAAATGTCTCAAAAGCTAAGAAGACTAACTCTAAAAGACTTATAAGCTAAAACATACCCATTTTCGGATACAAACGCTCTGGGATCTTCGATGACTTGCTAAAAGCCAAACTCATTAAATTACTAGAAATGAAGTGGCCAGTGGAAGTCGAGAAGACTGACGATCCCAAATACTGTAAATACCACCTATTAGTCGGGCACCCTATCCACGACTGCTTCATATTCAGAGAAAAAGTTATGGAACTCGCTTACCAAGGAAAAATTACACTGGAGGATGATAGTGCAAGTGCCAAGACTATCACCCTTAGCAACCAAATGAGAAAAGTCACCAAAGGGATAACTCTCCAAACGAAGCTGGCTGCTTCCACAAGAAAAGCCAATTCCCCGTCGAAGACTGCATGACCATGATGGTGTTCACGGATGAAGATTTGATGTTGGAGTTCCAACCCCACAACATACCATTGTTTGTTATTGGCTATGCCTTTGAACAAAAGATCAATCGAATGCTGATTAATGGTGGCTCGGCCGTCAACATTTTACCCCTACAAAATCTTAGAGAGTTGGGGATCCCAACTAATGAGCTTTCAAACAGCCGTTTGGTGATTCAAGGATTCAACCAAGGGGGGCAAAGGGCTTTGGGCACTATAAGAATGAAGCAACTCATAGACGATATAGAATCGATAGCCCTGTTCCATGTCATTGATGCTAAAACATCGTACGATCTACTCCTCAGCCGACCATGGCTCCACAAGAATGGAGTAGTCCCTTATACCTAGCACCAATGTTTCAGATACTGTCAAAATGGTGTCGTGAAAAAAGTGCTCGACGACTGCAAACAATTTACTGAGGCTAAGTCCCATTTCGCCAATGCAAAATATTATCTAAGCAAAGTTGGGATTTCCAAAGCTAATAACTCTCAAGAAAACAAGAAATAAGACAACCTGGCAAGGAAAGACACCCCAACTGACATGGCATACTCCAAAAGCCACATGGGCAAACAGCCAGCAATTGATGATGCTCTTAAAGGCTTGACACTACCTCTGACTCAAATTGAGAGTAGAGTACCTGCCCAGCCACCTAAAGAAGCTATAAAGGAACACCAGGAGGCTCAAAAGCTAAGGACTATGGAATGCTTCGGCCTTAAGGCATACAAACTCCTCATTAAGGCTAGATGCAACCCACATGAGCAATCGTCATTGGGAAATCTTCCACAGAAATCATCAAATCAAAACCCATAAGCAAGAATTGGGTATGAATAGCCAAAAGGTCCTGTCCGCATTACTTTAAGAAGAGCTTCCACCAATACCATCACAGAGGAAGACTACTCCTCAAAAAATAAGAAAAGGCCAGCACGAGTATCAGTCTTCAAAAGGCTTGGCCCACTTAAAAAGTAAAAATGTTGGAAGCTAAAAGGGGGCATCACTAAAGCACCAAAACAAGAGGGAAAACTCTAAAGCCCAATCCCTTCCCATATGCAATGGCAAACAAACTTGATTATATCTTGCGATAGATTCCTTAAGGCCAAATTTCAAACTATCTTCTTCACTAAATCTCAAGTCAAAGATGACGATGATAGAGAAAGCGTGGGCTCATCTAACCACATAACCTTACAAGAAGAAGAGGAACCTGTCGAAAAAGATGCTGAAATCGTATCACCTCAAATGGAAGCAGGTTCCAAGTCTACAGTAGACGAACTCAGAGAAGTAAATTTAGGAGATAGTGACGACCCTCATCCCATTTACATCAGCGCACTGCTTACAAATGAACAAGCTGATGAATACATGGAACTACTAAAGCAATTCAGAGATATCTTCACCTGATCATACAAAGAAATGCCTAGCTTAGACCCAAATATGGCAGTACATCACCTAACTGTAAGAAGGGAGCTCATCCCGTAACGTCGATTTCGACCAGAGCTTTTCCGCTAAATTGAAGCAGAAGTCAACAAATTAATCGAAGCTAGATTTATCTGAGAAGTTAAATATCCCACATGGATCTCTAGCATTGTCTTGGTAAGAAAGAAAAGAAGAATGAGCAAATTCGAGTCTGTGTTGACTTCAGGGATCTCAACGAAGCATGCCCATAGATGATTTCTCTTTACCCATCACAGAGCTCATGATTAATGCCACAACAGGACATGAAGCACTCTCCTTTATGGATAGATCATCCAAATATAATCAAATATGCATGGCGCCCGAAGATGAAGAATTGACAGCTTTTCGCACACTCAAAGCCATATACTGCTACAAGGTGATGCCATTCGGCCTCAAAAATGCTGGGGCCACGTATCAAAGAGCCATGCAGAAAATCTTTGATAACATGCTTCACAAAAACATTGAATGCTATGTTGATGACCTTGTGGTAAAGTCTAGGAAAAAAAAAGATCATACGCATGACTTAAAGAAGGTCTTCAAGCGCTTAAGGAGATACCAACTAAGGATGAACCCATTGAAATGCACATTTTAAGTCACCTCCAGCAAATTTTTAGGTTTCATTGTCTGCTACCAAGGCATCAAAATTGAACAAGCAAAAATTGGTGCCGTCTTGAAAATGCCGTAACCTAGAAACATTCATGAACTCAAGAGCTTATAAGGAAAATTAGCATATATTAGAAGATTCATCTCCAACTTGGCAGGGCATTATCAACCGTTTAGTTGCCTTATGAAGAAGGGCATTCCATTTGAATGGGATGAGTCTTGCAGAAAGTCTTTCGAAAGCTTCAAGTCCTACTTGACAACTCCTCTAGTGTTAGTTGCCCCGATACCTGATCGCTCGTTAATCCTATACATTACTGCACAAGAATACTCAGTAAGAGGCCTACTGGCTCAAGAAAATGATGAAAAGAAAGTGAACACTCTCTACTACTGGAGTAAGATGTTGACACCAAATGAGCTAAAATACTCACCAATTGAGAACATTTGTTTGGCACTTGTTTTTGCCATTCAAAAGTTGAGGCATTACTTCTAGGCTCATACAGTCCGTTTGATATCCAAAGTAAATCCACTGAAGTTCGTCATGACAAGGCCCGTTCTTTTCGACAGACTTGCCAGGTGGTACCTTTAATTTCAACAATTTGAAATCATATATGTACCACAAAGAGCCATAAAAGGACAAACATTAGCCGGCTTTTTGGCAAACCATCCTATTCCAGCTGAGTGGGACCTTCCCGATGACCTATCTGATAAGGATATTTTGATAGTTGAAATCACTCCTCCATAGAAGATATATTTTGATGGAGCTTCCCATAAAGAAGGAGCCAGTGCTAAGGTGGTGTTTATAACATTTGAAGGACAAGTCCTGCCTCACTCACTCACTTATGGAAAAATGCTCAAATAATGTAGCTGAATATCTAGCTTTGATCCTTAGACTCAAAATCGCCATAGAGATCAAACAACTACACCTTGAAGTCTATAGGGATTCTAGGTCAGTGGTCAACCAGCTTCTAGGGGAATAGAAAGTAAAAAAGCCTGAACTACTCCTATACTATAACTATATTAATATGCTAATGGGATGGCTTGGAATGTCACCATAAAACATCTGCCAAAAAGGGAAAACAAGCAAACAGATGCACTAGCCAAGCTCGCCTCTTCCTTGTCCCTGCCAAAGCAGAGTACCACATACCTATGTGCCAAAAATGGGTATTGCTACTGATACTTAAGGACGAAGAAGGCAAAGAAGAAAATTACTTCGTAGAGGTCTTTGAAGTTGAAAAGGAGGATTGGCGCCAATCCTTCATGGACTACCTAAAATATGACAGATTATTAGAAGATCCACGTCGAAAAGTGGACACTAAATGACGAGTAGCTCGTTTCATTTATTTCAATGGCATAATGTATAAACGCTCCTTTGATGGGATATTCCTATGTTGTTTGGGCAAAAATGAACTCATACAACCTATGGAAGAAGCACACTCCAGAATTTGTAGCGCCCACCAATCAGGACCAAAACTTCACTTCCGCATCAAAAGGATGAGATATTATTAACCGACAATGGTAAAGAGCTACATGGAATATGCCTAAAAATGTCAACCATGCCAGGACCATGCCAGCTTCATTTTCCAACCGCCTGAGCCCTTGCACCCTATAGTTGTCTTATGGCTTTTTGACGCTTTGGGCTTAGATGTTGTTGGACCCATAATGCAATCGTCTATCAGTTATCTATACATTCTCACTGCAACCGACTACTTAAAATGGACTGAGACCATTCCTCTCAGAGAAGTAAAGAAGGAAAATGTTGCTAACTTCCTCTAAGTGAACATCATCTATAGATACAGAGTCCCTTGGTATATCATCACCAATAATGGAAAACAGTTTGTCAACAGTACAATTGACAAACTATGTTAGAAATTTGGCTTTAAGCAAAGGAAGTCCTCAATATATCATGCCTCAGCAAACGATCTTGCGGAAGCTTTCAACAAGACTTTGTGTAGCTTATTGAAGAAAGTGGTGTCAAAATCAAAAAAGGATTGGCATGAAAGGATTGGTGAAACTTTATGAGCTTATCGAATCACTTACAAGACTCCTATACAAGCGACTCCTTTTGCATTGGTGTATGGTGCCAAAGCCATCACCCTGCTCAAATAGCAAATTTCATCCTTACGAATTACCATACAAGAAAGGCTGATCGAGGAAGACAACGCTCGCCTGCACCTTGAAGAACTAGAAGCACTTGACTAAAAAAGGCTCGATGCACAACAAAAGATTGAATGTTATCAAGCCCGCTTATCTAAGGCATTCAATAAACGAGTGCTTACTCGATCTTTTCAAATCAGGAATTAGTTCTCGCAGTAAGAAGGCCTATCATCATCACTCACTGCACTAGAAACAAATTCACCTCCAAATAGAATAGACCATATGTCATCAAAGAAGCTTACATGAACGGAGCTTACAAGTTAGTTGATCAAGACGACGTAAGAATTGACCCAATCAATGGGAGATTTTTGAAAAAATATTCTTAAAAAAAATGATTAAAAAATCCCATCAAATCAGGGATGCAAAAAGAAGAAAAGAATGATGAAAGTCAACTCCTCCTTGACATGAGCATAAACTATCAAACCAAATCTAAATCAAGCTTCCTTGGCACAAATCATACTCCTTAACATGAGTAGAAACTGTTTACAAATATTCAAAAACTTCTCGACACGAGTTGAAACTGTCTACAAATATTCAAAAAATGCTCCTTGACACACGAGCTCAAACTATATGTTACTCTTTACCCGCAAGAGTATAAACTGTGAATGGCCTTACCTTTCACAAACTAAAAGTGTTTGAACTATGTTGTGACTTGATCCCATTTTATGGGTACATAGGTAACTTGGATACTTTCTAAGTTTATTCATGAATTTGTGATGAGTTATGTTTTAATTCTTGATTATTGTTGGAGACACATCCAAACAAAGAAAGCAAAAATAGCAAAACGAGATGTTTTATTGAAGAAGGCAAGCACTTGGCGAAAGAATAATAATGTGAACTAAGCAATAATCCTAATGAAGCTAAGAGAAAGGATTCAAACTCTCCAACACATCCTTGGCAGCTACTAAATCCTCTTCTGCAGTACGTAAGGCTTCTACAGCTACATCATTTGAAGGCTCGGTAGATTGGATAGCAACAACTTCCCCATGGAGCTTACCAACTTCCGCTACCGCCTCTCCAAGGGATTCCTTCTACCACAAAAGGGAAGTAGACAGCTCATCCCATCATTTGGTTAAAAGTTCAAATTGCTTCTCAATGCTTTTCAATTTGGCTTCGGAGGCCTTAACTTGCCTTGCTTCTTCGATTTCCCTATTCAAGGCCTCTTGAAGCCGAGACTTCGCATCCTTTAGTTGCTTAGCAAGGACCTCTTTGATAGACATATCAACTGTTGTAGATCTCACTTCATCATATGCTATAGCCCTAGTAAAAAGCGCCACTAAAAACTCTTCTATAAGAAACACGTCGGCATGCTCAAAATGTTTCATGGACTTAAGAACAAGCATAACTTCATCTTTGAAGGAAGAAATAAGATTAGACTAGGTGCTAGCTAACCTCTTGCGGAAACTCACCCACAGTTGACAAAGGAACTCCTCCTTGTGACTCTGGAGGAACTTTTATGCTTTAAACACAAAAGCCACTGTAGGAGAAGGTGCTTTCTTACCCTCTTTTAAAACATAAATTTCGTTAGGCATTGCAGGTACAAATGGAATCGACTACGTAATAAGTTTATAACTACCACTAGAACCCCTGCCATCACTTCTAAAAGCCTAACTCTCCACCTAAAAGAAAAGAAAATGTGTTGGTAAATTAAAACGGATGACAAATATTGTAGTAAAGAGAAAAGTAACAAACTACCTCCTAGACAAGATCTCTAACCAACTCCGGGTAGTTGGAAAGTTTGCCTTCTTTCGGGCTTAAAGAAGCAGGAGACCTCCTAACCCTCTTCGAGTGACGATCCTCATTGCTACTAGTACTATCATATAAGATCTCCAAACACGGTCTCTTCTCCGTAGGGATAGTTGGGGCTCCAGGTTTACGAGGTGGATCTTTAACATCAAGAGATGAGCTTCCCACATTAGTGACGCTACCTTGGGATGGAGTAATGCACAGCATCACGGAATATTCTTCAAAGTAGTTCCCGTGAACTTTAGTCCACCACTCCTTATAGGCCTTGGAATGAAACTTTCTCACAACTGCAGGAGCGCAGGGAAAGCATGCCTTGGCTCGTGAATTGGATAAGGTAGACACCCTCCAAAAGTACAAGCCTTTCTCTAAGGAAATCTCTCAGACATCATGGGTAAGAACGCCAAGAATATCTTAATAGAACCCAAACTGGCAGCAAAACTGAAGCGGACTATAAGGCTCAACAACGAATTGATTACCCTGCCTCAACGAAAGATAGCCTGAACGGATGGCAGTAAAATAATCATCTTCAAATTAGTTGTGGCCGCCATCATCTAAGTAGAAGATATCCCTTTGCTTAGTAATCATGGCCTCAGTCCAACTAAAGAGTTCACCCCTATAAATTCTTCGACATGTCTTGCGTGGATCATAATACTTAGCTCCACCTTCACCAGAATATGCAATCATCTTTGGGTTATCAACTACTTTATGGACTAGATAATGGGTATTAAAATAATAAGCAGCCCACACGCAGACGTAATGAAGCGGGAAAAGGAAATACACTCGTGAAGGTCATCAAGAATGTGCAATCCTACCTAGACCCCAATAAATACTAGCGAGAATAGGAACAACCAGGCTTACTGCCCTCCTAGTCACCATAATACTTACCTTCTTAAAAGTACTTGAACGAACGAAGCCAGCATTCTTAATGGGAAGAGCAAAGACAAAAACCCAGTAGGTAAGGAACACCACTAAGTAGGTATCCATTTTGAAATTCTCACCAACATTAAGATGAGTAAAAAGCTCTATATCGGCAGATAACCAAGGCCCATAAGTGCCAATCTCGTCAGAAGGATTACACGTGGACTTAGGATGTACTGTCTTTTTCTCTTTTTGGGCTGGGGGTGCTAATTATTTCACCTCCCTTTTACACCAAAAGCTAATCCAATCTTTAATAGAAACTGAAGTAGCTCGAGCTTCATTTAGATCTCCTTGAAGCAAGTCATATGCATGGAACAAATACTAGTAGGATCGAGGAACGTATCTCTTCCCTTACTCGTTAGCACCTATAAATTGCTTTGCTCTCAGAACGACCTCATCATAAAGCCTTTCATAAATTGGAAGACCCTCCAAGTTCTACATGTCGTAGAGAGACATTGATACCTCACCATAAGAAGTGAAGAGCGTATTGGTTGAAGGACACCATACCTCATAAATCGCTTGCAAGATATTCGAGTTATGTTTGTAAGTGAAAAACGAGGCATAAACTGCGTCAAAAATCTAAGCTGCCTTCTGCTCACGTCCACACCGGCCAAGCACATCTTCAGCCTACTCCCAATAGCCTTTTGTGAAGTGAAACTCGCAAGCAAATGGGATAGCATCCCCCCATTTGGCCTTTCCTTCGATGATCCTGTGACCTAAAGTTGGCAGCAAAACTGACCTAACAGCATGATGATGGTGAGATGACTATAGGGTCCAGGCCTTTAAAGTCTTGCTAAATGGGATTTCCCAGGTCCAGTTATCCATCTGCCGAGAGATTAATAACTTAGGCCAAGGACGACTATTAAGAGAAGTATAAATGGCCAGAATTATGCCTTTCTCTATAGGATGGCCTTCTTCATCAAGAATAACTAAGTATTCCACACCAAAAGAAGACATGTTGCTCTTAAAATGCACCATGTTGATCAACTGCAAAAGGGGCAAAGAATGTTAGGAATGAATTTTAGAAAATGAAAGCTCTATAAAAGCACAAAAAAAATAAATAGCCTTTAAAGGAATAAAGGAACCAAGCAAAATCAACACAATTCGAAAGGAATTAAAGGCACCAACAAAGCAATGCTAACAAAGCCAAAGCTTCGGGCCTTAGTCCAAGCACGGCTAAAAGCCAAGCCTGGTACTCAAAGGCTTAAAGAATTTAAGTCTAAATAGTATTCGTGGACCAAGCTAATCTTGGTACTCAAAAGCTCAAAAATTCAAGCCTAAATGGTACTCGTGGGCCAAGTTAAGCCTGGTACTTGAAGGCTAAAAAATTCAAGCCTACATGGTACTCATGGGCAAGTTAAGCCTGGTACTCAAAGCCTCAAAAATTCAAGCCTAAATAGTACTTGTGGGTAAGCCAAGCCTGGTGCTCAAGGCTTAAAGAATTCAAGGCTAGATGGTACTCGTAGGTCAAGCCAAGTTTGGTACTTGAAGACTCAAAACTTTGAGCCTAAATGGTACTCGTGAGCTAAGTTAAGCCCAATACTCGAAGGCTCAAAAATTTAAGCCTGAATGGTACTCGTGGGCAAGTTAAACCTGGTACTCGAAGGCTCAAAAATTCAAGCCTAAATGGTACTCGTAGGCAAGCCAAGCCTGGTACTTAAAGGCTTAAAAATTTGAGCTTAAATGATACTCATAGGCTAAGTTAAGTCTGGTACTCAAAGGCTTAAAAATTCAAACCTAAATGGTACTCGTTGGCAAGTTAAGGCCAGTATTCAAAGGCTCAAAAATTCAAGCCTAAATGGTACTCGTGGGCCAAGTTAAGTCTGGTACTCAGAGGCTTTAAAAAAAATAAAACAAAAATCTCCTGCCAAACATGGCCTTATCCTTAAAATTCCAGAAATTTGTGGCCAAGCACAGCCTTGTTCTCAAACTGG
This sequence comes from Avicennia marina, assembly GCA_019155195.1. NCBI lineage: Eukaryota > Viridiplantae > Streptophyta > Magnoliopsida > Lamiales > Acanthaceae > Avicennia > Avicennia marina. Next base: position 9,187,716 of record CM032766.1, on the reverse strand, counting down.
ATTTCTGCGCCAAACACAACCTTATCCTGTGAAAACTTTCTGTAGCCAAACATAGCCTTGTTCCTAGCTAAAAAACATACTCCAAACACGGCCTTGTTTCTTCTCCAAAATAAAAAAACCGCGGCTTTGTTTCGTCTTCTTCTCTGAAGCAAAAGCCAACGCAATAGCCGCATTCGTGCCGCGCCACCCAAGGCGCTCCAGGCGCCAGAGAAGGCCGAACACACCACCGCACAACCCGTCACCCAGCCACCAAGCAACGCCGCTATCACTAGAACTCCAGTTGCCTTCACAAGCCATGGTCGTAGCCCCTCGCCGTAGCCAAACACCTTCGGTGCTATACCCATCACTCGCCCACTTCTACTCTGTTGCCGCTCCCTCTCATCGCACGAAGAACAGTAGCTTGGCCGCCACCTCGCCCTGGTTGTTGCTGTCCAACGCCATCACCACCGTCCGACAAACCCGGCTCCACTGTTGGTCACCTAGGCGCCAGAGGGCCACTCACAAGCTGGGACCTTTCGACCACAACTCGTTCGCCCGAAAATCCGGTAGGATCGTCGCTATCTCCGCCTCACAGCACCACCTAGAACGGCCCATCCTCGGCCATGATCCTAGCTTCGCCGCCGCTACAAGAGAGAGAGTCGGGTTGTCTTTAGAAGTTGTTGGCTACCAACCACCACGAGAAACTGCGACATCCTACCACCACCACGCAGTGGGCTTCGGCGAATGAATGGCACAAACAGGTCTCTCTCTTTCTCAGCAAAGGTGGCGTGGCGCTAGATTGATTAATCGAACACCGTGCGCAGCCACGGCCAAGAAGACATTCGTGACGGAAGCTGCTACCGGAACTACGGCTTCTCATCGCGTTCACGGCGGAGGCTCCCCTGAACTCCAACCCATGTTGCCTCCACCACCGCTCCGTCAAGAACTTAGCTGCGTGGTGTTGGCGTTGGAAACCGGACACATCGTGACAGTGAACATGGCACACGAGAAGATATGTAAAAAAAAAGACAAAGGTGGAACAAGTTGTTTATACACGAAACAAAAGGAGCTTACTCTCTTAATTGTCTGGCGTAAGTGACGAACTTGTGCTGATGATATCTGAAGTGAAGTTCTTCGGCATCTGAAGGTGGCGATAGCAGAATGTTGCAATTTGCTTTGTTTATAGAGAAAGAGGTAGTGGAAAGAGTAGAAGTTCAGCGAATGACGGGAACTGGATGAATATCTCTGTACAAGTTTGGGATATCGAAAATGGGTAATTGGATAACCATTAATATGTTTTGGGTATGTCTTGCGGTCTATTAAGGACTTCTTCCAATACATGACCGGAAGCACTCTTGAAGAATTCCACCGTAGAAAACAACTGCATTCCTTAACAGGTTGATGGGTTCGAACAAACTAAGGACTGAATCAACAGGATTGGGTGGAATGGGCATTAACACAAATTTAGTGGATTTGGAGCAAATATTGCTCACATTCAAGTTTGTGGTTTGGCACACCAAATCAGCAGGGATTATGGGCTAAATTAATGTAGACTAGTCTTAAAATTAAAGTATAGAGATCCATCGAAGAATTTTCCAACCAGACTATGAGGAATCCTCTCTCTTGAAATGCGTCATGGGCTAATAAATTAAAGAAACCAAAAAAAAAATTCGAGACTTATTCATTCAAAATAAAATTTATATGAACAAGTCTCAAGAGGGTATTTTTAGATACACAAATTTTGTCTACTAATTAAATAATGCTGCGTGGAAAATATGATATTAAAATATTAATTAAATAAATTTTTATTTATTTTAAAATTTTAAATAAATACAATTCCTAAAATAAATAAATAAATGATTAATTAATATTTTTATTAATCAATCAAATGGCAACAAGCAATAGGATTCTATTAGAAGTACAAGTGATGAAACTCTAAGTGGCAGAATCCCACTAGAAGTTTAAGCAATGAAGACTCTATTAAGTTGTTGGGTAGAGTACAAACTTTGATAGCCAATAAAATCGCACCACGTCGGTAGGCTGATGTAGCCATTCTATCTCTCCTACAACAATAAATAAGGTCAAACCCCATAGAAAAATATGACAAAAATCAAAAAGTGAAGCAGCTGAAAAACTCCCCAAATTCTTTGTGAAATTCCCAAGAACATTCAAAGTGTTCTTCGTCCAAATTCAAAGAAGTTTGTTATGTTCTTCGTCAAATTCAAAGAAGTTCGTCGTGTTCTTCCCCAAATTCAAGAAGTTCGTCGTGTTCTTCGCCAAGTTCAACAAAGTTCGCCATCTTCTTCCCCAAATTCAAGAAGTTCGTCGTGTTCTTCACCAAGTTCAAAGACGTTCGTCGTGTTCTTCACTAAATTCAAGGAGTTCGTCACCAAAACTCAAGACGTTCTTCATCAAAATCCCTAAAATCAGCATTTGATCTAAAATCGTGGTGTTAAGCCCGAAGATCAGAGTTGCTGAGAAACTAACAACCCCCAAAGAAGATCAAGCACAAGTCATTTCTTTGAAGATTGTTCAAATTTCAAGTCAAGCATTCTTGAAGTCAGAATCAAAGAACTAAAGTTAGAGATTAAAACCCAAAAAAATTCAGGTTAATTCAAATTATTCAGTCTCACACCAAATATTCTTCTTATTCAATAATTTTGTCCTACAGGCCCCTAACACCAGTAGTTAATGACGAATATTAAGGGCATTATGGTTATATATGTACACTTTCACATTAATTAATAAAATATTTATTTATTCATAACAATATTATGGAAAGTTCTTATGTATGTAAATCTGGAATGACTTTAAGTACTGCATGTACCCATGTAATTAAGTTAAAAAGCTTTATTCATTAAAAGTCATAAACTTGAACACAAAGCTATCTTAGTATTCAATTACTAAAACTATTTTACATGTCATATGCACTTTAAAGGGCATAGAGAGCTGGTACAACTTGCAAACCTTGTGTTTGTATGGTGAGTGTCATGTCTTTGATTAGATATTGAGAATATATATGTATCGATACATTAATCGAGAATGAGCATTCAAGCAATAACTTACAAAAAGAAGCAGTCACATAGAGGTCAATCTGAGCTATTAATGTCCCATTTCAAGATCGTACTAAGTGCATGTATACCTTAGACTTGAGATGACATAATTATCTTATGCATACGATAGTCAACATATCATTAGAGCATTAAAGGCTAATATCTATCCCATATAAGAGAGGGTCATATGCCCAACATATCAATACATAAGTGCGTATGGAGGAACATGTATAGTCAATAAAGGATTTATCTCCTTACAAATGAGTAAGGCATTTGTCCTATATAATTGATGTTCCATGAGATTGAAATCCTTAGCTAAGGTAGTGTATGATTAAAAAAGAGTTTTTGATTGGCAAGGGGAAGACCTATAAGGCTAAACCCATAGTGAAAGTTTATAGTCCAAAGAAAGGAATTTTCTATGAGGACTTCACTTGGATACTCTTTGCAATACTCGCCCACTTGGATTATGAGATTTTGTAGATAGATGCCAAAACGACTTTCCTCATTGATTTCTTAAGGGACACATTTACGTGGTTTAGCCTTATGGTTTTAAAGTCCAAGGAAAATCTCACGCAAGTTTAAGAGGTTTATTTGTGACTTTAAGCAAGCATTAAAGAGTTGAAATTTCTGTTGTGATGGTGTAATCAGATCATTTAGCTTCATCAAGAATGATGATAACCTCAACGTCTATAAAAGGTTTATATTCCTAGTATTCTATACAAATGGCATACTCTTGATTAGGAATGACATTGGGATGCTTACCTTAGTTAAAGCATGGTTATCTAGTATCTTTTCCATAAATGTATTGGGAGAAGTGACCTACATCTTAGGCATTTGCATCTATAGAGATAGAGTAAAAGAATTAATGAGTCCCTCCCAAGCATTATAAATAAATAAAATCCTAAAAAGGTTCAACATGGAAGCCTCTAAGAGCAAATTCCTACATCCAAGCATGACATCCATCTATCAAGATCCATGTGCCAACATACAGACAATGAGAGGAGGAGCATGGAAATCATTGCATATACTTTAGCTATTAGAAGGTTGATGTATGCATTACTATGCAAGGATATGTGGTAAATATTACGAGTAGGTTTTAGCTGAATCTTAGTAAAGAGTATTAAAATGTTGTCCGGTGCATCCTTCAATACTTGTGAAAAAGTAAGGATCTGGTATTTGTATATAGGGATGGACAATTAAGAATAGAAAAATAGACCAATTCTAACCTTAAGTCAATTCTAGATGATAGAAAGTCTAATTCTGGGTACATGTTCATCTTCAACAAGGAGTTATGAGTTGAAAGTTTCAAACAGAGTACCATTGCGGATCTCATCTCTAAGGTTAAGTACATCATGGCATGTGATGTTGCAACACCTTCAAATCTAAATCTTGAAGCCAACTTACCATGATGTACATCAATAAGTGCCCACCAATGGCTAAAAAAGGTCAACTGAAGATAGAGGGGAACTTTTTATCTTCCTCTTTGTCAAGCAAGAACTATGGATTCAAGGGAAAATAATTTTTTTGACTATTACAAGGACATCCGCAATGAATCTTAAAAGAAATTTAATCAATTTATCTGCCAATTGAATGGACATCATAGTAGACTTTACCTCTCCCAATCCAAAATTCCTAAATAAAGAAAGGGTACAGATGAATGTTTACAGAAATGTTACGTAAAGATTTACAAAATTCAACTTTTTCAATATTACGAGGAATAGTAAATCTCCTTAGATTTTTTTATTTTTGAAACAATTTGTTTTGAATTGCCATACTATGATTATCTATTAGCAAGCCTAGTTCATGATACTCTAATCTCCTTTTCTTGAAAAGGAACTTGTCCAAGAACTTAGCATAACTTGGAATATGAGACAGAGCATCAACTGAAGGAACATTAATCTGATGCCCTTGAAATACTAAAAAAAAATGAGAAATTCCTCTCTTCTTGCAAGGATCTGAGTCTTGTAAGAATTTTTGGCTCATATGGTTTTTAGTGGTGGGGGAGGGGGTGGTGCCACAACTTCCCATTATCCTTGCATCCTTCTTATTATACGTCATTTTTTGCTTGAGTGAGCTCTCCTTTTTTTCTATTTAGATTCCATTGGCAACCTTTTCTCTAATTCCTTTTGTCCTCTCAAGGTTCTATCCATGTATTGTTTTTTTGGATTTAGCTCTATATTGATAGCTAATATTCCTTTAAACCTACTTGAAACATTTCTTGCTAGTTGTCTAGTCTATTACCCCAAATTCCTATGTGATGCTTCTTTATTTTGAACACTATTCATTATGTTCATATAATTTTGAGTAGTCTTTGCCTTACTCTTTATTATCACTTATGTAGCCTTTGCTAGGTTTCCTATAATCTCCTCCAAGTAATACTTCTTCTCTTGTTAAAATGGATGGGATTATGGCTAAAATGATTGATCAACTTGAGTGGCATATCAATTAGGCTAACATCTAGGTGGAGGTTCTTGTGTAGATTGATTTCTCTATGAAAAGTGTGAGTAATTCCTCCACCAAGCTTTGTAGGATCTCTAGAAGGAATTATTTTGTGTCCTTCATGTACTATAGTAAGGTAATGTAGCCACTTCATATCCTCTTATTCACATTGGTGGTTAAACTCCTTCCTTAACTTTCATGTGTTAGGTGTAGACCTTTACACATACCTCAAACTTGCAAAACCATAGATGAAGATGCATATGAACTATCATTCATGTTTCCAAGCTTATTTGACAATAAATCTATTTTGGAAAATAAGAAATTAGAAGCATAAGTTCATAAAATCTTGCTACCCTCCAACTACCCTTTTAGATAGACACTAATAAATACTTAAAGCCATCTCTTCAATCTAATTCCATGCTTCTTCCAGTAGCTTAATCATTAAAGTGCGCCCATCTATAAAATCATGTGCCATTAAATTTTTCTCATACCTCTAGAAGTGATTCAAAATATAGTCACATTGAAGCTAAAATCTAGCCCAATCCATGAGAGAATAGAAACACGTTAAGTTCATCACATGATTCAAAACTCCGTTAAATTTAATGGTGTCCCATAGCTCCAAAAAACTAGCACATACTCAAGTGACTCCCTTTGAATTGATTAAGTTGAACAATATTGATCAAGGCGGCCTTAAGCTAAAATTTATGCTCATTGACAAACAATTGAGCTATTCTTGTTCTAGTTCACCATCAGATTCACATAGCCTCTAAGAGCTCGTGGATTTTGTTCCTAAACTTGGAGTTTTGATGGGCTCAAATTCATCTTAGTTCTTCTTGCCTATGACTTTGTTGAACTCCCCTTTTCTAAATGTCCTCTCTATCTCTATATCAAGTATCTCCAATTCAAGCTTTTTACTCCAATGCATGCATGAACTTCCTAACAACTTCAATCAGGCCTATACAATAGAAAATTTCCTAACATAAACGTAGAGAAAACTAACATAAACCTAGAAATTTATACGACCTAATCCGGAACATGTAAAGAATGTTCAATAACACTACATTAACCTTCCCAACAACAGTGCCAAAATACATGGTGGTAGTCGTGGTGTATTGATGGTGTATGGTGCATAGAGTTGAATACAATGTCGGGTCAATAGAGAGAGTGTATTTTCTATTGATATGACTTTAGGTGTATTAGTTAGACCTCTACTAATGGGAAAAGGAGTTAAACAAAATATAACAATTAATTGAAATCAACCACGAGTAATTATGATTAATCAAGTGAAGTAAGTTAAATTTCTACCTAAGGCTAGAGGGATCCAATAACATGTATTTTATAGCATATTTGTACTCCTATGTTGTTTAATGTTTGCATATATGTGAGCTAAAATAGATATAATATGTTGCATGCATAAATTAGAATAATTGTGGTGATTTGGAGGCATGTGAGTGTAGTTTTAAGGTTAATAGATTAATTCTAAACAAATTCTACACTAAAATGAAAATTTTAGTCCATATGCCAAGTTCATTACCATGAAGATGGAAGTCATGGCCATGGGAGAGGAGGAACAACCATGGATGTCGAGTGTGATGTATTTTGGAATTTGTTGCATTTGTCACTCATAGCCGCAGGAGAATGGTTTGCAATAATGAGGATAAGAGTCACTATAGCGAAGTGAGGCACGAGGTGCATTAGAGGATGAAGCAGAATGCTTTGTGGTTGGGGTCACATACACAAAAGCACTTAGCGTGGTCACAAGAAGCATAGCCGCAACAGCGAAATAGGAAAGTGGGGTGTACTGTTTGCAAGGTAAAATACACTGTAGTTGAGCTCATGACTATAATGGTGCATGGCAAGCATGTAGGAGTTAAAGTTGGGACAACGGAAGTTGAGAAGCAAAGGTTTATGCAAACTCATGCTTAGGTTTGTGAGTGTGGACAAAAGCTTCGTAGCTACGGAATCAAGCATCACAGTCATGAAACATAACACAAAACTTGCAATACGTAGTTTTTAAGGGTGAAATCGTCTTTTCATGCACATACACAAACCCTATGCACCTATATAAACACATTCTACATGTGTTGTAGACCATCTTAGGCTAATTTTTACACTTTAAACACTCAAAAACCTAGAGGAACAAAGATTGAAGGGTGGAGATAGAGGAATCTACACCACTATTGAAGAACATGTATTGTTCCACTCAACATGCTGAACTCTAGACTAAGTTTTTATTACTTTTCTATTACTTTTCATGATGTTTGAAATATTGAATAATTTTGCTTTAGTTTTTGTTGAATTAATTATGAGTTCTTAAATTATTTACTAGCCTTTTGTGATTGTGTTTGGTGGAAACATGCATGCTTGATATTATGCTTAATTGTGTTTGCTTTCATTATTTGAAATAGGAGAATTGGCTAATAATTATAGGACTTGATCAATCCCATAATTAATTTGGAGCTGTATGGGGAATAATGGAAGTGAAACTTACTCACTAGACATATAATTACAAAGATTAATCTTATGGGAACGAAAGCATTAGATTAGTGCAAACGACATATTGTTAATCACAAAACCTAATAACTTAACTCAATTTAGCCAAGGAATACCCACTAAAATGTAGAGTTAAAGTTATAGGAGAGTTTGGGAGAATATCCTATAAAATTTAGAATTAGTAATATATACTAAGGCAATTGAACTGAAAATTAACATAAATTAGCATATACTGGAAACCAAAACATCACAAAGGACTAGGTTCTTCAATATTTAGTACTCTACTACTTGATTCTAATACTTTGGCTTTCTAAGTGCTTGTTTTATTTATTTATTTATTTTTATTTTTACTACATTCCTAAGACCTAACTAAGAGAACTCTAGTTACATCGATAGACTCCTTATCCCTCCTTATGGATGCAACACCCGTACCAGCATAGTACTAGTTTTCATAGAAATTAAATTTTGGTATGGTAATGGCATGCATCAAGGTCTAGGCCCTTATGCAAGTGGTGATGAATGATATGTGTGACTCTTTTTTATTATCAATTTAATTGCCTATGATATGGATTTTTGATCCTAATCATTCCAAATTATCCTCTCAAACTCTTTTGAGACTTCATTTTCTATTCAATGTGATTTGACAACAAAACTAAATTTAGTTAAAGTATCAATGTGTAACAATTTTCCCCACACACATTCCGTAGTTTCATTCCCATTAATTCTATTCAACACAAGTCTACAATTAATGGTCTACTTGGGTTTCATTTCTAATAATCCCCTGTAGACTACAATTCAATTAAAGTATGGCCAAATCTTTGAAAGCATTAAGCAAATCAAGTGTAGGTAACATGGGCAAGGACAATCGATAAAAAAATTCATCACATATCAATCGTCATCTCGAAGATACAAGGTCCTTGATATAAATTTAAGGAACTCATGAAAAATGATTCAGCAAAAACTAACATAATATTGATTATCTCAATACAAGTTACAAACTCCCCAAGAAAAAGGGAAAATAAATTCTTGTTCTAATGATGGTTGGTTTGAATCTTGATAAATGTCTTCAACTTCTTAGTAGAGCATGGTAAATCTCTCCATTAATCAATTTAATTTTTCCTTACATTTCATATATTGGTGATGACTTTTCTCCTGTGCTAAGTCTACTTTTCAAATGAATATTTTGCCTCTTATATTGTTAGGAGACTAGGACATGACTGATCCCATAATTAGCCCAAGTTTAAATTTAATGTCTAGTTTTATGCGGTTATCCTTGTAACTGGGTGAAATGATATTATGATAGCAACACCTTAATTGTGGTAGCACTCCTCATCTGCTGCCAAATTTAACTTTCTGATTCCCTCTTCCATACAGTCACAGTATACCTCCTAGCGGCTGCAAGCCAAATCAACTTTCTATTGCTCTTGTACCTATAGCCACAATTGCTCCTCATTGGTTGCAATGACACACATTCACACACAACGAATGCAAAGAGGATTCAAGCTGAAAAGGGCTTCCAACTCTTCTACTATGTTCTACTAGAGAGTGATTGAGGTACTGATGTAGCTTTAGCTCAATTGAATAACTTAGAAATCAGTTAGTTAGCTAAGGTGTAACTAGAGGTAATTAAGAGTTGGTAGATCAACTATAGAGTAGTTGCCTGCCTGTGGATGTGTATATTCAACATAACAATAACTCTACAATAATGAATTCTGGAAAACAAGCAATTCCAATTCTCCTACTCTTCACTTGTCTTATTTTCTCATTTCTGTAGTGTAGATCAGGAATTTAGCATGTTTGAGAGTGTTCGATTTGATATGGCACCAAAGCCAGCCTTGATCTAATAGTCTCTATTATATTCCTCCCCTTTTGTAGCTAATTCTCTCCAATGTCATCACTTGAATTCTTGATTAGTTCTCTTTGTTTCTAATGAAATCATCTTCAAGATACATCAATCCTGCAAGCCACTAATCGCCTTCAATTTACTTATTGGAAGATCCTAACTCCTTATTCTATATCCATCTAAGCAACAGTCAAGGAACCTCTCATTCCAAAATCTCAATTGACAAGAACAAAGTACCACACTTGGAGCCATTCCTTTATCCTTAGACTATCCATCCGCAACAAGCTAAGATTCATCAATAGCACCATTCATGAATTGGCCATCAATGATCCTCTGTATGCTACATAGAAGAAATGTAATGATCTAATCATTGCATGGCTGCTAAGATCAATGATTCCTTCATTGGTAGCCACAGTCTTCTACATGAAAGCATCACAGATTTGGGAGGTGTCCAAGTGTTTCTCTCAACTAGATGATAATCGAGTGTGCAAGCTTTAAAGAAAGCTGCATAATATTGTGCAGGGATCCACAAATGTAGATAAATACTACACTAAATTGGTTACCATATGGAAGAGCTGAGGGAGTACAAACCAACTCCACATTGCAAATGTGAAGGATGTAACAAGGACTACTTCAAGTCTTTGGTAGAGATGCAAGAGAAGGATAGAGTTTATAAATTTCTCAATAGATTGGATGACATATATTCATCCAACAAGTCTTAGTTGCTCAAACAAAGCCCATTTCCCACTTTAGAGAAGGCCTATAATGCAATAGCAATGGAAGAAGCACAAAGTTCAAGAGAAAGGATTGGAGGTGCAACCTTGAATGATTCAACACCAATGATATCTATCACAAAAAAGAAAGAAAAGAGGTAGGAAGTAGTGTGCTCACATTGTGGGAAAAGGGACACAAAAAAGAGAAGTGCTATAGGCCAATTAGATTTCCACCTAACTTCAAGTTCACAAAAAGAAAGGGCAAGCAATCTCAGGCAACTACCAACTAAGTGAGCTTGCATACTAAAAGACATAATGTGGAGAAGTCACCTTCAGATGGGACCTTCTTGTGTTTGGAGCAACTGCAAAAGTTAATGAGCTTGTTGAGTCTCCAATCGATGCCTCAATCAAATGTAGAAGGTGAGCAGAATCAAGCTGGATAAGCTGCTGCACACAACAAGGCTAAACACCCCACCAACTATTCTAACTTTGCAGCTATAAGCCCATCAATTTGTGACCCTCTTTCATTATCTCCCAACCCTTTAACCATTAAATAACTTCCTAAGCATTACACTTGCCTTGCTCATGATTATAGTCTATATCAACATAATTACACCCATAAAAGTACATCATTAGTCTCATTGGATTGGATCATTCACAATGGTGCATCTGACCATATGTGTAGTTCTCTTAAGTTATTGCTACTCACAAACCTATGACAAATTACTTTGTTATCTTCCAAACAAGACCAAGGTCCCAATTGCCCACATAGGTTCTATGATCATATCAAAAAGCCTCATACTTAAAGTTGTTCCACATGTGCCATCCTTCAACTCTGATCTACTGTTAGCCAATAAACTTACGAAGTCATTTAATTGCAGTCTCATCTTTGATTATAGTTCATGCTATATCTAGGGCCTCTCACCATGGAAAATGATTGGAATAGCTAAACAAACTCAAAGGCTCTATATCATGAGGCAAAAGACAGCAAGCATCACCTCTCACCCTAAGTTTAATTTTGTAACAACCTTTCCTAATATAAACCTTGACCTTTGTAAATTTGATCTATGGCACAATGGATTAGGACATACTTCTCATCTTGTAGCTGAAAAGATATATTCTGCCTATCCTAATGTTGTTGTAATGAAAGACAAAATTTTTGAAATCTATCATCAAGCAAAGCAAAAAAGAGTTACCTTTTCCTTCTCATGAAATGAATACCAACAAGCCTTTTGATCTTGTTCACATTGATTTATGGGGTCCCTACTCAGTTTGTGCACTTGGTGGACACCAATATTTCTTGACAATTGTTGATGACTACTCATGTTGCACTTGGATATACCTTATGTGAAAAAAAAGTGAGTTCCAACACATAACACCAGCCTTTCACAAATTGATCCTTACACAATTCAATACCAAAATAAAGGCCATCAAGAGCGATAATGCCCTTAAACACAAATGACATCATTCTTCACTAAAAATGGAATCATCCATCAATCCTCATGTGTAGAAACACCTCAACAAAATGTTGTTGTTGAAAGAAAACACCAAAACATTCTCAACATTGCAAGGTCCTTACTGATCCAAGCCTCAATGTCAAAAACCTTTTGGGGTGAAACTATACTGTGTACCACTCACCTAATCAACAAAACACCTTCAAAAGCTTATAGCTTTAAGAACCCTCTTGAGATTCTATTTGGTAAACCACCTACATACTAGCACCTTAGTGTTTGGTTGGCTTGCATTTGCTTTGACACTTAAAAGGGCCATAACTAAGTTTGACTCTAAGGCTAGAAGATGTGTCTTTATAGGCTATCTCAATAGCATGAAAGCATACAAACTCTATGATCTAACTACTCATGAAGTCCTTCATTCAAGTGAAGTAAGTTTCTATGAACATGTCTTTCCATTTCTTAAAAATTTCTTTAAGTTCCTTAATGCACCAGATCAAAGTTACAACCTTCCTTGCATTCTTAAACCTCCTTCTCATGACATTCCTTTTGATTCTATCTTGTTACAGTATGGTCAATCTGAAGAAGCTGGTGATACTGACTCATCACACAACACACAGTACTATGTAACTAATGATCATGAGCATATGAGGATTGATCCAAACTCCTTAGACAATCAACCTACACCAGTTGAGCTTAGAAGAACAAGTAAGATTAGAAGAATTTCAAAATATTTAGAAGTCTACTAATATAATTTGAGATAGCCTAACCAACCAAGCACTCACACCTTATATCCAATCACCTAAACACCATCAGATTGTGTCATCCAATTATAAATGCTTCTTATTAGCTCTAGGTAGTGTGCAAAAGCCTAGTTCTTATGCAAAGGCTACTAGCCAACCACATTGGAAAGAAGTAATACTTAAGGAGTTGAAAGCCTTGGAGCAAACCATACATGGGATGCAGTTGAGTTGCCAAAACGACAACATGCTATAGGACATAAATGGGTATTCAAAACTAAGCTAAGATATGATGTAGGGATTGAGAGGTACAAAGTTATAGAAGGTTTTGATTATGGTGAAACCTTTAGTCCTGTAGTGAAGTAAACAACAGTCAGGATGCCTTTATCATTAGCTACACTAAATGGTTGGAATTTGCAACAGTTTGGACTCTTTGACGAGTTGATTAAAAAGATGAATTTGGAAAACATCCACATTCATCTTAAAGGAGAGTATTACATCACACACAACAAATGTAAGGAGGATTCAAGTTGAAATGGGCTTCCAACTCTTCTACTATGCTAAGCTAGAGAGTGACTGAGGCGCTGATGTAGCTCCAACTCAATTGAACAACTTAAAAGTTAAGTTAGTTTGCTAAGGTGTAACCAGAGGTAGTTAGCATTTAGTAGATTAACTATAGAATAGTTGCTTTGCCTATGGATGTATATATTCAATGTAACAGTAACTCTGCAATAATGAATTCTAGAAAACAAGCAATTCCAATTCCCCTACTCTTCCCTTCTATTGTTTTCTCATTTTTGCAGCGTAGCTCAGGAATTCAACATGTTTGAGAGTGTTCAATCTAATAACACACGCTCCATTCACCTCTTTTCCATAGGTAAACCCTGTATTTTGATGCAATTGAATGTAGTGGTAACTATTTTTCTCCTTGTAATCATACTTGGTGTTCTTGAGGCTACAACAATAACAACATGGCCATTTTACTTTTTTAACTTGCTTCTCCTTTATTCCATCGCATATTCAATATAAAATATCATAATTTAGTGTGTACAAAGCCCCATATAATCCCATTTCATGTAAACAAGGAGTTGTTAAACGTGAAATAAATATTTACTTGAGAGAACAAGATAACAAACTAAAAACCTAGTGCACTAGTTGAAATATTTATATATATACATACATATATATTAGGACTTGAGTAACTCTATAATGCAAAGTTATCATTATTTATGGTAGTTGCTCCCTAATTTAGTTGAACTTTTCATTTTTTATCCTACTAATTAAATTAGAGCTTAAGTTATGGCCCATCCACCCCCAACATATACTAGGGAAAATGACTGTGGTTAAAATTGTTGGGCTACATTTCAATTTGCCTGGACAAGTTGCACCCAACAAAGTACTTGGTTTTATGGTGCCTAGACACCCTCTTCTTTTCATGGTTAAGTTTAATTCCTTTTATTTCTTGTCAAAAAGTGAGACAGTGTCAGGTTGTACTATCTTTTTTTATTATATTTTTTGGAACTTGTTATTCATTCTACTTTTTAAAACAAATTACATCTCTTTGTACAATTTTGCATAGCTATATATTAGTTTCATGATGACACTCATTCAATTACAAAGCAAAAGTCACTTATTACCCTATGCAGTTAATTATGGAGATTTAGAACTTTGTTTATATTTTTATTTATTCTAGCTTATAGGACTTCTTGATTGTAGATGTGTAGATGCAACGTAGAGGAACAATGTTCAACTATTATTCTAGTAATGTTTGGCTTATATTTGTATGTCAAAGAAAATCAAGTACTTTTAAACATTTTCTCCTTGTTAGACTACTCTACAACGAAACAGTTGAATTGCATCACAACTGACCCCAACTTCCAAACAAATATGAATAATTGAATACTCTATTAGCTATAGGGCATCACTTGGGCCATATCGCAAATATTAAAATCTAATATCTATTTACCTACATATAAAATAAAATAAAAAAAGAAACAAGTTCAAGTTTATCATCATGTTATTGAGGCTAGAGATAATTAGCATGTTTTTGTGGGCTACATTAATACAAATAATGCATCATTTGGTTTAATCTTTGTCATGTTATTGACCTCACCAGCTATTAATGTGCCTTTGTGTGCATTTTCAAGTTTTCTGTGCATGTTTGTTTTTGTATGCTCAATGAAAATTTACCAAAATAAAAAATATTGTATTCAAATTATATTTGTATAAAAATTATTTGAATTCAAATACTTAGTCACTAATTTGATTGTATTTTTAAAATATAGAACTAATTACAAGATTGTATAGCAAGCATGGAGAAAAAGCATTTTTCGGGCAACATGTTACTAATCCTAACAAAAATAATAATTTATCCAAGCAATTTTATCCACAGTACGAACCTTTGAAACATTAGTATGGTACCCAGCTAACTTGTGTTTTAAATGGGGACTCTTTTGCTTAGATTGCTTTTATTAGAAGATATTATGAACATTCATGTGGACCAAATATGAGTGCTATGAGAATAGTATTCAAAGAATTAGAGAAGGTTATCTAGCATTTTAAAATTTTAATGACTTGATCTATGTCGATTGTGTATAGGAAATTATAGAAATCTAATATCATTCTATTACATGGTTTATCATACACGTATGATTTCAATTGATATACTTTTTATTGCCTACTTTTTGAGTTATTTATTTGATCAAATAATTTTCGAAAAGCACATTTTTACTTGATTTTCATACAATTTCAAGTTTTATCTACTATGTAAGTAATAAAGTATAATGGATAAGAAGTGGATTGGTTTATCATTGTGCTAGTAAAAATATTATTTTGTATTAGGGATAAAGAAATTTATTTAGTAGCTTGCTGCCCTTGTAAGGAGGGTAGGAATAAAAATATCAAGCCGGAAAATGATAATATCCATTCATTGTGTATTGAATGGTTTTGACGCAATGCACAAAAATTGAGTTTGTCATGTGGAACCTTGAATTAGTAAAATAGTGGCAATGATATTTTAGATCATAATCTCAATTTAAATGTTGCAAGAAATGATATGAACCAAATTGTGCATGGTGCAATAGATTGTCTCAGAATGGCAAGAAATCATACCAAAGAAAAAACATGAAAAATCTAGCACATTCTTTAACTTTTTGGAAGCAACGAAGGAATATGTATATGCATGGAATAAGAGGTTCACTAAGTCATTTCTCTTCATTTGTATTCTTCAAGCTAAGGCATTACATGGCTTGACAAATAAGTTTGTTAACATTACATTTGAAATGCTACATGGATGACTTCCTAAATATTTGAAAGTTCCAAAGTCATACTGTGATGTAGAAAATCTTAATTAATAATTTTGAATATTATCATAGGATATGGGATGCATGCCATAATAATTGCATGTTTTTCAAAGGAGAGAGAAAAGGTAAACTTGCTTGTGATCTTTGCAGTACATTTCACTATCAAGATGATGTGAGGAAGTGAAAAACAAAGAAAATGAGAATGTCCACTAAACCTATGATTGCAAAAGTCACTTAAGCCAAATATAACAAAAGTTAATATGAGATGTCAAGCAGAGAAGTAAAACAATCATTGTTTTTGAGACATCCTACTAATTCTCTTGCATGGAAGAAATATGATAAGAAATCTCCATCAATTTCAAGTGATGTGAGTAATGTTAGACATGGTCTATTGATATGTGGTTTTAATCCATTCAAAAGAAATTTCCAACTTTTGATAATAATGTGTGTGATGTTAGACATGATTTATTGGCAAAGGGTTTCAATCCATTTTCAACACCACATATAAATATTAACATGTACTACAACAATTAAACAAAAAGTTGAAGGAATTATGTAAGGATAATGTCTCAAACTTTTTATGCATCATTGTTATAGATGATCGGTGATCTTCTCACCTATTTAATGTTATTTGGTTTGGATGTTAAAGGCAAACTTGAATGTTGTCATTGTGGGAAGAAGGTATAGCACAAAATATTAGACATTTTTCGTAATTTATAATGGTCATTGATATTTTTCGTAATCAAACCAATGATTTTGAATGGACATCATGTCATTTGATGGTGGAGAAGAATTAGGAAGGGCCTTATTTCTATTACAAGGCCACAATTATTACATGACTTAGAGAAATATCAAATATTAATTTAGAAGGTATTTGGCTAAGCTTATTTTTTATAACTTATAAGCTACATGAGCCTATATGATAATAGCTCTTATTTTAAAAATAAGTTAACATAGTGTTTGATAAGATCATCTTATAAGATTTTGTTAAAATTTATAATTATAATCAATTATTATTTTTTTTGTTGTAATAATGATAAAAATAAATTAAATATCGTTAATACAATATAATTGAAGATATTTATGCCATTTTCAATATATATAACATAAAAACTTATAAGATGTTTAAACAGAAGTTGGGAAAGTGTAACTTATTTTTAAGGAGCTTATAAACTCCAAACATCTTATTTTGAAAGCTTATAAGCTCTTTTATCAATAAATTTACCAAACACAATGGGGTGGAAGAGCTTGTAAGCTTCCCAACATCTTGTAAGATGTTTAGATGAGCTTATAAACTCACCTAAATACACTGTTAATATAGGAAAATTGATCTATTAAAGAAATCTCTAAAGACAAGGGCAAAACCACTATTTCTATCCTACAAGAGGAGAATACCACATCAAATAAACAATTTAACTTCGATCATATTAATATTAATAGATTAGCCTTTAGAAGGAACATTTCACTAACCTAGCTTTATTACTTTAAGCCTACCCCATTGCTCTTCAAATTGAAAACAAGCAAGAATTTGCTCAGTTCAATAAGGAATCCATTACTAAATGGAATGTTGATGGGATGTCTAAATACCAAATAAAAATAGTTATAAAATATATGCTAATGCATGTATCTACTGCTAAGCTAAATGGTAATAATGATAAGCTATAGTTACTAGCTTTACTGGTCAACTTCAAGGCTAGTAGAATTTTTATCTTGCTGTGGCTCATTAATGGAAAATAATGAAAGTGAAAATTAGAGATCCCACCACCAATTTACTATTTTTTGATATGAATACAGTTCTATTTTATCGATTTTAAAGGCAAATTTATGGGTGGCATTTTTTAGTTTTTTGCTCATTTTTAAAATATAGGGCTCCCTTTTCTTTAAAGGATCTTCTATTTGGTTTGAGGTCTAGAATGAAAGTTGATGTATGATTCAGGGATTCGTCAAAATTTATTTTAACATTTATTATTTTTATTTTTATCTGTTAATGGACTTTATTAATAAATTGGGCTATATGGACCTTTTAAGTTAGAATCTGACGGTATTTAATATAAATAGTATTTACCCAAATTGAATTCTAAGAACACAAACCATGCATCAAGTACCTGACCCAACATATTAAAATCAAAAATGAACTCAAAAATGGATAATCGCCATGATAGGACGGTCACAATGAATACGCTGAGATCAATTGATACATCACAACTCACTCAGGAATCACTCCTATTGAATCGATTTGAACGTTCTCAAATCCAGAGACAATTGAGTGACTTCATAACTCTTAAGTTCAAATATCAAGATCTATCTGTTTTCAATTGAATAAAATACTATTATACTAAATACTATCAAATTCTAACCTAAAAAGTCCATACGGCCCAACTTATTAATAAAGTCTATTAACAAATAAAAATAAAAATAATAAATGCTAAAATAAAATTTAACGGATCCCTAGATCGCGTCATAAAATAATAATTCTAATTCTAATTCGATACTTGATCCAGATTGAGGAAAAAGAACAAAAAAAATCAAAATTCAAAAAAAAAAGTCAGAATTTGGAAAAAAAATCAAAAGGGGACAAACAAACGCCACCGTGAGCAAACCGCCAAATTCGTTGCCACTTGGTCATTTTTGGAGGAGATTTTTCCCCATTAGTACCTTTGCCTCGCACCCACCCACCTCCGCACCAAAAATCCACCAGAGATTGGCCAAAAATCACCGTCATAGCAGCAAAAATCCCAATGGGAAGTCGCGGCCTCTCATTGCACTGCCCTACAGAGTTTCGCCACCCATAACTGCCGCTAAAGCTCCCCCTTTCAAGCCCATCGACATCGATCTAGCCATCCCAGGCCACCACCGCAAGGGAACGCCAGCGAAATCAACGCAACCTGTGTGCCGCCGCCTACAAAACCCTAATCGAGTTTCTTGAAAAAGAAAAAAAAAAGGGGTTTCTTGGGTCATTGCAGATTTGGCCAGATTTAAAAAAAAAAAAAAAACAGAGACGCTAGGCTGGGCCAAAATTTCCTTTCAGGCCAAAAGTGTTGGGCTTGTCGTTGTTGGGCCAGGCCAATAACTAGGCTAAAGGAATTATTTATGGGCCAAAAATCGTTGGGCCAATTGTGCTTCTAGGCCTTTTCAGATTAGATTATTTACTTTCTTTTTGGACAAAATTATTGTTAGGCTAGAATTAACAAAAAATTCACTAGCCCTATTGTATTACTAGGCCAGGTCAGATTTTTAATGATTTAGTTACTGGGTTGAATATTGTTGGACCACATAAGGCTCTATTTGGCTAACCTATTTTTGCTAGAAATTAAGGCTTTGTTTGG
This sequence comes from Avicennia marina, assembly GCA_019155195.1. Lineage (NCBI taxonomy): Eukaryota > Viridiplantae > Streptophyta > Magnoliopsida > Lamiales > Acanthaceae > Avicennia > Avicennia marina. Next base: position 9,168,377 of record CM032766.1, on the reverse strand, counting down.
TTGCTGGGTTTTTGATAAAAAAAAAATTGGAAAAAAATACAAAAAGAAGAAAGCAGAAAAAAGGGTAGAAAAATAGTGAAAATTTTGTGAAAAAAACAAAGAAAGCAAAAAAATACAAATTTGTGAGAAAAAAATTGGGAAAAATTGTAAAAAAAAAATAGAGGGTTAAAAGAAAAGGTGTGATGACAAAGAAAACAAGAGGGAAAAAATTTTAGAGAGAAAGAAAGAAATCTATTTGTACTTGTTGCTGTCAAGATGTCAATTGATCATGCATATTACAAAGAGCTAATGTTTGATGAAATCCAAAAGTTGTCTAAAATAGTAGATAAAGTGCAAAATTATCTTACTAGGGAAAATCATGCTTTGAGAAACGAGAGGACAAGAGATAGACATCCATCGTCAAAGCACTATCATGGCAAGGATTATGAATGGAATGGGAATGAGTACGATGAGACATCTAAGATATCAGATTTTTACATTAAAAGTCAATTTTAGTTGCATTTTAATTGCTTTAAGCATGAACATAGCATGAACAACTGTCAAAACGAAGTAGTTGATGCTCGAATTGGCATTAACAAAGTTATGAAAGATAAGAAAAGTCTACCAGTAAAAATGCTGTATTTGACCAAAGTGAAGACTGCAAAAAAAATGCCATTAGAAGAAGTATAACATAAAGGTAGTAGTAGCTCCAACATCTATTTGAAAATAGAGGATGAGAAGACTACGAAGGAAGAGATAATAGAATTAGTAGAAATTGAGGAAGATAAAATTGAGACAGACGAATTTATAGAAATGGACGTAGAAGTTGAATACGAGCACGGAAACGAAAAACAAGAAAAAGGAAGGGAAATTGAACTTCTACACAAGTATGTGTATATTGATCAATTTGACCATCTAGCAAATGCTCTCTAGCCATTTGTGCTATACAAGAGTTGAAGATATTTTTTAAGGAGTTTGCATGCGCGCATTAGGGCGCAACATTGGTGATAGTACATAATTTGTTATGTGATTCACCAATAGAATTTCATTGTTGGATTTATAAAAGGTTGAAGTAGAAGTTTAAACAAGACAATAAAGAGTTGAGATGCTTCCAAAAATTTGCATTTGATCTAAGAGGACACAAACTCAAATTGAGGACAATTCACCCTCAAGAGGAGGAGTATAACGCGAACTAGGAATCCGTTAAATTTTATTTTAGTATTTATAATTTTTATTTTTATTTGTTAATAGACTTTATTAATACGTTGGACCATGTGGGCTTTTTAGGTTAGAATATGCTAGTATTTAGTATAAATAGTGTTCTATTCAGTTGAAAACAGATAAATCTTAGTATTTGAACTTAAGAGTTATAAAATCACTCAACCTTTTTTAGATTTGAGAATGTTCAAATTGATTCAACAGGAGTGAATCCTGAGTGAGTCTTGACATATAAATCGACCATGGCATTTCAATTATGGCCATCCTATCACACTGATTATCCATTTTTGAGTTCATTTTTTATTTTAATATGTTGGATCGAGCACTTGATGCACAGTTCACGTTCTTAGAATCCAATTTAGGTTCAATTAATTTTTATTCTTCTGTTGCCCTCTCTCTGATCACGTCAAAAGTGTTGGATTTCAACAAGTTTGGGATAGAATCTTTGAAACTTTAAAATGTGCATAATTAGATTAAACATTACCAAAATTAAATTGATCATGTAACACACAAGAACTCAATGAAAGCAAAAACAAGTAAAAGTTTACCATTTGGAATCATATTCCAAATGAAGCAAATGCATGATCCACAAGTCACAACCTTCAAATCTTAACTTCTACTTGGTTCACACAACTATAACACAACAAGGCACCTCTGCAAATTCCTTTGCAACACTCTAACACAAAATTCTTTGGGGTAATGAGACTTTAGGACAAGAAAGAAAAACAAGAAGCATGCTAGAGAATTTTTTCCTTCCTTAGGATGCTGTGATGAATTTTTGGTGATTTTTTTGAATAATTCTAATCTTGTATTTAGAATTTGTCCAAATCTATTTATTTTCGAAACACAATATCTTACACTTGGTAGGATTTTTATTTCCATGTATAGCACCTAGAGCACATATAAAATAGGCTCTATGGGCTTCCTACATGGAGCTTTAAATTCAAGCCAAAAGTTTATTTAGTTATTAATCTAACTAATAATTAAATCTAACTTGTATCTAATCTTTTAATTTAATAAATCTCATTAATTAAATTAAAGGTTTGTTATAATTCTAATTAATATTCTAACTATCAACAAGCACAATAAAAAAATCCATTTGATCTAATCCAATTGCAATCAAATTAATTTCAACACAAGATTTCTCAACCCTCATTGATGCCCTGACCAATTTATCAACTTATCATAATTCCAACCTTTTGTGTGTAACTCTCTAGATTCATCCTAAATTGACAACAAGTATAGTTTGAATAATATAGGTAACACCTAGCTTACGGTCTATATTGTAGCCTAATTAAGACGAGTTAATGGATCATGTGATCCCTCTCAATCATGACTACTATTACAATATAGGCCTTTTGTCTTGTTTTCATCCTAACTGAACAAAAGTCATGAATTTAATCAAACTCACTGATTCAATCATATGACCAAACCAATGTTACTTCATAAGACTAATATCCTATTGAAAACACTTTTCTAATCATATATTATCTTAGCTAAGAATTTATGTATCATAGAATATCGATCACAAATTACAAATGCCTTACTTGCAAAGAGATAAATCTGTTATTGAATATGCACATGCATCCATACATACCAAAGTAATGGCACATTGGGCTCAAAACCCTATACCACATCAAGATAAATTTAGTGCTTAAGTCTCTAATGGCATGCTGACCATCATGCACATTAGATAACCATATCGTCTTAAGTTTAAAACTCATGTGCACTTAACACGATCACAAAGTAAGACATTAACAGTAAGAGTAAACTCAATATGTTTGCTTCATTCCTCGCACTAATGTTCAAATAGTCATTCTACAATAACAAATCCACACATTTATTCTCAATTTTTCATACTAAATGGCAAAACACTCACTTATAGAGATAAAATATGCAAGTCATATTGACTCTTTAATGCACATTTAAAGAGTTTGTGACTTACAAATAAGTTTTAGTGATTTTTGTACTTAATGGCCTTGTATCTATATCCATAACCCCTTATGAATAAAGCTTTTTAACGAAATTACATAGGCATATGCAAAACTTTATGCCATATAAGATTAACATGCTTAAATAATTTCCAGAATATTGATTTGATAGAAATAAATATTTAATTAATATGTCAAAAGTTTACATATATAACCAATATCCCTTATTATTTTTTAGTGTTAAAAGGCATATCACTAACAATTTCTTACTTGCACTCTAATGCCAAATATCCTAATCATAGTGCTTTCACATGCTTATCAAATTGCATCTCTACTTGCTCCTTGAATTTTTTGAACTTTTCAAAAAATTCATACTTGCACATCATCAAATACGTATAACCCTACTTAAAATACTTAAAGATAAAGATTATGAAGTATTGGATCCCTCCCCTAACCATTTCATTAAATGGCCCACAAATTTTGCATTAGATAATTTGCAAGAGCAAAGTGTTCCTACATTGTGCCACTTAGAGAAAATGTTTATTCCATATTTTTATGATATTATGAAGCACATCCCTGTCCAGTTGGCTGATGATGCATTAAAAGGTGCTAAATCAATTTTGGTGGATTTACCTATTTAAAGGTAAGTGGAATGTTTGATTTCATTTAAATTATTGTTATACATTGAATTTATATTAAATATTTCAATTTCTTATATTTCTCGTATATGCTAGGTATGTTGGGGACATCAAACAAATGGAACTTAGGCCGGGTTTTAGGGAGAACATAACAAAGATTATTTGATAACACCTCATCGATTCAATCTCACTGGTTATACTACTTTGATTCTTGCTCATTGACAGGTTCTTGCACATAATAAATCCGTATCATTCGTTATGTTTTCTATAAAGTGTTGATTGCAAGAATTTTAATAAAAATAATATGATAACTATCTAATTAGTTTTGATGTATTACTGAACTTTGTTATTTTGAAATAGGTACGTGATGGGGAAGATTCATTGAGTTTTTTTAGATTAAGTTAGAAGATTGGCTAATGGCCATATGCCACACAGGAATAGTACCGATGCTTGCAGTGTGTGTCACTTTTGCTTTGAAAATAAATTTCATAATGATATGAAAGCAACTCAAAATTACGGTCTTATTCTTAGGGCAATCACAAATATGGCCATGAAACTACAAAGATTAGAAATCCGCATATAGGTCAAGTCCCTTACTTTGCCATTTTGATTGACATCATGTAAATTTATTTTTCCCAAAATATTATATTGTATTTTTACTTTAATATCCCAATTCCATTTATTTCATACATTTCTATTAATTTTAATTTATTTTATTTTTAAAATTTAATTCTTTCTTAAAAGGATTATCTAAACTTTATATTTTAAAAATGTTATTTAATTTACAAGCAAAAGCATAAGTGTCTTCCAATTTTAATTTATTATATTCTTTCTTTCAATCTTTCGCTTTTATTTTTTGTTTATTCTATTCTATTTTTAATGTTTTATCCTTTACCTATCATTTAATAAATAATATAAAATATTGTTTATTCATATATATAATTATACAGCATACACGCAAGCACTAAATGTACTTTTTAACAATATGTATTTTCCGAAATACCCCTTTGTCTCAATAATTAAAAGAATTTAAAGAGTAAATTAGAAATTTTATGTTGTCAATATCAACTAAATCATAATAATGCTCCAATCTTGTACTCCAAAAACTGCAGGCCACTCCTTCACAAAACCCCCCGCCATTGTAAACCATCACAAGTGTATGTACCGCTCTCTTTTCTCGTAGAAATTTTTTTTTACACGATGGTTACTTCTTGAAATTTAGAGAGAAAAAGAAAATAAAATATTAAGAAAAATGTTTTTGGATTGTTTGATTAATAAAAAATATAAAAAAATAGAAGAAATTGTAATTTAAGGAAAGAAAATTCATTTTCCTCAAAAAAAAAAGTGAAGAAAATAAAAGTAATACTATTTTGAGTCTTATTCTTCCTCCAAAAGTTTAACCTATTTTATTTCTTTTATCTATTTCTTTATTATTTGTTTCAAATTATAAAAAATGTAATATTATCTTTTGTGAATTTTATTTCATTTTTTTAATTTTTTTTCTTATTGAAATCCTTTTAAAATAAACCATACATATAATTTTAAATTTCTTTCATTTTCCTTCCTTTTCTTATAATTTTCTTTTTTACTCTCAATTTCTAAAACCAAACATCATGTAACAATATTTTTTCTTTTATATGTCTGGCCATGAATTTATTGTAAAGGCATTTAGCTTTCGTCCTTTAGTTGAACTGATGAATAGCACCTCTTTGCATTATTAAGATTTTTGTTTAGTCGTTTTTATCTAAATGTATGGAGGTAGAATTAGGTAGCTGCTGAAATTTTTATAGGGTTGAGATAGGTGCTTGAATTTTTGTTTTCTTTAAATAAAATTTAGCTAAAACTCTTCGAGATTCAATTTTTTTAAAAAAATGTTTTTAAACTGTTATGTCGTATATTGGACTTTGTTTCATTCAATTTCATTTTTCACTAAGAGATCAAAATACAATGTAGGCATTATGAAATTAGAGTGAACAGATCAAATTATTTATAAATAAAGAGAATAGAATAAATAAACATTTGGAAAGTGAAAAGACATTACAAGAACAATGGGATAATTTTGAAGATAAGAATATAAATAGGTAAAAACTTTTTAGCTCAAAATTTTTTAGATATAGAAAAATAATTTTCTTAGTTCATTGCTACCTATTCATGCAATACAACCTAAATGTTTATCATTTGTATTTACACACACACATAATTATTTATTTATTTATTTATTTTATATTTGTATGGAGTGTGAGCGAATTGCAAGTAATGTTTTGACTAAAATCTTATGGTAGGTATATTGCTCCTAGATGTAGGTTTGCCAAAATACATTGTAATTTTTCTTTTCATTTTCTTATCACTGTGTTTTTTTTTTCTAATTAATTCTCTCTCTTCTAGATGTAGATTGGCCAAATTTTACTTTTATTTTTCTTTTCATTTTCTTATCTTTATGTCTCTTTTCTAATTAATTTTCTCCCCTCTCTCTCTCTCTCTCAATTGACCCGTGGTTTTCCTTTTCATTATCTTTTTTCTGACCTCTAATATATTATATCTTTTTTAAAATAAGTTAATATAATTAATTATAATTTTAAATTATATTATTTTTTATTATAGTAATATTTTTTATTATTATTGTAATAATAAGGGATATAATAAGTTTATATTATGTTTTAATGAATAAATTTATATAATTTTTTATAATTATTCATAGACAAAGTGTGCAGTTTTTGCTATCGTTTTGGTTGCCCAATAAATAATTATCAAATTTTTCTTAATTCAATTATATATTTATTCTCTAGTATCTCAATGTTCAATTATTTTATTCACTTCTTTCAATCTTAATTCATCTCCTTTTTTAAATTTCTTTCTTTCTTTTATTACTTTATGAATTTTACAAAAAAATATAAAATTTATAGTTAAAAATATTATTAGGTGTATTTACAAACAATAGTGTTGAATGTCTTTCAATTTTAGTTTATTAATTTTTTTTAATATCTTCTCTTAATTTTAATATATTCTATTTTTTCTAAATTTATTTCTTCACCTTTTATTTTATAAGCTACATAAAATATTCTTTATTCATTCATATGAACATGTACATGGACACAGCGTACATTTTTTGCCGATATGTTAAAGACTAGCAACTTCCATTTTGGTTAGTAAAGGTACAATTGTTAAAATATCATTACTACCACTGTTTATATTGTACTCAACCTCTCGATTCAGTGAGACTCCGGCGAAGAATAATGGAATCCGATGCACCGCCACAAAGCCCCGCTCCCACCGTCCTCCGCCGCCTGATCACCCTCGATGCCGCCGCATCCCTCCAGCTTTACACCTTGTTCCAACCCATCGTCCCTTTCTCTGTCCTAAAATCCCTCGAACTCTCCGGCGATGGCCGCCTCTTCTTCCCCATCATCGTCTCCATTATCCTTGCCACCACTCCCATCGCTTCCCTCACCACCAGCCCGACAACCCCCACCACTCTTCTCCTACTAAACCTCCTGATAGGTTCCCTTTTAGACATTGTCCTAATTGCTCTCATCAAGCACCTAATCCAGCGACCCCGCCCAGTTTACAACAAGAACATGTTTTTTTCGTTTGCCGTTGACCACTGGTCTTTCCCAAGTGGCCACTCCTCTCGAGTTTCATTCATCGCCACATTTTGTTTCATCTATTATCATCAAATCACGGAAGTTTTGCTCGTGAACCTTTTGAATTTTGATCCCGAGAATGCGGTTGTGGAATATTTCGTTCTGGTGGTGGGGCTGTGGGCTGCAATTACATCGCTTTCCAGGGTGCTTCTTGGCCGGCATTTCTTGCTTGATGTTTTCGCTGGGGCGTGCTTGGGCGTTCTTGAGGGGGTGCTGCTCTTTCGTGTTATGAATTATGAGAACTTGAGCTCCTGGTTTAGATGACATATGCTCAAATGTAAGTTTTCCCAATTTTATTGTGATTTTTGCGTCGTTATTGGTGCAGAATGTAATATTAGTGGAATTCCTCTTTCTAAGGAGGAACGGCTTCTTCCAAAGATTAACATGATTCCAAGAAATATTTGTTTCTTCACTTTTAGGACTAATAATTCAGGGCTAGGTGTAATATTTGGAGTTGAATTACTCATTACTTTATCACTAATTTAATAAATGAAAACAAGTTGAGATCCTCGACCCAGAACTTCCCGTTCTGGCATTAACTTCTGAAGATTGAAGAATATAGGGATGAAAAAAGAGACAGTAAAGTCAGGAAAGCAGCCGAAGTGTTGCAGGGAGCCAGCGAGAGTTCTGTCTTAAGGATTTTGGTGTCTGCAGTCCCTGACCATTAACAGGGTTGCATTCAATCCAGATTCCTAGATGTGAAAATGTATACAGATCATGACGAAAGTCAGCCAACTTTCTAAACAGTAACTGACAGGTATCAGAGCCAGTGACGACTCGTGTTATGCTAATTGAATCAGTATTTATTGAAACTTTGGTTTCTTATTTATCCTCGTCATTATTCTGGTGAACGAGGCAGAAATCCCTTGGATGTTTTGCCTTATTATACTGCTTTTGCTTTAGTATACCGTTTTTCAGATTGGTGTAACAAAGACATTCTTCTCAAGAAGACATTGTGGATAACTTAGTTGAATATTTTTTCAGGCAATATAACTGGACAAAAGGGAACCTATTGGTGTGTAATATCTATTTATTTTCTGGTGCGTATCCATATGCTAATAGAGTGAAGTGCTTAAACTATTTGCTATCGGTGCATAAAAGGAATTTGGATGCTTATCACATGTAGGCAAAAGATATTCAAGTAGTCAATTTCAGGTGTGGATAACTTGTTTTGGCTTTCTAAACACATGCATAATCAAGACTCTTGTAGACTAACTTCACCCATTCATTGTACATAGACAATAATCACACAAAATCTTAAAAATATAGATATGTACTGGCAGGCACTGTGATAGAGGGGGAGAACAGGATTTTTTTCCCCATCTTGGCTACTGCACAACACATCTTCACCACAGCTCATTCTCTTCTTCAGAGAAGGAGGGCCTTCTTCATTTTCATCATAATTTTCTATTCCTTTTACGGCAGCATCTGGGCAATCTATATAGATTTCATCAAAGATGATGAAACCACATTTCATATTCAGTTTTTATTTTTCATTTTCCCCTTGTTGAACCCCTCCTGGTTGTAATTTGACCAATGAATGAAACAGAAGCAACTACTTGTATTTCTTGGCTCAGACTTTATCATTTCAAACATAAGAATCAATAGTTTTTGGTTTTCATTTTTCCTTTATATTTCTGGACATGCATCTTGTGTGAAAAAATTACTGCGATGCTTTCGCTTGTTATCCGTGTTTGTGATGGTATAAGGCTTTCATTTTATAGACTGGTGCTTGTGCATTGTGAATCTTGTTTTACATTCTCTTGTGTTTTTTTCTTCACTGGTGCAATTTGGTCAGACCATTATTTGGCTTAATGGTGTTGTTGGACAATTTCTTTAGTTTTGATTAGCATTTTTATTTTTTTTTCTTTTTGCTTTTATGAACAGTATTAGCTTTTACTTTCTTATTGTGCAACTTGTGTAGGACATTATTTTTCTCAATTGTGTCTGCAGAAAATTCAACTGTAATTTAATAGATAGAATTGTTCCTTATTGAATTGAAAATTATTTCTATAATTGTCACGCTCTAAATCTAGGCATGACATGATGACATTCCTATCCTAAAAGGATTTAGAAGCATTAGCCAACATATGTGTAATATCCGTAAATATTTGCTTTCCAAAATAAAATAATTTAATGATGTTATTATAGTGGAAGCAGTCAAGTAAGTACAATTGTTCAATGTGTATAATAGAAAATCCAGTTGCCTACTTTATTTGTGGAACTTAATATAAAATTTTGATGGTTCCCAATGTTTCTTCCATCCACAAAATTGTTCCATCTTCTCTACTTTTCACCCACTCACAAAAGTTTGTAGGGAGTGAGCTTACTATCCAATGCTCGGTTGATAAGTTGATTTGTACTTTTATTGGATTTGATTTTGTTAAACTATTTTAATCATACGAATGAACACGTGTTTCAAAAATAACTTGTTTAAACGAGCATAACATTTTCTCTCCATAAATCATGAACATATTTCAAATTTTCAGGAAATAGACACCTTTTTCCCTAATGTCATTTTTTTTTTCATGAGAATAGCATGTTAACTCTTTGATATGCTTCTTCCGTGATTTTTATCATAATTTTGTATCACTAGGAGCACATAGTCTCTTTTATGTATACAGCATCATAATCCCTTACTTGAAACTCTTGTGCTAACCAGTACTTAGTTTTTCCCTTAAATGTTATTAACTCTTGATCAAAATCTTGGGAGCTCTTACCTTGTTAAAATTAAATGATGGCTATTTAAAGCAGCTAATGTATTTTATTTGTTGATTCAACAAGCTCCAATTGTAAGGATTCTAATTGTTTTGTTAGCATAGCAGCTAGATTACCACTTACTTTAACAGGATCTATTGCTTGTTTTGTCTTACCTGTGTGACAGTTGATGTTCAAATTATAAGTTTTGATCAATTCTAGCTACGTTCTCTTTACCTCATATTTTGTTCTTTCTTAGAAGAACTTTGTGATTTGTACACAACTTGCGCTTTCCTTAGAGATGGTGTCTCTAGATTTTTAAGGTAATGACCATTTTCACTAGCTCTACTTCATGTGTAGGTAGTTATCATCCATGTGTGAAACCTAGATATTTTCAGGCCTTTTCTTCGGAGATAATATCGTCAAGACTCAAAAGTTAAAGTGTGAAAACCTTACCAAAAATAGAAGATTTAGAGTTTTCTCTTATATGTAGTACTAGATCTTCCACAATTACCTCTAATTCTTTAGCATTGTCCTCAGGTACATAAGTGATCTGCAGTCCAAGTGGCCCAATCATAAAAGATTTCTGAATTTTTCAACTTTTCTGAAGAAATACCTTCTCTAGACTCTTGTGTTGTTTCAGAGGACGGGTCAGCACCTTCTAAACTTCAATTAGAAGTTTGAGTTTCTTCACCATCTTGCCAGATAGTGTAATTTAGGAATTGATTGTTGATGGCAAGTCTTCAAAATATCTGTCAATTAATTGCCAATATCATCACCTGTTGCTTAGAAGATTATCTTCTTTGATCGGCCTCCTTCTTGCTTGCCTTTCTTCTCCTGTGTAGCATCTTTTTTCTCCCAATAGCGTGTTACATGATCAAAGTCAGTTCTTTGTGGTTGTGACCCAAGAAAGGGATTGAATTAAGATGATGTTGATGGGTCTGGAAGGCAAGGGTAGTAATGTTGAACAAGGAGATAATTGGACTGAAGAAGAATATAAGTATTCTTCTGTAGGTCTCAGCTTGCTTTAACAAAAGGATTTGTTCCTTTAAGGATGTTGTTTCTCGCCTCGGTTGCTCCATTGAGGAAAAAAAAAAAAAAAAATCAGCCCGGGTGATGTATGTCGTTTGTAGGACTGGCTAGTCTCTGTTCTAGGAGTGTAATAAAGTCTACTTGTTTACTTTGTTCAGTCATGATGTCATCTACTTTACAAAATATTATTCTTGAACAAGGTGGTAATCCGATGGAGGAAGAATATGAGTGGTATTCTTCATTACGTCTCAGCTTGCTTCAACAAAATGATTTGTTCCTCTAAGGATTTTGTTTCTCAGCTTTGTTGCCTCATAAAGTCAAAAAAGAGAATAAAAACCAGCTCCTGGTGATATATGTCGTTTCTAGGACTGGCCATTCTCTGTTCAAGGAGTTTAATGAGGTCTGCTTGTTTACTTTGTTCAGTCATGATGTTGTCTACCTTATACAATGTTGTTTTTGAATTAGCTAATGCTGATTGAGCTCTCCATATGTACGAGGATTTGATTTTGGGCCACATCATTCTTAGAATGCCCATTGAGAGTAAATTCCGCACCGCTATTTTGCTTCTTTTGCCCAGTAAGAGCATCTTGTGACGTCCATTCCTTCTTCATCTTTTTCTTCTTTTCATTGAGAGTCACAGGTCAACCTGGTTTGACTAGATTATATATTTTTGGAAATGTTTTTTGTTTTGGGTATCTCGGTTCTTCATGGGAAACAATAAAATTCAAATAATACCATTTGATTTTCGAAGAGGTCTAGGTGTGATCGCCATTTTTTTTTATCGTTCCCAAAGTTCATCATTGGGTCTTCTAATTTTTCTTTCTTCCTCATCAATTGATGCTTCCAATCAACTTAGGCAATCACAATCTAGATCTCAAGGTCAAGGATAATTTCATTGCAACGATCCTTGAAGCAAAAAATTTCTCTTTCTTCTTTCGGATCATGTTCACTTTCGCGGGAGGTTAAGGCCTAGAGAGGTTATTTCAAAAAATTAATTTATTTTATTTATTTTGTGAGATTAATTATTTATTATTTTAATTATTTTATGCTGGGCTTAGCAATTATACTACCATCTAATTATGCTAATGTGAGGCACAATGTATGAGAAATTGGTGGTGCATATTATTTTCTCACAATAGTTTAAAGTGAAAAAATCATCTTCTTACAACATTCCTACTTGATGAGATGTATGTATATAATATATATATATATATACATATATATATTTATTTATTTATTTTTATTTATCTATACAATTGCAATGAACGTATATTGCAAGTACAAAAATATATTATTATACATAAGTGCTTGTTAATTATTTTCAAACATTAATGTCAAGTATATATCATAGTTATTAATTACTCTGATTGTTTGATAATATGTACGTGCACCATCGATGTTGAAATTATGCAAAATATTAGATTTAGTTATTCAACATTTGCATGAGCACGATTGCCATATGTAACAGTTTTTCTGATTTTGGATTTCTTTTCCTACAGAACAGTATACCTTTAGATATCTATCTGATTTTTTCATTTGATTAATTAATAATTATTATTTTAGATCTGTAAAAAAAATCGATTAGTATAGTTACACACACACAGAGCAAAGTAGTACACTTGGTTAATGGCCAAAAAAACCTAAATTGCAATTGGAAGATCATGAGGTCCTTTTCTGAGTATGAGATTATCACGATAATTGTTGCGGACATAAAAATGATTCAACTAGTCTATGACAGAGGAAAGCGAATATAGCATTTTATTTAAAAAAAATTGGAGATCTACTTGCCTAAATTAGCCTTCAATATAATGTGGCATTTTTTTGTTTAGATAGGTGAGTAATTGGTATGAAATGTTTGCTGCCTGCATTATATTGATAAATAAATTAACTATTAGTGAAATGATAGCATCTAAGCATAAAATGTGTAATGATCTACTTGTAGAGAAGGATACTCAAAGAGTGTGTAATGTATGACAAGAACTCGTAGCAGAGTGGTTCCCACTTCCCAAACCTTCATTTCGAATCGACTGTATGGTACAACATGGCGACTAAAACAGCCTTTCACATGCTTGTGAGCCAACAACTTTCGTCGTTATTATGGCTATCTATGTTACAAAAAAGGGGGAAAAGAAAAAGGAAAAATAAGTATAATTGAAAAAGAGACGCTTTTTTCATGTACATGACTCTTTTTCTTCGCGTCTCTCCTGCATAATTAAAAGAAGTTAAATTTAGGCATGGCAAGTAGGTTCTTCCTCTTGCAACTCAATACCCTCCACAGCCATTCTCTTCTCCACGTACACATAGCTTCTTGCACAAAATAGAAATATTGCCAAATTGAAAATGCTCAAAACTGACAAAAGCCAATAGAAGTTATGAAGCTTCCCTTCATTAAGATTATCAGCCAACCATGGCCTTTGACTAGTCACCTTGTCCACTATGCTCACCAAAATGGAGCTGAAGAAAAACCCCAAAGAGAGTGTACTTAGAAACAACCCCGTGCTCATTGTCTTCATACCCTTGGGACATTCTCTAAGAAAGAAACTAAGCTGACCCATGTATGTGAACGCCTCACCAGCGCCCACTAAGAGGAATTGTGGGACCAACCAGAAGACGCTTAATGGCACGGTGGTGGCGGGGTCGTGTGTCAGATTGTGCGACTGGGCCACTCGAAGCCTTTTGACTTCGGACAGTGCTGCTGCTATCATGGCAAATATGGACAGCGCTAATCCAACAGCAATGCGTGTCAAGGGACTAAGACCATGGGAGTTGTTGAAAATCCTCTTGCATAAGGGAACGATGATGCGGTCGTACAAAGGGACAGTGATGAGGATGCTCCCAATGAAGAAGACGGTGAGAGATCCGGCGGGGATCTCAAAGGATTTGCCAATGTGACGGTCCATTGTGGTGGCTTGTGACACGGAAAATGTGGTCATTTGGGCATAGATTGTCCAGAACAGTATTGTTGTGGCCCATGTAGGCAGCATGCGAATCACCAACTTCACTTCTTCCACGTCAGTTAAGGTGGAGAGGCACCATTTGTTCACCACCGTGGCGCCTGTGGACACTTGTGAATACTTTATTGCTGCCTTGTCCAGGAAACTACAAGGAAAAAGAAAACAGATACTGAAACTGATCAGATGATGATGCAGAAACTTTTTTGTCATGCATCTCTCGTTCTAAATAAATCTATTGGCCTGTTCGGTATCTTAAGTGTACCCCTATCCTGCCCCCAAACAAAAAGAAAGAGTAATATTAATAGTATTAATCAATAGACAGAGCACTAATTAACCAATGGAACCAAGTTCATGCATTTCTAGACGTTAATTTATCATCCATCAGCAAGATTCTCTAGCTAGTGATGATTGAAGCAAGAAATAAAAAGCCCATATGGACAGACCTGCTGTCATGTAGCAACACGACCATATAGTATGTACTTGTGATTCTGCTGATCCACAAGTTGACCATAAACAAATTATTGAGGTACATATACATACATACATACATACATACATATATATATATATACGCGCGCGCATATGCCGGTTGTCCATCGTCTGTATATTTTTCTTAATTATATTTCACTGCAGAATTTCGATGGCCGAAGACTATCTTTCCATGAAAAGAATTACCATAAGCAAAAACTAAGATTTGTGTAATATAGCAACATAACTCTTGTGAAAAGCTTTAGTTGTGATATTTTGACTATTCTCGGGCCGAATGTTGATTTCTGTTTCTTGAACAGAAAGAAAAATAATGGCCAAGTTGTTCGCCGTCTATTTCGTTCAAAATATTCATCTACTTGTATTACTCGAACGTATAATTGTTGTGAACTTTTTTCCCTTAACCCACACACTACCCAAATTTTTGTGATGGTTGTTTTTCCTTGACTTACATACACTGCACCAAAAGGATTTAAACCCAAGACACAGAATTGAACTGTCCCCAGAGGACTGTGATCATTTAATTTATATTATTGCTTTATATCTATATCTATATTCAAATGTAAATCGGTTAATGGCTTGAAATGAAGTGATTGACCTGGCCCACAAGTTTCGATAATATTAAAACGTGGACCCGGAATATATACTACTTCATTTAGCTAATAATTATGCAGCAATGTATGTACGAAAATGGATTACTATATACAAGTCTCGACTTCTGGATATTGCTACAAACACGTTCAACATTTTCAGGATAGTATAAAGCGTGAGTATGTATATATATCGTTTAGAGATATTTTTAATGTATCATATATGTGATAAGATATTAGCTTGTTCTTGCTTCTTCGATTATAGAAAAAGTGTTTCAAAATTAGCCTTTAACACATAACCATTTACAGCAGAAGAAATATTCCAGTGGTCCCAATGGACAGAAAAAAAGTGTTTAAGTTAAGTTATTTGTGGAGTAAATTAAATGCTTCATCACTATGTTCCAAAGTATTTGCAATTTTATTTGGAGTCAAAATGCTTTACTTCAACCTCTTAATTATAGCGCCGGACAATTATTTTCATGCAGCTAAACTATCAAATACTGATTTTTTGTTATGGAATATAATAAGTGAAAAACTAAGTAAATTATGCAGTAATACCCCAAAAGTAGTTATTTTTTAAAAAATTTATGCCGACGGATAGATTGAATAAATAAATATAGCAAATGAGGCATTCAGTTATTATGGTTCAGGAAGTTATTGAGACAAAAAGGGTAAATGAAACAAATAAATGAGCAAATAATAAACAACTCACCGGAATTCCTTGCTGTGCGGTAATTTTTGCTTTCTCTGCTTGCTCCGCCCGTCATCACCAACAATATCATCAACATTGAACAGAAGAGAAGGATCCGAAGGCGTTTCCAGGTGCCTCTTCCTCCACGCTGCCACGAACACGGCGGCGATCTGTGTCAGCGGGCTGCCCGCAAGCTTCTTGAAACGGTACCGTCTGGTCCCGGACAAGAACACCACCAAGCCCGCAACAATGGCGCAGGCGCAAATCCCATACCCCCATTCCCTCCCAAGGTTATCTTGAATGTAGACGAGAACGGTCACCGCCAAAAGTGATCCAAGGTTGATGAAGAAGAAGAACCAGTTGAAGAATTTAATCATGTGTTTCCTCTCCTTGTCGTCGGATTCGTCGAACTGATCGGAACCGAAGCCTGAGACGCTGGATTTCAGGCCGCCGGTGCCCAGGGCAGTGAGATAGAGGGCTGCGTAGAGGACCATGAGTTGTTTCCCGCTCGCCGGAATGCAGGATTCGCTGCCGGCGATGCACTTAGGCGGGCGGAGGCTGGGGATGATGGTGGAGACAGTCAAGATGGTAACACCCTGATGACAACAAGTGTACATATAATCAAACGACCGTAACATATCCAAAAAAGTGCCAAGCAGGAAAATTTTATTGTTCAACTTTACTTCATCGCTCTCTCCATCACACGTGTATAAAAATTGCAATATAATATTGCGTATATTGATGTAACATTAATTTGAAAAAAGAATTTAAAGATTCATTACACGACACCAATCTTCATGTCAAAGGACTCGTATGCTTACCATAGATTGAACGGCGGCGAAGATGCCAATGGTTAAGTACCTGAAAGTTAAAGCAGGGCCGTTAAGAATGAATCTTAGGAGTTCAACAAAGACTCTGTTACACAGAAGCTGGAACTCGTCAATATCTTGGAAACACTTTGCGACCCGAGGCATTTACCTTCCCAGAAAAGTATCGGCGATGAAGCCTCCAAGCAAACACAGCATGTAAGAAGTGCCCATAAAGTTTGTAACCTCGTTGGCTGCGGTTGCATTGCGCAAGTGCATGGTTCCAGTTAAGTATGTAACAAGATTCACAGCTATTCCAAGAGTCGTTAACCTCTCACAGGTCTCCACTCCTGATCAGGCGAACCACATAAACAAGAAAATATCATTACGTGTTTCAAAGGGAAAACTGAATTTGGTGGAACCAGTGAGTCACATGGCAATACTGGTCATGTGGCTGTTAGGTCCAAACATGATTGAGAGGTTTTCGGAGAACCAGTAATCCTTTTTTCTTCTGACTAAAAACTTAAATGGTGGTAATGTGACGTCGTGTGGTCTTAATTAGAGAAAACAGGGACCTACCAAGAATCATGGCGGCACTAGTCCAGCCACCAGAGGAGTGTTTGACGGAGGGGCGGCCCTTGTAGTCGCAGGCATCGGGAAGAGTTTCAGTCTCTTGTATTGTTGAAGGGAGTTTGGGGGCCATTTGTCAGGTGTCACTGTGTGTTGCTAGCGAAATAGTAGTTTGCTACGTAGAAGGCCTGTGTTTTAGCCGAAGTGAGTGAGAGAGAGAGAGAGAGAGAGGCAGGCGAATTGAGACTTTTGAAGAGTGGAGGTCCTTTATATAGCAGCGGGGATAAGCATCCATGGCCACTCATCATTTCATTTTTTTTTATTTAAGTTCAAAAGGAGGTGGGCACGTGGCATGGGAAACGGAATGGACGCGGAATGTGGAGTTTTGACACCTCATCGTCTGTATCATTTGTCACTGTTTTTTAAATTTATAAACTTTCCAAGTCCCTTCATATCAATGTGAGCTATATCGGCTTGTATGGTAGTTACACGGCGTTGGGAGCCATCCTTCTATCAGAATATATAAATATTATGCATTTGAATTTTTTCCTTGTGCCGCATTTATCCCGTGTTGTATATTTCGTCTTATGCATTGAACATGTTCAGATGTATAAACATTTGTGAAACTTAAAATTAAAATTACTATACCCATATCCAACCCATGTGAAACATCGGGTGAAGTTATTTCTCATATTATATATAGAACACAGTGAATTGCAGCCTCTCAATGTAAATGTATGAGATAAAATTTTATTGAAGAAAACTCGTATATTCATAATCTAGTAATAATTAAAATATGGTCTATCGCTAAAGCATGAAAAAGAGTGGGATATGTATCTTTGCCACTTTATAACATTAATCAAAATGTACAAAGTAAAACGTGAAAGTAATTTTCGACGACAAATGCTTCCAAGTTTTTGGAAGAAAATGTGGACTGTCTTCCTTTTTGTTATGTACCCTAAGTATATGCTACATCTAAAAAATCTAAATTTCTTAGTGACGAGTTAAAAAATATGGCAGGCGCACGCGCACACCTGAACCACCGCCAATAATCTGAAATTTTTATAATTGAAAGATGAAACTATGTATAACATATCCAAATTTAAAAGGAATGAATGAACAATCTATATCAGTTTGATAAACAAATTCATTATAATCCCTCATTCGCGACATATTATTCAAAATGATTGGTCAAACAAGTCCATACGCAACTTGAACGTGCTATTTGCCAAAAAAACTTAAGAACAATCGCATTCAGTTTTAAAGGTTGCAAATTAGAACACCCAGGACTCTGAAAAATGTCTAAAACAAAAGGCAGATGTCCACAATTACAATAAGAACAAAAATGGGGAGCACCTGGTCATTCAGGAAGGACAGTTGCTCGTTTTGGGGGAAGAAAAATCTAATACCAAATTCCATAGAAGACAATGTCACAAAGTTACGTGCCCGAAATTCAAACCAATCAAAAATTTGGATTAGCACAGTTTCTTTATCTTCTCAATAGGAAGAGGTCTGAAAGGGAGGTTTGATTTTAGTATCTTCACAAATTAACCCACTAATTTAGTTCTTTGATTTTCGCATCTGGCAGAATCGAAGGTTAATCAAAACAATATTTCTAAGATTTTCATGCATAATAAAATGAATAGTTATTTTAATGAACTATTCTACTTTTAGAATAATATCAATTGCGTCGTTTATTGGGAAGTTCTTTCCCGTGATACTCAACTAAAATAAACATAGGCCAGAAGGCGTCCTCCTACTTAACAGTGAGTTGAGCACCCTAAAGTTTATTTTTTATTATTAAATAAAGTGAGAGGAACATTCTAAGGCTAAATATGGAATTTGGAACACGAGAGAGAGAGAGAGAGAGAGTTGAGTTCAGGATAGCTGATCAAACGGAGTTCAGGATAGCTGATCAAACGGAACTCAAAGCTGAGTGGTTTAGCGTGTAAAGGTGTCGAGCCGCACTTCCATATATGGGGCCAACCACTATTCGTTTGCATTCGCAACGTGTCCAATTATGCATTATTGGGTTGACCCCAATTCACTTCCATATATTTTTCTCTCTTTTTCTAATTTTTGTTTTCTTTTAGCCACCCCACATTATTACATTACAAATACATCAAATTACATGGGGGGTTGGGGGGTGGGGGTGGGGGGGCGGTTTGAATATTACATGTCTTGGTTGGGATTTTGCCAGGTTGATTAAGCCAAAAAACGATGGGAGGAGTCATACAACCTAGTCATCACAATAAACAGTTGTTCTTGATTCCTTTTTGACCAACAAATATATAATAGTTATCGCAATAATGTAATATATTGACCATTTGAAACACAAGTGGGATTAATTTTTCTGCCCAGCCAGACTGACATCGCTAATTCCCAACCGAAGAGGTGAAAAATGCAATTTCCCTTATTAATGCCCCCAGCGTCACATAATATGTTAAAAATGAAATTTCAATTGGCTTCCAGGATTAGGTTATGTTTGGGAGAGCACTTGATAAATAAAATGTCTAATAAGAGTTAAATTGAAATAAATTGTATGTTTGAAAAAAAATACTTTAATAAGATAAATAATATAATTTATTTGAATATATGTATAAAATAAAGGTATAAATAAAAATAAATATGAATATGTGTTATATATGTGATATTGATTTAATTGTAAAAATATTTAATAATTAAAAAATTATTAATTAGTTATATGAGAAAGAGAGAGAGAGACTCTGAATTTGAATTTAGATAAAAATATTATTAAATGAATATTTGATAGTGTGAAATTTTAAATGTTATTTTAGAGATGAAATTTGGCTTCCAAACATAACCTTAGGATTTAGTACTGTCACACATTATTATTGATAACTTTATCATCCCCCTTCCAATAAACAAATGAACAAACAGATTAATGGGCCGGTGAAAGGTGCTGAAATTAACTTAGAAGAGATGAATGTTTTATTACTTTGTTTTAACTCTATTGGACATGTGGCACCACGTGACTATGCAACTATGAAATCATGGTCCTCACCAAAATGGAGCTTGCGAAAAAGTTTTATTCATCTAATGAGGACAAGTTTATGGCTTGCTATTATTTTTCGTCAGTCAGAACTTAGGAAAGAAAATTCTGCTAAATCACGATTTGTTAGGTAGCATGAGCGGCAGTTGCAAAATCACGTTTTTCCAGTAGCTTATACAAGAAAGACAAGATAAGTTTACGATAAATAGAAAATATATAAATTAAAGAATCACCTTAAAACAATTGGTGTAAAAATCAGAAAAAGAACACAAAATAATAAGAAGAAGAACAACAACAATAACAACAATAAATCTACACACTATTATCAAGAGTCTTAGACTAATTTGGTTATATAATGTAAATTTATGAAATCATCCCTAATCAATAAATTTATACTATTATCTTTAATTAAAGTGACTAACCAGTAACCACACTCAAAAGCAATAATTAATTTATCATTACTTCTTTCTATACTATATATCTACTGTATTATTATTAAAATAATTTTTCTATTACATAACATAAAATTATACAATTGCCCTTATCTCAATTTCTTTATTTTTCTATCATTTTTCGTTTCTTTTTAACTTCTTATTTTTATATATAATTTCTCATTTTTTTCTATTTTCAAATTATTTTTCACATTCTTTATTCTCTTATTTTAATATTTTTATATGTTTAATTTTAAATGATTGTATTTCTATTATTTGAAATAAATAGTTTTAGATTTTTAAATAAATTTGTAAACATATAGAGCGTGAAATTTAACTTGTAATAACGAACAATAATAATAATGTAAGTGATGAAGGATTGAGAACTGATGCTCACCACACAAGAAGCAGCCTAGGCGTGGAAGCAATCGTCCCACAATTGTAATCAATACTGTAATTAATTATGACAAGATGTTGATTATCATGGGTCTTTTAGTAAATATTTTTTTAAAAAAAAAACAAAAAAAGGTGCTGTCAGTTGTGCAATTATATATACATGATCATCAGTACATGTTTATATTTTCTAAATTTTTTATGCTTTCTTTCTCTTACGTCTATTGATGTGTTTTTATTTTTTTTCTATTGTCTTTTGTATTTTCTTTTACAGGCATCTTTCTATTAATTTTTTGAAATTTTTTCCATATTAATATGCAATTTTCATTTTTAAATAATTTTAATTATATAATCGTTTTATATTTTGTTATAATTAATAAAATTACATAATTTGTAAATTCCTTTACACAGGCGTATGTTACGCGACATACACCAGTTCACTTACTAAGAAGAGGGTCTTAAATACACATTTTAGTTTCTAAATATCAATTCAATAAAGTGTCTTACTGCTTTTTCTTTTTGTTTTGAGAATGTTTGTTTTGCTTTTAATATCAAAAAATATGCATTATAATAATTATATATTTAAAATTTTATTTCTTTCTCTTTCTTATTTTACACACTTTCAATAAAATACATAACAAAATACACACTTAAAAACATAAACAAACATAAATTTTGTTTTTCTCTCCAAATTTTAATTTATTTTATTTATTCTTAGTCTTATCTACAATCAAATATTTTTCTTTTTCTCATTTTTAAAATTATTTATTTTAGATAATTAATTTTTTTTATCAATTTTATAAAAGTATAATATCTTATATTTGTTATAATTAGAAAACTTCCATAATTTCATTTATATAAAAAAACATATAATACCTTATATTTTACTAGTTTTTGCTTGGGGCAGCCTTTTCTTCCCAAGTATTTAATTGACAATCATTGCTCCACTGTCCAATAATTAAACGGAACTACAATAATATTCTTATCTCCAAACAAGTGTCTGGGGCCGGACGTGACACATGTGGATTACGCCTACTCGCTTAAAAAAGATCCTCTTGCTTTGGAGGATTACATGTCAAACAATTAAACCATAGATTTTCTTCCAATGGACATTAAAAAAATCAAAAAAACTCGAAAACAAATGCATAATTGAAGAGAGATAGAGAAGGTGGGCTTACCCACCTTCCTTATAAAAATAACGGGCGTCTTTGTAGTCTTCTCTAATGTATGCCGAAAACTTAAATATAAAAAAAAAGTGCTAGCTGAACATTGAAAGTCATAATCTCTAATTCAAACCACCGATAATTGAATTCCACTTAATCTATGATCAATGATTGTATTCTGCACCATGTTTTCAGCACTTCAATTCTAGAAGCTTGAAATTGTGTTTGGATGAAAGAGAAGGTCTTGAAAGGAGTTAAATTAACTTAAAAGAATTTCATATATTTCAATACTATTGGTAAAATAATTCAAAAAAATTTTAGCACAAAATAAATGGTCCAAAAGATTTTTTGTTTCAAATTCTTTAGATCCAAACTATTAATGCATAAACATTTTATGTCTACGTGTACTGGCAATTGCGCACACTCCATGTGCAAAAGCTAAATAAAAACTTAATTCAACATAATAAATTTAATAGTAATTTAAAATAGGATACACTCAAATACGAAACTTATTTATAGAAGTGCAAATAATTTATATCATATTTTTTATTTAAATACATATGCAATATTATACTAAATTTACACTCTTCTTGTATAATATGTGTAGGAATGTGTGTGGGAAAGATAATTAATTTTGTTGTTTTGATAATAAAAATGAAATAGCGCAAGACATTAAAAAAATAGAAGTTATTTAACTTTCCATTCAAATTTGAATATGAACGAAATGTGTGGTTAGTTATTGCTTGTTATGAAGTTAAAACTGAGAATCAATCATATAATTGGCAAAACATTAAAAGACCATAGGGGATTTTTTATAAGAGACTAAGCAATAATAATATGGTACAGATTCAAATTTTTGTTGCTAGTTTTTAGTATACATGGTAGTTATAAAATTAAGACAAGGATTAATGGTGTAATTGGTAAAACATTAAAATGCTAGATATGGTTATTATAAGAGATTGAGTATGACTTTTATCCTACAATGTTTGGCTATGTTTGGAAGAGGCGTTTTGTTGGAGAATACACGTCGTAAAAGTTTTGTTGGTTGAGTAATATATATGAAATGAATGTTTTTATGAGTTGAATTATTTATTTGAATTATGTTATATCTATTATAATAATAATAATAATAATAATAATAATAATTTGGTGATATGATGGTATATTATTTTTTATTATATATATGTGTATGCAGGTATTAATTTGACTATAAATAGATATAAAGATTAAAAAATAATTAGTTAGTTATTCATAAGAAAGAAGAAAATTTTGAATTTGAATTTAAATTTGAATAAAAATTTTATTGAATAATTGTTTCGTAATTTAAAATTTAATAAGCCGTATAAAGTTTGAAACTGAGTTCCAAACATAGCCTTTGTATCTGGTACGAAAGAAATTATCTAGTCGTTTCGGACACTTTATTCTTTAATAAATCCTTAATCTCTCCAATATAGTTCCTTGGGTTTGTGCAATTATGATACCTTGTAATATGCTGACTTATTATCTGAAAACGATGAATCTGAATAATCAAAATGAGGTATTCCGCGTACAATATGTGTGAAATACGTTAAGGGTCGTTTTGTTAGTTAAACTTTGTTGTGTATAATGTTCGTAAAATATATTTGAAGGGGAGATGTCATCTGCAATGAGGCCCGTCCACGTAAATCCTTATCACTAAGTGTTCTTCTATATGATAACCACCACGAATCAATAATACACTAATTTAATTACCTGGGCCCCATTTTAAGAAAAATGGTAGCAACATTTTACCTGATTGATTTTGATGCCTTGATCACCCTCGTATCTTTTTATATTTTTCTTTGCCAATCATTTTCGTTGACCTTCATCTTCTGTTTCGGGTTTATTTTTCATATATAAATGGGATATATATGTGAGAGCATGCATATGTGCAGTAGTTGAAAGTTTTCTTTCGACTTTAAGTAAAACTAAAGAAAAAGTAGTAGAAGATATTTGCCAATTGTCATTTATTTTAACTTTGTGCATTAAAAGTTAAATTTTAAAAATACATTATCCAAGAAATGTGATTATTTTTCTTACCTTCTTCATAATAAAATGGTAATATTGGTCCATATATAAGGCCATTAAGTTTTTTTTTTCCTGTAAATTACACAATTCTTATTTTAGGCCCACCTACTTAAAAAAACGAAAAGAAGTAAACATAATTTTAATAATTTTACTTGTGAAATTAATATTATATTTTATGTAAAATATTAATTAAAATAGGAAATACATATAATAAAAGTTAAAAAAAGAAATATTAATTAAAATTTCGAAATAGAAATATTTTTATTGTAATTTTTATTCAATTGAACCTTTTGCATGTAGTTTTTCTTGTCCATGGCTATTTTTATATAGCTAGCATTTTCAAAATATAAAAAAAATTAATTTTGTGTAGATGAGAAAAAATAAATTGAATAAAAATTATTTTGAGTAAATAGATTATTTTCTGAAAATGACAAAATAATGTTTTTTAGTTAATTTGAAATTATTGCTATGTGTTTGTATGAAATTCAGTTATAAATTGTTTTTAAAAATTATAAAAATTAAAGTAAAATATGAATTTTGAGTACATTGCCTAGACAAAATCATGATTGACATAAGATTTTAGAAATCATTCTTTTTCCAGACTGAATAAAAATAGTAATTAAATATGAAGAAAAAAACAATTTTGGGGTTGTTGTTTCAAAAATAATTTTAAATTTTTATTATTTTGATCTACATTTTCTCAATATATTTTTCTCATTATATGTTTTGGGGAATAAATTTTTTGTATTTTAGAAATTAATAGAAAATTTAGGGAAATTTTTGAGTGACCAGTGCTTGAACAATTCTCTGTTAATTTGTTTCAACATATAAACTAGACTTTTTACTTTTTATTGTATTCTTGAAATTTTAGTTTAGTGATAAGTTATGATAAATGAATAATGAAGAAAATTAACATTTTATATTTATTTTGAAAATGAAATTCTGTAAAATATTAAATAAAATGAATAGTATGTAAAAAAGCTAAACTAAATGAAAATTTTAATTATATGAAAAATAATTTTCTGAAAACCAATATTAGTTTAAAATAAATATTTTATTTAGAATATATATATTTGCTACTTTGAAACTATCTATTAAATATTCAATATTAATATTATATTTTGTAAATATACCAATTGAATAAAATCATAGTTAAAATATGAAAATGTTATTTTAAAGGTATTTTTAAGCCTTAATCCCAAACATTTTCCATGTTTTAATTAATGTTTTCATTCTACTTTAAAATTTGACTTCTAAAATCTTATATTAAACAATATTAATTAATTGAATAAAATTGCGCTCCAAAACCATATCATATTTGAATTTTATGAATTATTCAAAATATTTGAAAACTAAATTTCAAGCAAATATGTATAGCTATAAACTCGAGTTCATCCCAAACTATTATTTTATTCTTCCAGAAAATAATATTTAATTTGTTTAAAATATTTGTTATACATTTTCTCTTGTATAAAAGTTATATTAAATGAAATTGATGCTTTATTTTACTTTAGAAATGCTAATTTTACGAATATGAATCAAAACAAATATATATATACAACAAAAGGCTAATGCAAATAAAAGTTATACTAAAAGTATTTCTATTTTATGATTTATTATTAATATTTTTATTTGTTTCACTTTGTTATATGAATATTCCTATATTAATTAGTATTTTACAAAAAAAACAAAATATTAATCATTTGAAGTTCATTATATATAATAAGAAATAAAATCAAATTAAAATATAGTACAAAAATTCCGAAAATAAAATAAAGTACTGCTTTTGGATAAAATAAAAATATTTATTACTTAAAATTTTATTTCCAATAGATATTTGTATTTTTTAAAAAAATGTTTCTATTTCACAATTTTATTATTTTTAGTTTAAATTTTTTTGCTTATTTTTTTTAACTTTCTAGTTGATATTTTTCAAAATTGAGTATTTATAAAATAAAACAATAGTTTTATTAAATGTTAATTTGTATAGTAAAATGTGAACCATCCAAAATAAATTATAAACAAATTAAAATTTCAATTTAGTCCAAAGGTTTTTAAAATAATGGTGTGTTACAAAATTTTATAAGGGTCCAATCCATCTTTAAAATATTTATATTTTACGGAGGTGGTACATTTTTCCTCATTCAAAACCCACGCACATTCTTGTGTGATGCTCTTGCGTTTGTTTCTCTCAAGCATGAAAGCATGTACTTGACTCCCTCCTCCGAATCAATACACAAGAGGTCCGCTTCTAGGCATCAACATATTGATCAGACTTTGATATAAAAATATCATGAGATACAATCCGTCTCTAGAACATCGGTATCTAAAAGAGGTGGATAGTCCATAAATGATTAATATAGGACCATTCTCAAGGTTGATGTTGGCAAGTGTTCACATATATGTGCGAATGTGTGTTGTGTATTATGAATACACAATTGTTATGACAAATATATATTGGTGAATATACACAAAAACACAAGAATCATGTTTTATTTCATTTTTTAATTTATAAAATACATATTCTTCAATCATTACATTTTTCAAAATCTCTTTCTTTTTTTTTTCCATACTTTTACATAATTTTTTTAAAAGATTACACCTAAAAATATACATTCAAAAAGTTTGGATTCCAGCCCTTTTGATAGAGGATTGCTATGGCTTGTATCCTTAACTGCCTCGGGTAGATTATCATAACATTTATCATATATCTATGTTCTTTATATAAAGAGGCCGACCATTAGAGTTTGAATTCGGTTGGCATAGTAGAGTTTTACAAATTTAGCCCCCATTTTTATAATTATTAATGGTTAAATTTGTATTTTCAAATATAATTAATAATAAATATCTTCCCTTAAATACTATATATTAAGCCTACAAGTATTATATAATTAATGAAAAATAACTTCCCTTAAATATATAGTTTATATATATAATTTTATGCATAAAATTATTTTTGGTTGCACACGCAATAAGTATGCAGAAATACTAGTAGTATATAATAGCATGGGCATCCTGTTGACATTTTTTAGCAAGTTTGTCCGAAAACTCAAATTTCATAACTTTGGTAGAATATTGATAATCCTAAAATATTTTTTTGGCCAATCCATATCTAAGTAATGCGTACTTCATTTATTACATCAAATTTGTTTGATACAATTTATTAATTTCAATTACAACTAATCCAAATTATGAAAGAGAAAAAAAAACATAAGAAAAATTTTTTTGGATATATTTATAACATTAAATTCATCGAATATAGTTCTTTAATTTCAATTACAATTGATCAGAATAATGAAACAATATAAAATAAAAATGTAAGATAAAAAGAAAAAAACAAGATTTTAGTCATTTTTATATATATCAGTGTTAGATAATATTTTAAAATATTTAAAATATCTATTTGAATATTTGATTCAATATTAAAGATATCTTGTTACCTATAATAAATTTAAGGATAATTTTTCGAATTAGATATATGTTAAGAAAGTTTCTATTTTTGGTATAATTGTACTTGTTCTATATTATAAATTAGAATCATCTTGATTAATAAAATATGCAACAATTCTTCCTTTTTTTTTTCGACATGGTATTAGAGCAATATTGCGATCCCTTGACTTCCACTGATTGTGGTGAAAATTTTTTTCTCCATATTCTACCTATACTATTATTGCTTTTTGACTTTTCTATTTACTTTTATTACTATTTATTATTATAGTTGACTATCTGTCTCTTACTATTTTAACACAATTTCTACTAAAACCACTACATATTATTTGTTGTTTGCTACTTTAAGTATGACAATTATCTGACTTGGACTTCCTGGATTTATTGTGTATCTATTATACAAGCATGATTTACTTGTATTGCCTATTTTACAAAAATGATTTCTAGTGTTATTTACTCTATGACTATCTTCTTCCAGTCTCTCTTAGTGTTACTGACCTTTGTGACTATCTTTCTTAGTACTGCCTGTCAAATGACTATCTTTTCAGTGTTGTCTTCCAAGTGACCTACTTTTTATTGTTGCCTACCTTAATGGCTCTACCATTTACTAGCTAGTTGACTACTAACTATCTAGTCACGTGTGACGCGTGATTTCTATATGCCAATTTACTATTAATTGTTTTTGGCATCAATTTGCTCTTTTAAGTTGAACATTTTAATACTATTCCATATTCAACTTGAGAGAAAATATTGAAAAATTTTTTAGAATATTTTAAATATCTATTAGAATAATTGATTTAATATTAATAATATTTTGTAGTCCAACTAAGATGAAGTGACCGGATCACCATGAATCCTTCTAATCATGATTACTATTCCGTATAGATCTTTTTTATCTTATGTTGTTCCAACTAAGAGAGAGTCATAAATTTAATCAAATTCATAAACTCAGTTACATGACTAATTTGTGTTCCTTATAAGACAAATGCTCTTGTCAGAAACTCTTTTTCAATCACTCACTACCTTAATTAAGGGCTTCTATCTGATACAACATTAATGGTAAAAGACAAATATCTTGCTTACTTGCAAGGGATACAAATCTCCTATTAATCGCACATATGCCTCTATATGTATTTGGCAACAGTAATTTAGGCTCACGATTCTATCCAATACTAAGATAGGTATCGGTCCTTAATGCCCTTAGTGATTCATTTGATTGTCATACGCATAAGACAATTATGTAGTTTTAGATCCAAGGTCCATAGACACTTAGCATGATCATAAAACAAGATGTTGATAGCTAAGAGTAAACTCTATTCATATGCTTTATTCTGCAAGTCATGTCCAAATGCCCTATCACAAATGGCACATCTACACACAAATACTTTCAATATCTTATATTGAAGGGCATGACACTCTCCGTATAAGTACTAGGTGTACAAGTCATACTCACTCTTTAATACCTTTTTACAATGTCTATGACTTGCGTGGTTGAGCAGCGAGCAAGCCTTATCCATATTCATAACCCCTTTGAATAGGGCTTGTCAACTCAAACACATAGGTACATATAATATTTCACGCTAATCAAGATTCACACGTATGATAAAAGTTGTCAAAATATTGATACAAAAATTAATATTTTATTAATTTAATTCGGAAGATACACGTACAACAAAATTGTAGGTCAAAATTATTGAATGACAAGAAAACTTGGTACAAGATAGAAATAATTTGGATCAAATTGAATTTTGTGGGTTCCACTCTTTAACTTTAATCATTTAATTCTTCCTTCAAGAATGCTTGGCTTGAAACTTAAACAATTTTCAAAAAAAGGGCTTGTGCTTGATTTTCCTTAAGGGTTATTAGGTCCTTAGTAATGTTGATTTTCAAACTTAGTACCACGATCTTAGATCAAACGCTAGATTTGAGGACTTTGATGAAGACTGCTTCGAATTTGGTGACGAACTCCCTGAATTTTGTGAAGAACATGATGAACTTATTTGAACTTGATGAAGAACATAACGAACTTCTTTGAATTTGATGAAGAACTTATTGAAATTGGTAAAGATCTTCTTGAATTTGATGAAGAACGCGATGAAGTTCTTGAATTTGATAAAGAATATTTTGAATGTTCTTAGGAATTTCAGAAAGAATTTGAGAAGTTTCAAGTCTTCAACTGCTTTACTTTTTGACTTCTGTCTTCCTTTTCCATGGATTTGGCCCCTATTTATGGTTGGAGTAAAAATAGAGTGGTTGTATCATCTAACTGACGTGGCGCAATCTTATTGGCTGTCACAACTTGAACCCCGTCTAGTAAACATAACAAATAGGTTTAATCTTATAGAGTCCTTGTCTTGTCTACTTCCAACAAGATTGTGTCATTTTTCACCGTTTGATTGGCTAATTAAAATATTAATTTATTTATTTATTTTAAGAAATTATGTTTATTTAAATTTCTAAATAAATAAATAGATTGATTATTTTAATGCAATATTTTTCATGTGACATTATTTAATTGAGCACTAAATTTTAATATATCTACAAATGCCCCTCGAGGTTAATTCATTAAAAATTTGATTTGGAATGAATAAATTTCGAAAAAAAATTTCACATCATGGACTGTCAAATTCGTTATCCCGCAATTAATTTTAAGAGAAAGAATCCCTCATATTTTGGTTGGGAAATTCTTCCACACTTTAATCTCTAAAATGGCCAATCCATAATTCTTATTGCATCTTTGGCGTACTAATCCACAGCCCATCTTGGTGACATTAACTTTTGTAAAATCCACCAAGCTTATGGTTAATATAAATTCAACCTAGGCTCACAATGTCGCCTAAGTTTCCCCTTATCAAATCCGAGCCTACCAATTTAGTAATCCTCACGATCATCATCTAGGATTCCATCATCAGCCAATCTCTCGTGATAGGGACCCACTAGGAATTCTGGTCGATAACTACTTTAATTATCCAATCCCTTTGAAACTCAAATTCCATCTGAAAGTGGACAAGCCATGCAGATATCCTTCACTCAATGAATCTTGATCAAAAGAACTTACACCTGCCTGGACTTCTGCTGTCATTTGTGTATAAATAGGAGAGTATCCTGCCTTCCCACCTTCATCCCGCTCGAATGCAACAGCAACGACAACCGGTCCAGAGCGTCGTCAACGCGAGGACATCATCTAAACAAAGTAAGTCCTGTTCTTCCTCTGTTTCTTTTGTGTCTCTTTTTTCTTGCAGGCTTTTTGTTGTGGCTTCTAAGTCCGACCATCGCTGGGGATTCCGTCAAGCATGCCGAAGTAAAGCTGTGACCGTCATTGCTCACACCTCCGGCTACTACTGCCTATATCCACTTGTTTGTCACCATACTTTAGTTGTAGTCTCATGTGACGGTGGCGCTTGGAGAGACGCGATTGATGATGGCCGTGACATTGAGGCGTGGCGTTGCCGCGGCAGAGTGCAGACAGACGACGAGCGCCGGTGAACAGCAACAACAAACACGGTGCCTTCTAGTGGTGTGTCTTCTTCGTAAGTCACCATCGGTGGTGGTGCGACAACAGTGGTGGAGGTGTAGGTTTCCAACGAATTGGCGAGCGATCAACGGTGACGTAATGCGGTGGCTCTCACTGGGAAGAGGCCATGGTGTGTCCTTGTGTTAAGGCTGCGTTCGAGTTCTCAGATATGTTTGGGAATTTCAGAGTTTGGGGAAATCTAAGGCTGTGTTTGGCTGCTGGTTCCCTTACCACATGAGGCTATGTTTGGTTGCTGATTTCCTTAGCATGAGACTGCATTTGGCTGCTAATTTCCTTAGCTCATGAGGCTGTTTTTGGGTGCTAATTTTAAGCTTGGAGATAAGGCTATGTTTATGTACAGATTTTTAACTTTGCCTTGATTTTTTTAAGTCTCTTTTGGCCTATGAACACCCAACTTCATCTAGTCCACGTGTACTATTTATACTTAAATTTTTGATCTTTTGAGTATTAGGCTTTTTCATTTTTTTTTTTTGCTCACATGTACCTTTTAAGTTTGAATTTTTGAATCTTTGAGTACTAGACTTTATTTTTCTTTTCTTTTTTTTTGCCCACGTGTACTATTTAGGCTTAAATTTTTGAGCCTTCGAGTATTAGACTTAAGTTAGCTCACATGTATCATCTAGGCTTGAACTTTTAAACCTTCGAGTACCAGACTTGATTTTGCCCACGTGTATCATCTATACTTATATTTTAGAACCATTGAGTACTAGACTTTATTTAGCCCATGAGCACCGTTTAGGCTTAAATTTTTAGCATTTGAGTACCAGGCTTAATTTTATTCACGTGTATCGTTTAGACTTAAATTTTTAAGTCTTTGAGTACTAGGCTTAACTCAATCCACGTGTACCACTTAGGGTTGAATTTTTAGGTCTTTGAGTATCAGGCTTAACTCAACTCATTTGTACCGTTTAGGCTTGAATTTTTGAGCCTTCGAGTACCAGGCTTAACTTGGCCCACAAATACCGTTTAAGCTTGGATTTCTAAGCTTTTGAGTATTAGACTTTAACTTGGCCTACAAGTACCATTTAGGTTTGAATTTTTGAACCTTTAAGTATCAAGCTTGGCTTGGCCCATGAGTACTACTTAGACTTAAATTTTTAAACATTTGAGTACCAGGCTCAACTCAGCTCTCGAGTACCGTTTAGGCTTGAATTTTTAGGCCTTTGAGTATCAGACTTAACTTAATCAACGAGTACCATTTAGGCTTGAATTTTTTAGCCTTTGAGTACCAGGTTTAATGTAGCCCACGAGTACCATTCAGGCTTAAACTTTGAGCATTTGAGTACCAAGCTTAACTTAGCCTACAAGTATCATTTAGGTTTGAACTTTTGAGCCTTTGAGTATCAGGCTTAACTTAGCCTACGAGTACTATTTAAGCTTGAATTTTTGAGCATTTGAGTATTAGGCTTTATTCTACCTAAGAGTACTATTTAATCTTGAATTTTTAAGCATTTGAGTACTAGACTTTATATTGCCCATCTTGGATTGAGGCCCGAAGTTTTGCTTTTTGGCACCTTTAACTCTTTTTGGAATTTGTTGATTTTACTTAGCTTCTTTAAGGGCTATGTATTATTTTTGCACTTCATCGAGCTTTCATATATTCATGGCTCTTTTTATTTATCAAAATCCATTCCTAACATTCCTTGCCCCTTTTTCCAGTTGATCACCATGGCGCATTTTAAGAGCAGTATATCTTCCTCTAGCATGGAGCACTAGGTTATTTTTGGTGAGGAGGGCCATCTTATAGAGAAAGGTACAATTTTAGCAATTTATACTTCCCTTATTAGTTGTCCTTGGCCTAAGTTGGCAATCCTTCATCAAATGGATAATTAGGTCAGAAAATTCGATTCAACAAAACTTTGAAGACCTGGATCCTACAGTCGTCACACTATTAGATTAGTTTTGCTGCCGACTTTAAGCTGTAGGGTCATCGAGGAA
Organism: Avicennia marina; assembly: GCA_019155195.1. Classification (NCBI taxonomy): domain Eukaryota; kingdom Viridiplantae; phylum Streptophyta; class Magnoliopsida; order Lamiales; family Acanthaceae; genus Avicennia; species Avicennia marina. Next base: position 9,135,178 of record CM032766.1, on the reverse strand, counting down.
AAGGTTAAATAGGGGGATGCTCTTCCGTACTCTGGTGAGTTCTACTTCATCAAGGGCTATTAGGACTAGGCTAAAGATGTACTTGGCCAAGTGGACATGAGCTGAAGGTAGCTCAGATTTTTGACACGGTTTATGCCTTACTTTTCACTTACGATCATAACTCGAACATGTTACAAGTGATCTATGAGGCATGGTGTCTTTCTACCAATACGCTCTTTACCTCTTATGATGAGGTATCAATGTCCCTCTATGATTTTTGGAACTTGGCAGGTCTTCCAATTTATGGGAGATTCTATGATGAGGTCGTTTTGAGTCCAAAGCAACTTACGGGTGCTAACAAGTAAGGGAAGAGATATGTTCCTCGATCTTGTCAAAATTTGTTCCATGCTTATCACTTGCTTCAAGGAGAGCCACATAATGCTTGAGCTCCTTCGGTTTCTATTGAAGATTGGATCAGCTTTTAGTGTAAAACGGAAGCAAAGTACTCAGTATCCCAAACTCGTAAGGAGAAAAAGATAGCTCGTCCTAGGTCTATGGGCAACCCTTGTGGCAAGATTGGCACTCCTAGGCCTTGGTCATTTGCCGGTAAGGAACCTTTTACACATCTCAATGTCAGTGAAAATTTCAGAATGGAGACCTACTTGACGGCATTTCTTGCTTGCTGACTTTGGGTCTTTGCTCTTCCCATTGAGGACATTGGCTTTGTCATCCGAGTACTTTTAAGATGGCATGTATTATGGCAATCGAGAGGGCGGTAAGCTTGGCCGTTTCCATCCTTACTAGTATTTATTGAGGTTTAGGTAGAATTGCATATTCTCAAAGGCCTTCACGAGTATATTCCCCTCCTCCACTTAATTATATCTATGCATAGTCTGCTCATTATTTTAAAACTCATTATCTAGTCCAAAAAGCTATTGATAGCCCAAAGATGATCGCATATTCTAGTGAAGGTGGGGCTAGGGATTATAGCCTATGTGAGGCGCATCGAAGAATTCATAGAGGCGAACTCTTCAGTTAAACTAAGACCATGATTACTAAGCAGAGGGATATCTTCTACGTTAATGACGGTTGTTGCGAATGGTTTGAAGATGATTATTTTACTGCCATCCATTCAGATTATCTTTCATTGAGGTAGGGTAATCAATTCGTTGTTGAGCTTTACAGTCCACATCGGTTTAGTTGCCAATTCGGATTCTATCAAGAGTTTCCTAGCATTTTAACGTTCATGAAACTTCTCTAGAGGAAGGCTTGTACTTTTGGAGGGTGTCTATCTTGTCTAATTCACGGGCCAAGGCATGCTTTCCTCGCATTCCTACAGTTGTGAGGTAGTTTCATTCCAATACCTATAAGGAGTGGTGGGCTAAAGTTCACAGGAACTACTTTGAAGAACATTCCATAAAGTTATGCATTACTCTATCTCAAGGTGGCGTCCCTAATGTAAGAAGCTTGTCTCCTAATATCAGAGATCCGCTCGCGAACCTGCTGCCCCAGCTGTCCCTATAGAAAAGAGGTTGTGTTTGCAGATCTTAGATGATGTACTGTTAACAATGGGATCATCACTAGAAGACGGTTAGAAGAGCCCATTCTCTTTTAAGTCCGAAAGAAGGCAAACTTTCCAACTACCTAGAGTTAGTTAGAGATTTTGCCCAGGAGGTGGTTTGTTGCTTTTCCCTTTGTTGCCTTCTTTCTCTTCCTTTTCAGTTTACCAACACATTTTTCTTTTTCTTCTAGGTGGAGAGGCAGGCATTCAGAAATGATGTCGGGAGTTCTAGCAGTAGTTATAAACTTGTTGCGGAGCTAAATCTAATTGTAACCATAGTGCCTAATGAAATTCATGTTTTGAAAAAGAGCAAGAAAGCACCTTCTCCTACAGTGGCTTTTGTATTTAGAGCAGAGAAGTTCCTTTAAAGTCATGAGGAGGAGTTCCTATGCCGGCTATGGGTGAGTCTCCATGAGAGGTTAGCTGGCACCTCGCCTGATCTCATTTCTTCTCTCAAAGATGAAGTTATGCTAATCCTTGAATCTATGAAATGTTTTGACCACGCTGATGTGTTCCTTATAGAAGAGGTTTTAGAGGCATTTGTTGCTAGGACCGCAGTTTATGATGAGGCGAGATCTACAGTGGCAAATATACTTACCAAAGAGGTCCTTGCTAAATTGTTGAAGGATGTAGAGTGTCGGCTTTAAGAGGCCTTAAATAGGGAAGCTGAAGGAGCTAGGCAAGTTGAGGTTTTCAAAACTAAATTGAAGAGCATTGAGGAGTAACTTGAACTTTTGACTAAGTGACGATGGGAGCTGTCTACATCCCTTTCACGGCAAAAGGAATCCCTTAGAGAGGTGGTAGTGGAAGTTGGTGAGCTCCATTGAAAAGTTGTTGCTATCTAATCTAGCAAGCCTTTAGATGATGTGGTTGCAGAGGGCTTGCACACCACTAAAGAGGATTTAGTAGCTGCCAAGGATGTGTTGGAGAGTTTGAATCCTTTTCATAGCTTTGTTAGGATCATTGCTTAATTGACACTATTCTTTTGCTAACCACTTACGTTAATTAATAAGATGTCTTGTTTCACGATTTCTTGCTTTCTTTTGTTTGGTTGTGCCTTCAGTAATAATCATATAATCAAGAATTAAAACATAACCTATCACAAATTCATGACTGAACTTAGAAAATATCCAAACTACCTACGTATCCCACAAAATAGAATCATGTCATAACATAGTTCACACACTTTTAATTTGTGAAAGATAGAGCCGTTCACAGTTTATACTCTTGTGAGCCAAGAGTAACATATAGTTTAGGCTTTTATGTCGATGAGCATGAATTGGATTTTGGTTTGACAGTTTTAACTTTGTATCAAGAAACTTTGATTTTATTTTGGTTTGACAGTTTATACTCATGTCAGGGATGAGTTAATTTTCATCACTTCTCTTCTCTCCTTTTTTTTTTTTTTGGCATCCTTGACTTGATAGGGCTTCTTGAAATATTTTTCACTTTTATTTTCTTCATTTTTTAAAACATAATATTTCTTCAAAAATCTCTCATTGATTGAGCCAACCCTTACGTTGTCCTAGTCAACTAACTTGTAAGCGCTATTTGTATAAATTTCTTTGACGACATATGGTCCATCCCATTTGGAGGTGAATTTGTTTATAGTATGGTGAGTGATGATGATAGGCCTTCTTACTGCGAGCACTAAGTTCACAACTTGAAAAGAACGAGTACGCACTCGTTTATTGAATACCTTGAAGAAGCGAGCTTGATAGCACTCAATCTTTTGTTGTGCATCTAGCCTCTTTTCATCAAGTGCTTCTAATTCTTCAAGACACAGGCGAGCTTTGTCTTCTTCAGTTAGCCACTTTTGTATGGCAATTTTTAAGGATGAAATTTGTTATTTGAACGGGGTGACGGCCTCGGTACCATATACCAATGCATAAGGAGTTGCCTTCGTTCGATAGGCCCATAAAACTTCACCAATCCTTTAATGCCAATCCCTTTTGATTTTGATACCACTTTCTTCAACAAGTTGCACAAAATTTTGTTGAAAGCTTTTGTAAGATTGTTTGTTGGGGTGTGGAACATTGAAGACTTCCTTTACTTGAAGTCAAAATTTTGACATAGCTTGTCAATTGTGCTGTTGACAATCAGTTTTTCATTATTGGTGATGATATACTAGGGGACTCTGTATCTATAGATGATATTAAGACAGATGAAATTGGCAACATTTTCCTTCTTTACTTCTCTGAGAAGAATTGCCCTTACCTATTTTGAGAAGTAGTCAGTTGAGGTAAGAATGTAGAGATGGCCGGCATATGATTTTATTACGGTCCAACAACATCTAAGTCCCAAGCATCGAAGGGCCATGAGGTAATTGTGGGGTGCAAGGGCTTAAGTGGTTGGTGAATGAAGTTGGCATAGTACTGGCATGGTTGACACTTTTGGATGAATAACATGTAGTCTTTTACTATTGGCCGCCAGTAATAGTCCTTCCTTTTGATGCAAAAGTGAAGTTCTGGTCCTGACTGATGGGCATTGCAAATCCTAGAGTGTGCTGCCTCCATGGCTTTTATAGCTTCATCATCGCCCAAACAGTGTAAGAATATCCCATCAAAGGAATATCTATATAATGTGCTCTTGAAATGAATGAAACGAGCTGCTTGTCGTCGAATATTTGCTTTTCGGTGTGGATCTTCTAGTAATTTTTTATATTTTAGGTAGTTCACAAATGGCTAGCACCAATCTTTCTTTTCAACTTCGAAAACCTGTATAGAATTATTTTCTTCTTTGCCTTCTTCATCCTTGAGCATCGATGGCACTACCTTTTTTTCTACATATGGGTATGTGGTATTCTACTTCAGGTCAGGACAAGGAAGAGGCAAGCTTGGCCAATGCATCTGCTTACTTGTTTTCCTTTATTAGCACATGTTTTATCGTGACATCTCTAAGCCACTCCATGAGCATATTGGCATTATTATAGTATAGGAATAATTTAGGCTTTTTAACTTCATATTTCCCCAATAGTTGGTTGACTACTAACTTAGAATCCCTTTAAACTTTGAGGTACAGCTGTTTGATTTCCACGGCGATTTCAAGTCTGATGATTAAGGCTTGATATTTAACCATAGTGTTGGAGCTTTTTTCTATAAGGGATGAGTGAGGCAGGACTTGTCCTTCAAATGTTACAAACACCACCTCAGCACCGGCTCCTTCTTTATGGGAAGCTCTATCAAAATACATCTTTCATGGAGAAGTGATTTTAACTATCAAGGCATCCTTTTCAAGTAGGTCATCAGGAAGGTTCCACTCAATTGGAATGGGATGGTTGACAAGAAGTCAGCCAACGCTTGTCCCTTTATGGCCCTTTGTGGTATATATATGATTTTAAATTGTTGGAATTGAAGGTACCACCTTGCAAGTTTGTTGGAAAGAACGGGTCTTGTCATGATGAATTTTAACGGTTGGTTTTAGGACACTAAACAGACTGTATGAGCTAAGAAGTAATGCCTTAACTTTTGAATGGCGAAAATAAGTGCCAAACAAATCTTCTCAATTGGCAAGGATTTTAATTCATTTGGTGTCATCATTTTGCTTAGGTGGTAGAGAGCATTCTCCTTCTTTCGTCATTTTCTTGTGCTAATAGGGCTCCTACTGAATATTCTTGTGCAGTAATGTATAGGATCAACAGACGGCCAACTACCGAAGCCACCAACACTGGAGGTGTTGTCAGGTAGGAATTAATGCTTTCAAAAGCCTTTCTGCAAGATTCATCCCATTCAAATGGAATAACCTTCTTCATAAGGTAACTGAACGGTTGACAAATGTCCTGCTAAGTTGGAGATGAATCTTTTGATATATGCTAATTTTTCTTATAAACTTTTGAGTTCGTGAATGTTTTGAGGCTTCGGCATCAATATTTGCTTGCTCGATTTTGATACTTTAGAAGCGGAAAATGAAGCCCAAAATTTGCCAGAGGCGACCCCAAATGCATATATCAATGGGTTCATCCTTAGTTGGTATCCCCTTAAGCACTCGAAAATGTTCCTTAAGTTATGTAAATGAACTTTCTTTTCTTCGACTTTACCATAAGGTCATCAACGTAGCATTCGATGTTTTTGTAGAGCATGTCATCAAAGATCTTCTGCATGGCTCTTTGATATGTGGCCTCAAAATTTTTGAAGCCGAATGGCATCACCTTGTAGTAGTATATGCCTTTGGGTGTGCGAAATGTTGTTAATTCCTCATCTTCAAGTGCCATGCTTATTTGATTATACCTGCATGATCCATTCATGAAGGAAAGCGCTTCGTGTCTTTTGGTGGCATCAATCATGATCTCCATGATGGGTAAAGAGAAATTATCTTTGGGACATGCTTCGTTGAGATCCCTAGAGTCAACACACACACGAATTTACTTGTTCTTCTTTCTTACCGAGATGATGCTAGAAATCCATGTAGGATATTTAACTTCCCGAATGAATCTAGCCTCGATTAATTTATTGACTTCTACTTCAATTTGAGGGAGAAGCTCTGATAGAAATCAATGTTGTGCTTGCTTGATGGGACGAGCTCCCTTGTTCACATCTAGGTGATGCACAGTTACCTTCGGGTCTAAACTAGACATTTCTTTGTATGATCAGGCAAAAATGCCTTTGAACTCCTTTACTAATTCTATTTATAAATCAGCCTCTTCATAGGTAAGTAGGGCATTGATGTAGATAGGAGGGTTATCACTGTTCCCAAAATTCACTTCTCTCAATTCATCAACCATGGACTTCGAACCTGCTTTCATTTGAGGTGGTGTGATTTCAACATCTTTTTCGATGGGTTCCTCTTCCTCTTGTAAGGTTAAGTGGTTGGATAAGCCCACACTTTCTCTCATCGTCTTCCTTGGCTTAAGATTTGGTGAAGATGATAGTTTGAAACTTGGCTTTAAGGACTTCATTGCAAGATACAATCAAGTCTGTTTGCCGTTGCATGTGAGAAGGGATCATACTTTGAAGTTTCCTTTTTTGTTTTGGTGCTTCAGTGATGCCTCATTTTAGCTTCCAATACTTTTGCTTTTTGAGTGGGCTAAGCTTTTTGAAGACTGACACTTGTGTTGGCCTTTTCTCGATTCTTGAAGAGTAATTTTCCTCTGTAATGGTGTTGGTGGAAGCTCTTCTTATTGCAATGCGAATGGGACCTTTTAGCTGCTTATAGCCAAGTTCTGCTCATTGGTTTTTGCTTGATGATTTCTGTAGAAGCTTTCCCAATGGTGATTGCTTGCTATTGTGAGTTGTATCCAACCTTAATGAGGAGTTTGTATACCTTAGGACTAAAGCATTTCGCAGTCCTTAACTCTTGAGCTTCCTAGTATTCCTTTATAGCTTCTTTAGGCGGTTGTACAGGTGTTCCACTGTCAATTTGAGTCAAAGGCAATGTCAAACCTTTAAGAGCATCGCCGATTGTTGGCTCGTTGCCTATACGGCTTTTGGGATGTGCCTTGTCGGTTGGGACGTCTTTCTCTGCCAGGCTGTCTCGTTTCTCTTTTTCTTGAGAGTCTCTAACTTTGGAAGTCCAAACTTTGTTTAAGTAATATTTGTATCGACGAAGTGGGACTTAACCTTAGTACACTGTTTGCAGTCGCTGAGCACTTTCTTCACAACATCGTTTCTACAGTACTTGAAACATTGGTGCTAAGTAGAAGGGACTACTCCATTCTTATGGAGCCATGGTCAGTCGAGGAGTAGGTTGTATGATGTTTTAGTATGGATGACATGGAACAAGACTGTCAATTCCATGTTGTCTATAAGCAACTTCATTCTTATAGTACCCAAGGCTCTTTGTCCCCCTTGGTTGAATTCTTGGATCACCAAACAGCTATTTGAAAGCTCATCAATTAGGATTCCTAGTTTTCTAAGACTTCGTAAGGGCAAAATGTTGACAGCAGAGCCATCATTGATCGACATTCGATTGATTTTTTGTTCATGGGCCTAGCCGATGACAAATAATGGCATGTTATGGGGTTGGGACTCCAATATCAAATCTTCATCCATGAAAACCATTAAGGTCATGCTCATGTATCCGCTTGACATACTCGGCTCGCTTCTTACCTTCTAAACTTAAATGCTCATTGCCAGGCAATGGCAACAAATTCAAAGGTGTTAGTGAATTAAAGCCATAGACAACTTCAAATGGAGACATGTCAGTAGCAGAATGAGCAGTTTGATTATAAGCAAATTTGACATGCGGTAAGCTTTCTTCCCAACTTTTAATATTTTTCTTGATAACAGCATGCAATAATGCAGTGAATGTTTTGTTAACAGCTTCAGTTTGTCCATCGGTTTGAGGGTGACAAGTTGTAAAAAATAGTAGTTTAGTTCCTAATTTAGCCCATAGTGTTTTCCAGAAATAACTCAAAAATTTAACGTCACGATCGGACACTATAGTTTTGGGCACGCCATGTAGACAGACCACTTCTTTGAAAAACAAGTCAGCTATATGCGATGCGTCACTAGTTTTATGGCATGTAATAAAGTGAGACATCTTAGAAAATCTATCTACGACAACAAAGACGGCATCTCTACCATTTTCAGACCTAGGTAACCCCAAAACAAAGTCCATAGATATATCAGTCTAAGGGGTACTTGGGACAGGTAAAGGATGATACATTCCATGAGGTTGGTTGCGGAACTTAGCTACTTTACACCGTATGCATCTTTCTACGATCCGCTCCATGTCGCTTTTTACTCTTGGCCAATAGAGTGTTCCTATAAAATTAGCACAGTTTTGGTGACACCGAAGTGTCCCATTAGCCCTCTACAGTGAGCTTCTCGAATAAGCAGTTCTCGTAGAGAACATCGTGGAATACACAATCTATTAATATGGAATAGATAGCCCTCATGCATAAAATACTTGTCATATGCGCATTTTTCAGTGAGCGCAAAAGCTTAATCGAAGTTAGGGTCATTTTGGTAAAGTTCCTTAATGTGCTCAAGCCCTAGTAATCTTGTGCCTAGCGTGTTTAGTAAATTATACCTGTGGGATAATGCGTAGAGAACACCGTGGGATACACAATCTATTAATATGGAATAGATAGCCTTCATGCCTAAAATACTTGTCATAAGCGCATTTTTCAGTGAGCGCAGAAGCTTAACCAAAGTCAGGGCCATTTTAGTAAAGTTCCTTAATGTGCTCAAACCCTAGTAATCTTGTACCTAGCGTGTTTAGTAAATTATTCCTGTGGGATAAGGCGTCAGTAACTATATTTTCCATACCCTTTTTGTACTTAATGACGTAAGGGAAGGTGTCAATGAACGACACCCACTTGGTATGCCGTTTCCTGAGCTTGCTCTGGCCTTTTAGATGCTTCAAGGATTCGTGGTCAGTGTGAATCACAAACTCCTTCGACCTCAAGTAATGTTGCCATGTTTCCAGGACCCACACTAAGGAGTATAACTCCTTGTCATATGTTGGGTAATTTAGCGCAGCTCCATTAAGTTTCTCACTGAAGTATGCAATGGGCTTCTCGTCTTGCATTAGGACTGCTCCAATACCTACACTAGAAGCGTCACACTCAATTTCAAAGGCCTTATTAAATTTGGTAATGAAAGTACATGAGCATGTGTAAGTTTATTTTTCAGTGTGTCAAACGCTCGTTGTTGGGCTTCTCCCCACTTGAACTTCTCATTCTTATTAATTATAGTGGTAAGTGGAGCAGCAATGGTGCTGAAATCTTGCACAAATCGCCTGTAGAAGCCAGCCAACCCATGGAAGCTTCTCACTTTGGATACTGACGTCGGGGTTGGCCATTCTTGTATGGCCTTCACTTTATTTTCATCCACCTGTATTCCCTGTGTACCAACAAATCCTAGGAAGACACTGTGCAGCTATAGACCAGTATGTCATCAAAGTATACAACAACAAACTTACAAATGAATGCACGCATAACATGGTTCATCAGGCGCAAAAATGTACTAGGAGCATCAGTGAGTTCAAATGGCATTACAAGCCATTCATATAATCCAAATTTTGTTTTAAAGGCTGTTTTCCATTCATCACCCTCACGCATTCTAATTTGGTGGTACCCACTCTTGATATCTATCTTAGAGAATATAGTAGCACCATGTAACTCATCAAGTAAATCATCTAAACGAGGTATGGGGTGACGATATTTTACCGTGTTAGCATTAACAACTCTACAATCACCGCACATGCGCCATTGTCCATCTTTCTTCGGCATGAGTAACACAGGAATGACACACGGACTCATACTTTCTCGAACCTAACCTTTACGCATCAGCTCCTCCACTTGTCTCTGGATCTCTCGAGTTTCTTCGGGGTTGGTTTGGTATGCTGGCTTGTTGGGTATGGATGCCCTCGGGGTAAAGTCTATCTGATGTTCGATCCCTCGAACCGGTGGTAACCCTCTGGGGACCTCCTCTGAAAACACATTAATGTATTCCTGCAAAACAGACACTATAATAGAGGGGAGGGAGGATGTGACATTATCAGATATATAGCATGATTCCTTACACATCAACGTCACAAGGGACCTCTCAGCACTCAATGCTAACCTTACATCCCTCATAGTTGCCATCATACACTCCTTTTTTTCCTTTCCCCTCTCATCTTTCTTTTGTTCTCTCTCTCTTAATCCCTCCTTTCTTTTCTTCCTCCTCTCCATCTCTAACTCAAACTGCCTCTGCATATACGACTGATCCTCATATACTTGTTTCGGAGTCAAGGGGACTAATGTGACCTTCTTTCCTTGGAATAAGAATGAATATCGGTTAGTTAATCCATTATATTTTACCTGTCGATCAAATTGCCATGGTCTGCCAAACAGGACGTGACAAGCCTACATAGGCACTATGTCACAGGTCACCTGATCTTCATATGACCCTATTTTGAAGCTCACCATCACCTACTTCACCACTTTAACTTTGCCACTATTATTAAGTCACTGTAACTTGTACGGCCTAAGATGATCCTTCATTGGCAAGGCCAACCTCTCGACCAGCGTCGTACTCGCCACATTCATACAGCTCCCCCCATCTACTATCAAACTGCAGGTCTTTCCATTAATCAGACAGCGAGCATGAAATATATTCTCTCTTTGAGCCCCGTCTATCTTCTCCTTCACTTGAGTGCTCAACGCCCTCATTACCACTAAATTAATTCCCCCTTCTTTGTACAGCCTTTCCTCATCAGATGACACTTCCTCCAGTGGCGGCATTTCTTCACTGCTATCATGCTCTTCATCAGTCACAATGTCTCCTCCACTCTCTGACAGCAGCATAGTTCTTTTGTTGGGACATTGCGAAGCAATATGCCCCTTGCTCTGACATTCAAAACACAAGATATCCCGGTTTCGTGTGCTAGATGAGCCAGAAGGAACAGGAGTTGTTACCTCAGGTGCCTCCACTTTAGGCGCAGTTCTGGTCCGGGTGGCACTCGTCATAGGTGCCTTATCTTCTTTTCTGGGGAAGAGTCTGCTAGTGGCATTAGGTTGGGAGGTGAACCTACCTCTGCTCTTCAGCTGCCTCTCTACCTTGACTGCCTTTTGCACCATCTCTTCTAACTCTACGTAATGCTGCAACTCCACTACGTCAGCTATGTCCTGGTGCAATCCACTCAGAAAACATGCCATAGTGGCCTCCCTATCTTCCACAACATTTGCTCAGATCATAGCTATCTCGAGCTTCTTATAATAGTCTTCCACACTCTGAGTTCCCTACGTTAAAATCTGCAGTCGCTAATACAAGTCTCTATGATAATAGCTTAGCACAAATCTCTTCCTCAGGATTGCCTTCAACTCTATCCAAGTACGCACTGGCCCCTCTCCAGCTCTTCTCGTGTTAGTGCACAACTGATCCCACCATATAATAGCATAATCTGTGAACTCCACTATAGTCAACTTAACATTTTGACTCTCTGAATAGCGATGACAGTCAAAAATTAATTCTACCTTTCTTTCCCACTCGAGGTAGGCGTTGGGATCAGATCGCCCCTAGAAGGATGGTAGTTGTAACTTCAGCCCCTTAGGTACCTTGTCTTCCACACTGTCCCTCCATTGATGTCTCTTAGGCTCGTCGTCATATGTGTACCAATCCTCATCCTCATTCGAGCCACATTCCTCCTCATAATCATGCCGATTGTGCCTCATAGGTCTGACATGATACCCACGTCTGTCCCTAGTTTGAGCTCGGCCTAGCACGAGGCTGCCTTTGCGTCCAGGTGGCCTAGATAGTTACCTGTCTCTTTATAGAGTTGCGGCTTAGGACGCTTCTACGCGCCCTAACTGGTCTTGTATATCTGTAATCCTGTCCTGCCTACCCTCCATACTTCTGGTAAGCTTTCTCAGTTCACCATTGAGAGGCTTAAATGAGAGCTTGGTCTCATCAGGGCTATTGTCTTATCCTGAATACTGACTGGCCATCACGGTATCTGGGGTACAAGGAAACAATAATAGCAGATAATGGTTAGTAATAAAAGTCCTCACCAATCTCGCTACTCTCACTTCTCTCAGGTAAAGGCTCTCTAACACTCGTTTCTTACCTCCACTCGTGTATCACACATACTCAATTTAATTTTCACAAACTCAATTTCTCGTGCCCTTCTCGTGTGATTCCAAAATGGTCTCAAAGGTTCAAGCAACGTAATAAATACAAGCACTCGGTATGATGGATATGGTCTATAATAAAAAAAAGATATGAGATAAGCAAGTATTTCAATTTGCAATATCCCCAAATACAGCTCCTATAAAGATCAAAATTAAATGAACAAAAAAAACTCCTCCCGTTTCTCTGTTTTTTTTTTGCCTCTTTTCTTTTAAAAAAATCAGCAACCAAACAGACCCTTAAGTGGATCAGAAACTGTAACCAAACACGGCCTTACCACGTCAGCATAGAAGGACCAGCCCAGTAGCAGTCCCTAGTCCAGCCCAATTCCTTCGGCCCAAACACTTTGGCTCAGCAGCAATCTGGCCCAAAGCCTGCCTTCGGTCTAATCGACTCTGGCCCAACTACTTCTTCTTTTCTTTTTGTTTTTTTTTTACTAGCTCCTGGCCAAATCAACTCTGGCCTAAGACTTGCTTCCGGCCCAACTTTATTCCTCAGCCCAACGACTTACCTCGGTCCAACAGAATTTTTTTTTTTAAATTCGCAGTGGCGGCGGCGAAATCGCGACCGGCTGATTTCGCCGGCATACGTTCACCGAAGTGGCGGGCGTTGACAGCCCAAGCATCGGCGAATCCTGGGCGTCCTCAACGGTGGCAACGGGTGGCGAAATCGGTTAGAGTTGCGACTATTTGGGCGGTTACCCAACGACGTTCGCGGCGAAATTGCGGCAATTTGCTCCTCCTCCGATTGCGATTCAGGTTGGGATCGGACGGGCTCACGGCGGCGTCGTTGTGGGTGAGATTTGCAGGTGGAAATTGGCTGAGACGGCGGCGGATTCGGCTGCGGTTGTCGGTCGGTCACGGCGGCCAATTCTTTTCTCTTTTTTTTTGATTTTTTTTTTGAAAACTCTGGATCGTGTATTGAATTAGAATTCGACACAAGCTTGCTCTGATACCAAACTGACGTGATCAAAGATCGCGTCGGAAACAATGGTGTAATCGAACTCGAATTCGAAAATCCCAGGGACGTGAACCAAGTGAAGAACGCTGACCCAACGTGGTAGGATTGGATTGAACTCGATGAAAACGACCACAATCAGCACACCGAATACTGATTGATACGTTACGAATCACACGGACCAATCAGGAATGACTCGATTTGGGATAGATATTCACGAGAAATTGAAAGGCACAATTTCAAGGAATTAAAAGGAAACCTGAATTAATTAAGAACTCGTTGTCTGCTGTTAATAATGGTACACAGTGAATTTATAGGTGCCAAAACCCTAGCCTAATTGGGCTTAGTGCTCCTATTGGGCTTAGTCTGACTGGGCCCAGAATTAAAATAAATTAAGGAGAAATAACTAAATAAATTAAAGTAGTTCTCTTTGCTCTTTTGCCTCCAAGTCTTCCAACCAACTCAAAATATTTACTCTGCGCTCCTCCCTGGGTTCCTTGAATTTACACCCACGTGTGACATCTTCTTGAATTTCGTGCACCAAGGCGTTGATGGCTTTTTTAAGTCTTTTTGCCCGTGCCCTGGTTATCGATCAAGTTGGAATTGCCAGTGGTTCCCCTTTATCATGCTAGACTTCCACGTCAGCCTCATAAAGTATGCAAGGTTAAGAGATCTATTTATAGCCTTAAATAAGCATTGGGAAGTTGGAATCTTCATTTTAATGGTGCAATCAAATTGTTTAGCTTTTGAGTTGGAATCTTTGTTTTAATGGTGTAGTCAAATTATTTGGCTTCATTAGAAATGGGGATAGGCCTTGTGTCTACAAGAAGATAAGTGGGAGTGCCATGAGATTCCTAATGTCGTATATAGATGAAACACGATGAAACACATCTCGTTGGGAATAATGTTAGGATGATAACTTCTATCAAAATATGGTTATCTAGTATGTTGTCCATGAAAGACTTGGGAGAAGCAACTTATATCTTGAGGGTTTGCATCTATAGAGATAGAGTGAAAGATTGATGGGTCTCTCTCAAGCTTTACACATAGATAAGATCCTAAGGATGCTAAGGATGGGAACCTGTAACTGAGGATTGCTACTAGTTAGCCATGGGATCCATCTCTCAAAGTCTATGTGCCCACAAATGGACAATGAGAGGAGATCAATGGCTGCCATTCCATATACTTTAGCAATTGAAAACCTAATATATAAAATTCTATATACAAGGCTAGATGTCTCCTACGTTGTAAGTGTTGTGAGCAGGTGTAAGGTGAATCCTAGCAAACAGCATAGGATGCGGTCAAGTGCATCCTTAAGCACATAAAAAGAATTAAGGATATGGTACTAGTACATGGGGATGGAGAACTAAAGGTAGATGGCTACATTAACTTTGATTTCTAGTTAGATGTTGATGATAGAAAATCTACTTCTTGATTCATTTTCACCTTCGTATAAGAGTTGTGAGTTGAAGAGTTCCAAACAGGGCACCACTACAGATTCCGCCATTGAGGCTAAGTATATTGTGGAATGTGATGCTACAAAAGAAGTTGTTTGGATTAAAAAGTTTATTATTAAGCTTCAAGTGGTCTTGGAGATGGATTAGCCGTTGCCATTTTATTGTGACACGAATGGTGTGATTGTATAAGTAAAGGAACGAATGTCTTAACAAAATTCAAACATAATTAAGAGGTAATATCATATAATTTGAAATATCTCTAGATGGTGCACTATCGGCATGTAGAAGATAGCTTTAGCAAATAATATTGTTGACCCATTCACTAAGTTGATGACACAAGAATAGTGGGATTGCCTTCTTGAGATAATGGACATTAGATACCACAACGACTGGCATTAAGGTCATTGGTATCATAGTGTAAGTGGGAGATTGTTAGTGATATATCCTTTGAAGCCAAATTATCAATCAGGGATTTTTGAAGGATATTGATTGTAAATGTTATTATTATTATTTAATAAAATATTGATGAAATTTTATCAATATTATGGTAGTGTTTTCATGCATATAAATCTTGAATAGTATAAAGTTTTGCATGTGCTCTTGTGATTGTGTTAAAAGGCTTTATTCATAAGGGATTATGAATATCGACACAATACTGACTTAGTACACAATCATGAAAACTAGTTCACAAGTCACAAACACTCTAAAGGGCATTAGAGAATCAATATGACTTGCATACCATGTAGTTATATGGTGAATATCATGCCGTTTGGTATGAGATACTGAAAATACATGTGTATGGATGTATGTTGAAGAATGAGCATTTAGATAAGACTCATAGAATGAAGCAAACACATTTAGTTTATCCTTTGCTGTGAATGTCTTACTTCGTGATCGTGTTAAGTACGTGTAGACTTGAACCTAAGATGATATGGTTGTCTTGTGCGTATAAAGAGTAATGTGTATTAGAACATTAAGGACCAATGTCTATCCTAATATGGAATAGGATTATGAGCTCAAAATGCCATTGCTTAGGTGCGTATAAAGGCATCTATGTTTTTAATAAGGGATTTGTCTCTTTGTAAGTGAGCAAGGCATTTGTCCAATGCGGTTTTTGTTATATGAGACAAAAATCCTTACTTAAGGTTGTGTGTGATTGGAAAAAAATATTTCGATACAAACATTAGTCTCATAAGGAAACGTTAACTAGTTATATGACTGAGTTTGTGAGTTTGACCAAATTCATGCCTCTTGCTTGGTTAGGATAAGGTAAGATAGAAGGTTTAGACAGCATGGTATTCACGATCAAGATGGTTCATTATAATTCATTCACTTCACCTTAAACGGACTATGACATGGGCCATAGGCTAGGTGGTACTTGTGTCTTTCAAACTATGCTTGTTGTAATCTAAGGATGAACCTAGGGAGATATACATAAGAATAAGACGATGGTTTGAGGTATTTGCAAAGTGTCACGAGGCTTGGGAAGTCTTGTAGATAAGGCTTGAAAAGTTTCATAGTGGATTTAGTTACTATTGGATTGGACCAAATTAGAATGATTTATTCTTTATTTTATTTGTTAGTGATAAGATCATTAATTACAAATATGATGAGCCTTTAATTTAATTAATGAGATTAATTAAATTAAAGAGACAAGGCATAAAAGAATTACTTTGTACCCATTATGTTTGTTAATGGGATTAATTAAATTGAAGAAAATAATTCAAATGGGTTTTAGTTATTAATTAGATGAATAGCAAAGATAGATGAGCTTGGATTAATTTTAAGGTCTTTGTGATAGTTTATGCAGCCCATTCTATAAGTCCTAGCAATTATAATATAAATAGAATTGTGTCTTGAGAATGAATAACTCAAAAGAGTTCTAAAAGCACTATTTACGTGAACGATAGTGGCGGTACTATTAATCCACTTTACTATTCACTCGAGCATTATTCATCATTTGCATGTGACAAAAAAATTTGTTACTAACCTCCTTCAATTTTCTCTCAAGAATCTCTCCCAATTATGAGACTTGCAAGATATTACAAAAGAGTTTATAGAATTTGTTGGAGAGCTATAACTAACGACTTCTTCTTGTGGACAAATTAGAGGTTAGGATTTTATTACAACTTATGGATCATAGATAAAAACTACAAGATTTATTTTCAGGTAATCATCTAAACAACTATTTTGAAATTTATGTTTTTGTGTTTTATGCGACGAAGAGCTGACTAGGTTGGGATTTTATTTATACTGCTGCATTCTCTAATTATTTTGTGACTAAAATTTGAAAAATTGGGCATCTCATACCCAATGAAAGCCAACAAATATGCCCTCACCCTTAGCAATTAAAACACATAATATCCTGGTTATATGTAGTTAAAGTACTAGGGTTTGAATTTTATACCTTAGTTATTTTAGCCTTCTATGCAACCTTTCGCTTAAGACCTTTGCATGATGTGGTCAGTTGCTTCTCTTTCTACTGAGCAAATGGTTGTGAGCAACTAAGCAGGACATTTCTCTTTTAAGGTGTGATCAAAAAGGAGTTTCTGATAGAAACAATATTTTCATGAGGAAACATTAATTGGTGATAAACATAGGGAATCACACACACAAAAAACAAGGTGATGACTTAAGGCACTTTCAAATTGGTGATCGCAAGGCTTGAGTAGTGTTGTGGATGAAGTTTGAGAAGACTTATAGTGGATATTTTTGAGTTGTGGATAATTGTAAAACAAACATAGAATACAAGAATTTGATTTCGCATAATTATCCATGCAATTATTTTAGAATTTATATTTATGTGTTTTATGCGACAAAAAGTGGACCAGATTGTGATTTCATATTCCACGACGTTCTTTGATTATTTTGTAATTAAAATTCAAAAAAATTACATCCTATATCCAATGTAACCTGATATCAGAGTTGTCACTTTTCTTCGTATAATTGTATTCGGATACAGTCGTTTTATGATTTATGACAATTCTTCATTTAAAAATTAGATAACATGTTTTTAAAACTTGTATATACTTCCAAAAGTGTTTTGTGGGTGTTTTAGATTGAGAAAACTAAGAAAAATTAAATCTTGAGCATTAAGAAAGTGATCCAACATCATAACGGAGCCTTGAGTTGTGGCCATAGGACAACAATTCGCACTTACGGCTGTAAAAAGGGGGGCTTGTGACCATGAGATTGGATCTCGCAATCACAACCTTCGCCATGGCAAAAAGGTAGTTTCTGCTGCAACCACCTTTGAGAGGCTTGTGTTGGGTTTCAATAGATTTAGAATCAAATTTTAAAACTTTAAAACTATGGAACAATAATATAAATGTAGCGAAATAACATACAAACCCATTTCACATTTGCTATACAACATGCATTAACTAAGATGCATTGAAGAAGACTAAAAAGAATGTACCTTTGGAATCATATCCAATAGGCACGCTTGTGATCCTTGAGTTTTGGTTTTCAAACCCCAGTCTTTGCTTTGTCCACACAGTTGTTGTAATGATGAGTGCCATCTACATTTTGCAAAACCTCTTTCCCAAGACTCTAATGCAAATTCTTTTGGGTTAGAAGGCTTTTGGTATAAAAAGAAAATGTGAGGGTGGCTAGAATAATTTTTCTTCTTACTTGTAGGGTGGTACAAGAAAATTATTGGATTTTTCATACTTAGAACTCTTCTAAAGTATGTATTTATATTTAAGACATTAGACACTAATTACGGGCTCCATGGATCCACTACATTGATCTTTAGTAATTACTAGCCCATGTATCTTTTCATTATTAAACTTTTCAATAATTGTAACCCATAGCTCTTAATTGTTAATCTCCATTAATAATTGAGGCTCATTTCGCCTTTTAATTATTAATCTCTATTAAAAATAAAGACTTAATGGAATTATATCTTCCAACTTAATTAATTCCATTAATTAAATAAAAGACTATCAAGTTTCCAGTTAATAATCACATTATTAGCAAATGTGATTGACATCAAATAAAATTTCTATTTGCATCTAATTAATAATCTCATCATTAACAAATACTATGACAATATTTTTGATTCAATTCAATTGCAACCACATAAATTATGCTATCCATCAACTTAACACTCATCATACACAACTATGTTTTGTATGTAAGTCTCTAAGTTCATCCTTAGCCACAAGCATAGGTCAAAAGTATATGGATATCACCTAGCTTGTGATCCATATTACAACCCAATTAAGACAAAGTGAAATGGATCTCAATGAACTCCCTCCCTCCCTGACCATGAATACCATGCGGCATAGACATTTTCTCTTACTTTATCTTAATCGAGTGAGAGTCATGAATTTAGTCAAACTTATAAACTTAGTCATACGACCAATTAATATTACCTTATAAGACTAATGTTTCTATTGGAAACTTTGTTTCAATTACACACTACCTTCGTCAATGTTTTCTATCCTATAGAACACTAACTGTATTGGACAAAATCTTTGCTCACTTGTAAGGAGAGAATTCTCTTAATAAACGCACACATACTTGCATATGCACTCAGGTAATGACACGCTGGGCTCATGACGCTACCCATCTTAGAATAGATATTGACCCTTGATGCCCTAATGGCATGTATGTCATATACATAAGACAAACATGTTGTCTTAGGTCTAAGATCCACATGCATTTAACATGATCACGAAGTAAGACGTTGATAGCGAAGAGTGAACTCCATAAATCTTCCTTGTTCTGCAAGTCATTAGCCGAATGCTTATCTCCAATGATACTTCCACACATATGTATTCTCAATATCTTATAGCGAATGACATGACACTCACTGTACAAATATAAGGTGTACAAGTTAAACCGACTCTCTAATACCTTTTAGAGTGTCTATGACCTGCGGACTATTTTGTAATTGAGTACTAAGATAACCTTGTGTCTATATTCACAATTCCTTATAAATAAGGTTTCTTAACTTAATTAGATGGCTACATGTAATACTGCATGCCATTTGAAATTTACATACATAAAATTTTTTTATAATATTGTTTGATTTAATTAATATTATACTAATTAATGTGAAGGTGTATATATACAACCACAATGCCTCTAGTATCCCTCGTTGACTATTGGTATTAGAGAGCATATCACTAAGAATCTCTTTCTTGCACTCTAAAGTTAATAGTGCTAAAATTAATTACTGTGGTGTCTGTTACCCTTCTTCACAAGATGGCAATGTAGTTACACTTTGTTACAAGCTTGGCAAGTGGGTCAGTCACATTATGTACTGAAGCTATCTTCTGCATGGCTACATTACCATTTCCAATGATTCCTTAAGTAATATTGCAACACTTCTCCATGTGTTTACATTTTCGATGAGGCATAGGTTTCCTTACCTGTGCGATCGTGCCATGCTTATCATAGAAAAATGGCAATGACTGATCCACTTGTGTAACCACATAAAGTTCTACCATGAACTTTCTTATCCAAACAACTTTCTTCGCAGTATCTCATGCTACGATATACTCAGCTTTCAATGGTAGAGTCTACAGTTGAACTCTATTTGGAACTTTCCAACTGAATGCTCCATTAAGAGTACTTAAAAAATTTAAAGACAAACTTTCTATCATCCAAACCTAACTGGAAGTTGGAATCATCCAACTATCTGCTGATAGATCACCGTATTTGCATACAAGTATCATATCCTTAGTACTTTTCAAGTACTTAAAGATACTCCTAAGAGCATTCCAACACTCTTCACCAAGATTCGACTAAAAACTGCTTGTAACATTTATGGCATAGGTGATTTTTAGCTTCGTACATAGTATTGTGCCCATCGAGATGGATTCCATACTGACTCTCTTTAGTATCTTGGCTATATTCAAGGCTTAAGCAACACCTCGCAATCTCTTTTGTCTATCTTCATAGATGCAAATGTGCAAGATGTAGGTCTCTTCTCCCAAGTCTTTGATAGAGAAGATACCGAGTAATCATGTTTTGATTGAGCTCAATATCTCAACACCATTCTCTATTAGTAGTGTGTCATCCACACACCACGTTATGAATGAGATCACACTCTTGCTAACCTTCTTATAGATGCAAAACTCATCTTCGTTCTTGATGAAGCTAAATAATTTGACTAAACTATACAAATGACTTCTTTGCGTGATCCATTAAGGAAGGTGATTTCAATATCTATATGCCAATCTCATAATCTAAGTGGACGGCTATCAAAAATAAAATATGAAAGGATTTGAGAATGGCTATGAGAAAGTTTCCTCATATTCAATTCCTTTTTTTTTGTACTATAGCCCTTCGCCATATGCTGGCCTTATAGGTCTCTACCTCATCAGTCGATCCAATTTGCTTGTTGTAAACATACTTATATGTAATGGGAATCATTCCCTTAGGTGGATTCACTAAAGTTCAGACTTGGTTCGCATGTATAGAATCCATCTCTAATTTTATGGCCTCAAGCCACTAGGCTAAGTCTTCATTTACCATTGCTTGATTAAAGATAGAAGGATCATTTCCATGATTATTGCCTCCCATTATGAACAACTCTTATTTCTTCTTTAGGGGATAACCATCTCTCTTTGGTGAATGAGACATTTTACCCCATCGTTACAACGATGGCATCAGACAAGTTGTTCGAATAGGAATTTGCTATGTCGGTCAACTAGTTTGTTCCTTGTGCTTAATCTCCTTGAGCATTATTGTTCTATCACTTTCTCTAATGAACTCTACTTGGAGAAAACGTGCCTAATAATTGATGGAAATCCCATGTCTTCAGGTATGTAGAACTTAAATCCTATGGAATCCTTAGGATATACCACAAAGTGACTCATAATATGCTTTAGGCTTGACTTCCTTGCACTCCATATCTCATGTGGGATTTAAGGAACGAACTTAATGAGAATCCTTTTCAAGACGTGGGTGGTTGCTAAGTGGGTGTGTCCCTATAAAGAAATGGGTAAATCAATGAAATTAATCATAAATCAAACTAGTTCCAACAAAATCTGAATCTTATGCTCAATTGCACCTTTCATTGAGGAGTTGCTAGTGGTGTAAGTTGTGACACAATGATACTCTAACACGATCCAATCATAGTGCCTTTACATGCTTGTCAGTTTGTTTCTCTCCTTTAGCCTTGAAATTCCTTGAACTCTTCAAAGGACTTGTGCTTTTACCTCATTAAGTACACATAACTATTCTTAGAATAATTATTAGTAAGGTTATAAAGTAATGAAAACCTCCCATTACCATTTCATTAAATACCCTACAAAAGTCAGTGTGGACTGACTCCAGTATCGATGTGGCTTTTTGAACTAGCCTATCAAATGGACAATCAGCTACCTTGCTTAAGCTACATAGTTCACAAGTTAGATAGGGCTTCCCTCCCAATGGGCTAATAAGTTTATCTTTCTCCGACTTGCTAATCCTTGCCTCTGTTGCATGGCTTAATTTGAAATGTGTTAAATACTTAGGATCTAAGTCATACCTAGCTCATCTATTTATCATGACATTCATCATATGCTTATTATCTAAATTGAGATAGTACAGGCTATTTACCATTGAAGTGGGGTGAATCACTTTATTACAATAATACATTTAGCACTTGTTGTCTCTAAATGAAAGTTCATAACCTTCTTTTACCCACAAATGTTTAGAGGCTATTTTTAGCCCCATTTGGTAACAAGAGGCAATCTATAATGACTAAATCATGACAAGATGAAAACCTAAGTGAAGCAATGTCTATCTAATAGCTACAACACGTGTCCCACTGCCAATTTTAATCACCACTTCTCACTTATCAAGTAATTTACTCTTAACCAAATCTTGATTCTAATTAAGAAAATGGCTATATGCACCCAAATCTAAGATTCAAGATATTAAGAACACACCAATGGAACAAGATGTTCTAGAAACATAAAGTTCCACTCCTCAAATGCCAATGCCTTGGTGATTGACGCATTTAATGCAATTCCTCCTCCAACGCGTCATTTGGTTGCATCGAAAACTCATTTCTTTGCTAACTTGGGCACTGGACATCACACCCCTACTATTAGTCCTAGGAAGAGGAGGTTTCCTTCTTTTAGTCTTGCTCCCCTTAGTCTAACTAATCAAGAGACTACAAGGACAACCCCTCTTCCCTTGCCATGGGATGGTAATATCCAAGATACCAATGATCTCTCTTAAAAATAAAAACTCTTCTCAAATCTTGAAACTATTCGACTGTTTTGGCTCTAGTCAATATTAAGGTCTCAATTATCAGTAATATGATTGTGTGAATTATTTGAGACAAAAATAAATTGAAAAAAATAGGCAAGATTTTTTAGTTTTGTTGTGATATGTGCCAACATTATGATTATAGACTTTATATCAAATCAGCCTCCCATTA
Organism: Avicennia marina; assembly: GCA_019155195.1. Classification (NCBI taxonomy): domain Eukaryota; kingdom Viridiplantae; phylum Streptophyta; class Magnoliopsida; order Lamiales; family Acanthaceae; genus Avicennia; species Avicennia marina. The sequence continues at coordinate 9,112,285 of CM032766.1, read as the reverse complement.
GATTTTTCAAATCTTATACTCCCTCGGCTAGAAAATAAAAATTCCATTAATAAAACTTCTTTAGTGGGTGATTAGGGTCTTTATTGGACATAACATACATCATGTAATTAGTTTTTGGCATGCTAGGAAAATCTTTCCTATGCATCTCATGCATGGTCTAATCAATTCCTTCTACCCATGTCCTAATGATACCTCTCATAATCACTTTTTGGAACCATGGGTCCATTTAAGTCATACCTACTGGTTAATAACTTGCCAGATTTGAATTCCACCCATGGATAATTGCTCTTAAGACAAAGTATCCTTTGAATGTCACATGTAATGTGCCTGAAATCATAAATGTGCTATCGCAATGTAGCCTTACTAATGTGATGATATTACACACTAATGCTAAATTAAGGGTTTTGAGGTCAATAGATAGCCACAACAAACAATTTACCATTAGTACTTAATATTGTTTGAGAAAGTTTTTGCTCCATGTAGAATTAGGTTTTTCTTTGTAAATTATCTAATTTTATGTATCTTAGACACTTATCACAAATAATATGCAAAATTAAGTAAAGTGGAGGATTATGGACTTTCAGATCCAATTTGAGCAAAAAATTAGATCGTGCACATGTGCATAAAATCGTACACTATTATGTAGGAATTTCTTAAATGCTTTCTTTTATCTTGGCCTCCATGGCTTCATGGGGCCCACCCCGGTATGAAACTCTGAATGGCTCCAATTCTTGGTCATAGCATGAAAATGATGCACCAGGTCAACAGTCATTTTGAAATAAAACACACAAGTTTATTCAATTTAAAAAGGTTTTCTCTTTTCTCTCCATCTCTCATTCTTTGTGAGTGTGAAACTAAATTCAACACTTCCAATTTCGCGTCAAACTAGGTCATTCGGGTGTATTTTGATGGTTTTTGGCCAACATTTACTGGCATGGTGTTTGGTCTTTCGCTTACATAATTTAAATTTGTTACAAGGGTTTGCCTCTTGTGAGGCACGTTTTTGCTCTATTAACTATTATGCAATCTCATTGATTATCCTTCAAATCCCTTATTATCTTCTTTACTTTCATTTTCCATAAAATTCCCCAAATTTTCCTAACTATTTTTGGTCATTGTTTCCGCTGGTTCACATCAAAGTGGTATCAGAGCCTACTCAATTAGGTTCGTAAATCCAGTTAGTTGGTTGGATTCCATTTTTGTTTCTTCCCATTCTTCATCCTTTTATTTCTCCATATTTTCCCTATTTCCTTCAAAAATCAAAAAAAAATTAAATATTGTGGTTGTTGGTACTTATTTTGTGGAATATTATCTATTTTTTGGGAGATAATTGTTGTTGGAAATTTGTTGGTTGGACTATTGTGGTAATTGTGAAAAGGGAACAAAGAAAAAGAAGAGAACAAGATGCTAAAAGAAAAGAAGTTGAAAAAAAATCAGTACACACAAAAAAAGGAGAAAAGGAAAAAAATCAGAATTTTTGTTTTTGGGATTTTTTTGGAACAAATTGCCCATTTTTGGTTGTCAGATCAGTCCCAAGTAGTTTGGTTCAAGAGTGACACGAGATCCTTCCCAATTGAGTTGCAGTTCAAGCCTCATGATTGATTGAACATATTACCACTCGATCATACTGTGTAAACTTGCCAAGATCGTGCACTTGCTACGCATGATCGCACACCTATCCTTCTAGATTGATTGCCTAGCCATTCTTTCATCCCAAAATCCTTTTGCATTTGGATTAGTTCGAAACTCCATTTTCCTATTTCTAGACCATTCTGCATGCATTTGTTGGGTTGTTGAGATTATGAATCATTCTAAATCATCCAAGGCAACTTGGTTTGGATTGATAAGATTTCATGAGTGAGAATGGTGAAGTTGATGAGAATGGAGAAGGTGAAGTTGATGAGAATGGTGATGATGATGATGAGGTTGAACAAGTTGATCAAGAAGGCATAAACTTGTTAGCCATGAGAACCCTTAGTGCCTAAGCTAAGGAGGACTAGAATGTTGAATAAAGGGTGAACATATTCCACACCCCATGCTAAATCTAAGGTAACACTTGTAGTATGATTGTTAATGGAGGTAGTTGCACCAATGTTGTTAGAAACATGCTTGTTGAATGGTTGAGCTTGCCTACCATTGCACATCCGAGACCCTACTAGTTTCAATGGTTGAACAATAATGGTGAAGTTCAGGTCATGAAGCAAGCATGGGTTCCCTTCAAGATTAATGGGTATGAAGATAAAGGCTTATGTGATGTGGTACCCATGCAGGCATGCAACATTCTTTTCAGCAGCCAAGGTAATTTGATCAACAAGTGTGCCACGATGGGGTCACCAACCAGTATACCTTTCATTTTGGCGGTAGGAAGGTTATATTGGCACCATTGTTTGCCAAACAAGTCCATGAAGACCAAATGTATTTGCAAAGACAATATAAGCTAGAGCTTGATAAGAATAGAAAATTGAGAGAAGAGGAGAAGAGAAGAGCCAAAGAAGGAGGAAAAGAAAAGAAAATAGAGAGAGTGCAAGAGGGAGCAAAAGGGTGTATGATAGCTAGTATGAGGATGTGAGGGGAACTTGTTAAGATGAGAGTCCTATGGTATTGTTATTGTGTAAAGATAGCTTGATGCTTTTTGATGATGTCACAACCTCACACCTGATTCTATTGTTCTACTTTTGCAGAAGTGTGAAGATGTATTTCCAAAGGAGTTACCTAATGGTTGCCACCTACTTGTGAAATTGAGCACCAAATTGACTTGGTGCTTAGAGCTTCAATTCTAGACTGACCTGCTTACAAGGTGAACCTAGAAGAGGCTAAGGAAATATAGTGCCAAGTAGGAGAATTGCCATAAAAGGGGAGCGTTTGTGAAAGCATGAGCTCTTATGCCGTACCAATCTTACTTGTGCCTAAGAAAAATGGTGAGTGGTGAATGCGTGTTGATTGCAAAGCCATAAACACTATCACGGTAAAGCATCACTACCTTATTCCCCATTTGGATGATATGTTAGACAAATTGCATGGTGCTAGTATATTCTCTAGAATTGATTTAAAGAATGGGTACTATCAAATTAGAATGAGGGAAGGGGATGAATGGAAAATAGCATTTGAGACTAAATTTGGATTATATGAATGGATTGTTTTGTGTTTTGGTCTTACTAATGCCCTTCGTATGTTCATGCGGTTAATGAACCATGTCCAATGTGCTTATATTGGTAAATTTGTTGTTACATACTTTCATGATATCTTGATGTATAGTATGGGCATGGAAGAGCATGTTGAGCATGTGCGACATGTTTTGGTTACTTTGAAGGAAGAACATTTATATGCTAATATTAAGAAATGTGTGTTTTGTGTGGACCATTGTGTGTTCTTAGAATTTGTTATTAGGTTGCAGGGTATACACGTTGATGAGAAGAAAATAAAGCAATTCAAAAATGGTCCATGCCTCAATCTATTAGAGAGGTTACGAGCTTCCATGGATTGGCTAGCTTATACCAAATGTTTGTGAAAGACTTGAGCACCATTGCTGCTTCATTGATTGCTGTGATTGAGAAGGATGAGAAGTTTAGATGGGGTAAAGCATAACAGGATACCTTTGACACCCTAAAATAAAATCTCACATGCACTTGTCTCGTGTTTACCCGATTTTGGTAAGACATTTGAAATTGAGTTCGATGCTTTCGGTGTAGGTGTTGGAGTCATGTTGATGTAAAAAAGGATGGCCTGTTGCCTACTTTTGCAAAATGTTGAGTAGAGCCATGTTCAACTATCCAACTTATGATAACAAATTGTATTCCTTAGTATGGGCCTTGCAAACTTGGCAACACTACTTAAGACCTATAGAGTTCGTGATTCACACCAACCGTGAGTCCTTCAAGTACCTCAAAAGCTAATGCAATTTGAGCAAAAGACATGGTAAGTGGGTTTCTTTTGTTGATACTATTCACTATGTGATTTGGTATAAGAAAGGGAAGGAAAATATTGTTGTTGATGCCTTATCACATAGATGTGCTTTAATTTCCACTTGAGCACTGAATTGTTAGGGTTTGAACATATTTGTGAGATGTATGCAAATGATGATGATTTTTTTGGTGAATACACCTTGACTCACACTACCCGACATGAGAAATTTTATCAAGATGATGGGTACTTGTATTATGATAGAAAACTATGTGTGCCCAATTGTTCAATGCATAAGTTGTTGGTAAGGGAAACTTATAATGGAGGATTAATGGGATACTTTGGTGTCACCAAATGAGTGAGTACCTTGCAAGAACATTTCTATTGGCCTCATTTAACAAGGGATGTCTCCAAGATCATTGATTAATGCTTGAAGCTTCGAAAGGCTAAGTCACGTTCACATCCTTATGGTTTGTACACTTCTTAGCCTATACCCCATGCCCCTTGGACGAATATTTCCATAGATTTTTTGTTGGGGTTGCCTAGGAGTAGGAATGGACATGATCCTATATTTATTATTGTTGATAGATTTTCAAAAATGGCTCACTTCATTCCATGTTACAAAACTGATGATGCAAGCCAGTTGCTAATTTGTTCTTTATGGAAGTTGTACATTTGCATGGGTGGTCTAGGACCATAGTTTCTAATTGTGATGCAAAATTTCTTAGTTATTTTTGGAAAACCTTTTGGTGCAAGTTGGAAACTAAATTGCTTTCACTACCACTTGTCATCCCTAAACTGATGCTAAACTAAAGTGGTCAACATACCTTGGGAACTTTATTGCGTGCTACTCTTAAAAGAAACTTGAAATCTTGGAAAGAATGCTAGCCACATGTAGAGTTTGCATACAATAGGAGCATACACACAGCCACACAGTTTTCACCATTCAAGATTGTGTATGGGTTTAATCTTCTAACTCCTATGGATTTGTTGTCATTACCTAATAGTGAGCAAGTTAATGTAAATGGCTAGAAGTGCACTAAATTTGTAAGATTCTTACATGTGAAGGTGTGCCAAAACTTGGAGCAAAGGACGTAACAATATGAGCAACAACGCCTACAAAATCAAACTACCCAGTAAGTACTATGTTAGTGGTACCTTCAATGTTTCTGATTTGTCTCCATTTGATGTAGGTGATGAGAAGGACCTAAGGTTGATGGAACAACCTTCTTAAGAGGTGGAAAATGATGTGGACATCCTAGGGCCAGATCCCCTCGAGTTGCCACCTAGACTTATCAAAAAAGCAAGAACTCGTATGTTTAAGAATGTCCTTGCCCCTTTGATGCTTAAATGGAGGTTTAATGATCATTCATGCATGTTGGAAAGGTCGAAGGACGGGTTGTGACACCAAACCTTGACTTGGAAAGCTCAAGAAATGCTGAAGAACTATGCAAGCACAATCTGGACTAGCCAAGATTGAGCTAAGCCCTTAGGATTGACATTGAAGTGTCCATGATAGAGCCAGGAGAGGCATGATCGTTTGCCAGGAGATGAGCTTTTAGTGATTTTGACTAGCTAGGGGTGCGATGGAGCCAAAAGGGATGCGGTTTTCTGTCAAGAGGAGTGCTCTTTGTATTTACGATAGCCAAGGAACGCAATCAATCTCAAGGAGCTGCAATTGTAACTATTCGTGTTTGGCTGTGCACTCAATTGGAAAAGGTGAGCACTTGATCGCTTAGTAGGCATGAAGTCACATTTTGACCCATTTTTGAAATTGAACCATTTGGAGCCAAATTTTCAATATGTCATTGGTGAGAAGTTTTCATGGTAATCTTTTCCTTCTTTCTAAGTGAAGCTTTTGTTACTAACCTAACCTTGTATCTTTCTATGCTTCCATCTGATTTATATTTAATTTTGTATATAGACTTACAGCCTATCAATTGCTTCCCATCAAACAGGCCTATCATTGCTCATGTGTGCTTCTATTCTAAAGCTTCCAGCTCTACTTTCATGCCATGCTACCTCCTTGAATCTTTTATAGCCTCTACAAATGTCTTTGGTTCTTCTTGTGAAGAATTTACAGCCAAGAAAATCTAGTGATAGGAATGAAGGTTATAGTCACTAAGCACATGTTCAAGTGGATACCGTGTGGGATGTTTTGCATTAGACTTGATTGGACTAGTTGGTGTTGGTGAGGATGAGATGGCTTGATGATAGTGGTAGTCCTAAAGGTACTTGGGTAGCTTCCCAGCTCTGCATTACCTCCTTAAGCTTGAAGAGTGGTGAGGTTTAAGTAGATCACTGCTAGTGGCAGATATTTCTGATGCTACTGGTTGGTGCTAGTCATTATCCTCTGGTTGCTGGATATCCTATGTGTGTGGTTGATTGGGAATGGTTAGGTAAGGATTTTGGTCAGTAAGTTCATTGGAATTATAAGAAGTTGGAATACGATTTTGATGTCTAAAAGCTGGTTGAAGGGAATTTGGTTGGTCAGTCAATTGATCAAGTTGTTTAGTTTGGAAAGCGAAAGTGTTCTCACAAAAATCACATCCCTTGTGACAGTGATCGATTATCATCTAATGTAAGGATTTTGTAGCCTTTCACCCCATAGTGATAGCCTAAAAACACATGTGCTTTTTCCCTTAGGATCAAATTTCTTTCTTCCTTAAACAAGAGTTGACACATAGCATAAGCACCCAAAGGTGTTTTTTGTGTTGATATGTGGGCTTAATCCCAGAGAGCATCTCATGAAGGGTTCTATTGTTCAATACAAGGGTTGACAACTGATTAATAAGGCAAGTAGCTATAAAAATGCATTCACTCCAATATTTTGGGAGCACACTAGACTGAAATCTCAAGGCCCTAGCCACGTTCAAAAGATGTTGATATTTTCTTTCTACTATGTCATTTTGTTGAAGGGATTCTACCCATGTTGTTTGATGCAATATTCCTCTTTCTTAATAGAAACCTTTCATTATAAATTCACTCCCATTGTCTATCCTAATTACCTTTAGTCTCCTTTGAAATTGATTTTGTGATCAAATTAGAGAAGGTGAGATTTCTAATTTTGTTTTCATTAAGTACACTCATGTTGTCCTAGTGTAATCATCTACTATGGTTATATAATACCTATTTCCATCATGTGCTACCTCACTGAATAGCCCCCATAAGTAACAATGTAATAGTTCAAAAGGATGATGTTTCATGCTCACTTTGCATAAAAGGCTTTTTGTGCGTTTTAGCAATAGGCCAAATTCGACAAGAATTTTCGTTTGATGTATGAGAGTTTGTTGTTACAATTACATCATCTATGAGTTTTAAGATCTTTGTTTGAAGAGTGTCCTAGGTGGTAGTACCATATCTCAGGTAGGGGTTGGAGCTTACATGAGTGAGAGTTCTAAAAGTAGTAGATTCCATGCCTTTGAGTGAGTCTGCTATAGATTTGTTAGCCAAACTATCTCCTTTCAAGAACCAGTTTAAGCCATTCTTGATCTTGCCCTTCCTAATTGTGGTTTAGGTAGCTAGGTCCTGCAAGTGATAAAGGAAGGTCTAGGTAGCTAGGTCCTACAAGTGATAAAAGGAAGAGTAGAAAACAAGACAACATGTGGCAGCTTATGTTAGCTTTGTTATTGACAGCAACTTTACTAAGAAAGAGTGCACACACACTAAGAAAGAGCATACACAACATGTGGTTGCTTATGTTAGCTTTGTTAGCTTCTTCCATTTTTTTTGTGGACCTTATGCCCTAGTTGATAGGCTTTCAGTTTATAGCACTTTTCCACCATGTGGCCTTTCATATTATAGTGAGTACAAATGGAAATCTTAGCATTCCTAGCTTTGAAGCTAGATTCAAGGCTATGCCTTAGAATCCTACAACGAGTGCAAAATAGCTTTCCCTTCTTGTTGCTTCCTTTGAGGTCCCTACTATCCTTTGAATAGCCAAAGCTATGCTGTTCGCTCCTTGCATGTTTCCAAGGATCCGATGTTTTTCCTGGTTTTGCACCGTACCAAAAACTTTGTTCACAGGGGGGAATAGGGTTAAGCATTAGAATGTGGCCCCTCACATGAGCATAGCTGTCACTTAATCCCATTAGGAATTGAATAACACAATCCTTTTGCACCCTCTGAGTTCTAACTCTTAGCTGACTACAAGTGCACTCAAGCAGAGTATCATACACTAAGAGCTCATCCCAGATTACCTTCAATTTCCTATAGCAAGTTACCATTAAATCATCTTGTTGAACTAGTGTTGCTAGTGATTTCTTCAATTGGTAGATTCTATGCTTGTTATGCTATGACATCCTTTCATTTAACTCACTCTAAAGTTCACATGCATCAACAACTAATAGCTAACTAGATTTAACAGTAGGTGAAATGGAATTTAAGAATCATCAGCAAATAGAAAACTAGATTTAACAGTAGGCGAAATGGAATTTAAGAATCATCAACAAATAGCAAACTAGATTTAACAGTAGGTGAAATGGAATTTAAGATTGAACGCCATATCATTGCATCCCTCCCAAGCTTCCATCATGTGAGTGTTTGCTTCAATAGGTTTTCTGATTTGACCATTGATAAAGCCTAGCTTCTTTTTTGCTCAGAGGGGTCTCTTCATGCTTCTTGACCACAACACATAATTCTCAGTAGTCAGTAGTTCTAGAAGTAGTGCCACCATTAGATTGTCCTTATTATCAACTTTGAAGGGATTTGATGGATCAACAAGGTTCCTATATTTGTCAAATTAGTCTACTGCGAAGTGTTGCTGGTTGCCAATGAAGGATGATGCCTCTTCCATGGTTTTTAAGTGTTTATGCTGCTACTTTCTTCCTTACTGGCTCTGGCACCATGAAAAGAAATAGCTAAATGATATGCATATGCATAAAGGTAATGAAGAAAGGAAGAAAAAAGGGAAGAAAAATAACAAAGGTGCAAAAACAGACTTTCTTGCAGTAAGGTTGTTCCATTGAATTCTAATCAGCTCCTTTGGCTTTTATAAGGCTATCTCCTACTAGAATAATCTACACTTATCTGGAAACTAGAAGGAATAACAAACTAACAAAAAAGGAATAAATACTAACAATAAATACAACAGCAAGATGGAGAACAATTTGACGTGGCAGACTAATTCAAAAGATGCTGACTGGTGCACTTATGTTGATCTATCTTACTGAGTGGATTCCAACAACCACCTTCATTGCAATGACCTCTTTCCATCCTATTCCTATATTTTTAAGCTTCTTTCTGTCTGGTGTTTTGTCTTCGTATGGTCTTTTGCTTCTACATTTCATTTTTCTCTCGTACTTGTCCTTGTATTGCTATTTGAATGAATAGGAGCGATCTCTTTTTCCTTTCTATCTTCAGTATTGCATTCTTCCAAACAATAATGTTGTTGACTTAATGATATTGGAAAACTATGAATTTTGGTACTTTAATACCATTTTATGCACTAGAGTTAATTTTAGTCCAATCAAATTGTCTTATGCATGCCATTATAACTCGCTTACTCATGAATGATCCTATGTAAGAATATCTCTTCCAATCACTTTATAACACATTGCAAGTTTGTAGTCTATCTTCTTTCTTTAAGTGATGCTCCCACTTTTCCTCCTTTCTTCCACTTTTCTTTATATCTTTTTTTTTTACAACTTAACTAGGTTACCATGTAAGCTAACTGAGCAAGTTCACCTCTTATAGCATAAGCCCTTTTTGAGACTGAACTAGTTAGAAATTTGATGAGAATCTTGACCACACAATTGTTTGGCTCCCAAGATGATCAAGTGAGCTCTTCCCTGTCCTAAGTTGTTAGAGTACGAATTGATAGGAATTTTAGCCACTCGACCATTTGGGTCCTAGGTTGACGGGGCATAATCAATTCTCATGAGCTTTTCCCAGTACTATGGTGAATGGGTATGATTTAACAAAAATTTTGGTCACTTAACTACTCAACTCTCAAGTTGATTGGGCATGTTCATTTCTTCTAGCATGAGCTCTTCCTAGTTTGAAGCTATTGGTTATGATTCGATGAAAATTTTGGCCACTCAATTACTTGGTTCCCACGCTAATTGAGAATGCACATTTCTTATAACATGAGCTTTTTCCAATCTAAAGCTAATTGTGTATGATCTAACAAAAATTTTAGCCACTTAGCCACTCGGTTACTAGGTTAACTAGGTATGCTTAGTTCTCAAGGTCATTAGAGTGTTTTTGCTTCCTAAAGAAGTTTCCTGTATCCAAGGCAAAATCTAGCCCTACGCGTGTTACTTATCACATGGGCTCTATCATAAGTTGAAAGTTAAATCTATTATCTTGATTCATTCCCTAACTTTCTCTCTGCTCTCAAACTTCTTCTGTTGAAGCCATTCTTTCTTCCCAATCGGAAATTGCAAAGAGTCCTTCCCACTTTAGCCAAATGGCACATTCATCTTACATGCATACACGCCCTTCGTTCTATTCAATTGTAAAAAATAAGTTAAAGCTTAGTGCTTAGGAAATACGACCAAAATTTCTTATTCTAGATAGTTATATGAAGTCATGATTCCCAGTGCTAATGAACTTCCCAACTAATACAAGAAAGTTTTATAACTATTTTTATTCATCAACTCTGATTAGGACTATCCTTCCACCTTCATCTATTCACCAAGGGGTTCTTAAGTAATTCTTCAAAAATATTTCCCAACCAACTCCCATTTCTTTTAGGTTCCTATGTGCATTTTTCATCCTATATATAGAATTATGCCTTTGTCGCGTGTACAGAAGTGCATAGATAGATTTAACATATGTTAGAACCCAATGGAAACCTAATTACATGAAACCATGTAGAAAAGACTTAAAAACACAATGATTAACAAAGAATTCTAATGAAGGATGGCCATAAATAACATGTCAAGCTAGTTGATACATCATGAATCAACTAATAACAACTTGGAACAATTTGGTTCGAAATTTCACAAGAATTTGAGTGACTCAAAATTTTAGGAAAGAAAGATATTGTATTATAAAAGCCAAAGAGTCAAAAGTTGTAAAATAATAGCTAAAGCCCCCTTTATATAGTCTTTATGTAGCCTTCCAAGACCCTAGAAACATGTAAACTTGTTGCAAAAATAAAATAAACTTGAAAAAAGTAAGTTCCCTAGGTAATTTGGGCTCCAATCGCAACTCAAATCAATTTAGAGCTCTTTAAGTCCAATCTAGGACTTCTAAGATTGATACCATGTGATTTTATAGCATATTTGTACTCATTTTGTATTTAGTTATTGCATGCATGTGAGCTAAAATAGCTATAATATGTTTTCACACAAGAATTATACTAATTGTGATTTTTGAACATTTTCTACACTTAAATGTAATTTTTGGTCCACATTTGAGGCTCGCAACTACAATAGAAAGAGTCAAGGTTGCAAGAGGTGAGGCTGCAACCTCAAAGCTTAATTGCAATGACTACCAGAAATTGCCATAGAAGTTGCTCACTGTCATGGAAACAAGGGTTGTGACCACGAGAAGGTGGTTCACATGTATGGACCGAGGCACGGTGCTTACTGGATGGTGAAGTAGAACGTGTCATGGCCAAACTCCCTACCATAGTGATGCATGTTGTGAGTGTGGGATGCATTGTCGTTGCAGTGAGATTTGAGACGTGAGGCCATGCGACTACCACTATTAGGTTCATAGATGCGAAGCAAAGTGCCGCGATTGTGAGAGAAGCTTTTGCAGCCATAAAGCACAGAGTGAGGAACAATTTGGATGCGATTCTATAAGATTTTTCAGGGGTTTTCTTGTCATTTCATGCACACACACTCTAACCTTAGCCCACGCAATTATAAATACACACACTCCATGGTTTTTAGGGCATCTTAGGCTAGCATTTACATTTTAAAACAATTCGAAGCCTAGAAAAACAAGATTGAATGGCTTGGAGAAACAGGAATCTGTACTACGGATTGAAGCAAGTTCATTGCTATATGCAATGCATAGTTCATAGACTAAGTTTTCCAAACTTTTTCTATTAATTTTGAGTTATTTTGGAGGATGAATTATTTAGTAATGGTTTTAGTTGATTATAATATGAATTGCTAAAATTTATTCTAGTCTCATGTGTATGTAATTGGAGGAATATATATGAATGAATTTTTAATCAATTGTCCTTGCATTTGTTATTTACAATTGTCAACTTAAATGGTAATTAGCGAAATTGGCTAATCCACTAATTAATTTATGGCTATGTGGAGAATAATAGAAGTGAAACTTCCACACTAAACTTACAATTGTGAATACAAAACTTGTAGAATTAATGGGAGTGAAATCATAAGATTAGTACGGACAATACCTATTGGGTTTTAGTGGGCTTGAAGATAGATTTTAAAACCTTAAAATTATAAATCAACAATATAAATGCAAAAAAATAGCATACCAAACCCATTCCCCATTTTCCATACAACACACATCAATTGAGAAGCACCGAAGAAAATTGAATGTACCTTTGGGATCACTTTCAATTGGTGTGCTTTCGATCCTTGAGTTGCAGCCCTCAAACCCTGATTTATAGTTTCTCCATACAGTTGTTTTGATGACAAGCACCCTCTACACATACAAAACACTTGTTGCAAGTATCTAACGCGAACTCCTTTAGGCTAGAAGGCTTTTGGCTACAAGAAGAGATGGACAGGGTGGCTAGAACAACTTGTCTTCTTGTTCGGAGGGTGACATATGAAAATTATCAGATTTTTCATGCTTAGAACTCTTCTCGAACATGTATTGATATTAAGATACTACGGCATACTGGTTATGGACTCCACAGGCTCACTACATTGACCTTTAGTAATTTCTCGCCCATACATCTTTCCATATTGAACTCTTTAATAGTTGCAAGCCACAACACTTAACTATTAATCTCCATTAATAATTAAAGTCCAAATCTCATTAATTGAATCAAAGGCCATCATGTTTTTAGTTAGTAATCACATTATTAACAAACATAATAATTTAATTAATCCCATTAATTAAAGTAAAGTTCCTATTGTGCTTCTAATTAATGATCTCATCATTAACAAACACCATGACAATTTAATCGGTTCAATCTAATTGCAACTAAATAAATTATGCTACCTACCAATTTAACACTAGTTATACTCAACAACCTTTTGTGTGTGACTCTTTAAGTTCATCCTTAATTAACAACAAACATAGCTCAAAGGATATGAGTAATACCTAACCTGTGGCCTATATCATACCTAATTAAATGAAGTGAAGTGGATCATAATGAACTCTTTCGATTTTGAATACCATATGATATAGACCTTTTGTCTTACTTTGTTCTAATCGAGTGAGAGTCATAGATTTAGTCAAATTCACAAACTCAGTTATATGACCAATCAATTTTGTCTCATGAGACCAATGTTTATGTCAAAAACTTCTTTTTGATCACACACTTTATTGGCCAAATATTTTTATTTTGTAGAACAACAACTATATAAGACAAATGCTTTGCTCACTTGGAAGGAGACAAATTCCTTGTTGAAGGCACACACATGTCTCTATTGCACCTAGGTAACGACACATTAGGTTCATGACTCTATGCCATACCAAGATTGATATTGGCCCTTAATGCCCTAATGACACGTTAAACTTCATGCACACAAGAAAACTATATCGTTTGAGGTCCAAGGTCCACACACTTAACATGATCATGAAGCAAGTTGTTAATAGCAAAGACTAAGCTCTATGTGCCTGTTTTGTTCTTCTCATCATTGTCCAAATACTCATATAAAATGGTATGACACTTACCATACAAATACAAGATGTGCAAGTTGTACTAACTATTTGATGCCCTTTAGAGGGTCTATCACCCATGAACTAGTTTTAGTAATCAAGTACTAGGATAGCTTCATGTCTATATTTATAACTTCTTATGAATAAGGCTCCTTAACTCAAGTGTAAGGGCTCATGCAACACTTTATGCCATTCAAGATTTTCATGCATGAAAACGAGCTATAATATTATTGATTAATGTGAAAGTGTACATATATAACCATAATACCCCATAAGATCCGTCATTGAGTTTTAGCGTTAAAAGACATACCACTAACAAATACATTATTAATCACAAAACTTAATAATTTCACTCAATTTGGACCATGAATACCCATTAAAATCTTAAGTTAAATTTATAGGAGAATTCAGGAAAATAACATGTAAACTTTAAGATTACCAATCTACAACCATTGCAATTAAACTGATAATTGACAATATTTGGCATATATTGGAAATCATCACTACACAAAGGATTAAACTCTAATTATTGGTACTTCATTAACTCAACTAGTGACTTGTTTTCTAGTGTTCACTTTATTTTATTCTTATTCCCTTCCAAAGGCCTATCTAATAGAACTCTAGTTAAATTAATAGATGGTACACTTTTTTGTGGACAGGGCACCTATACTCACCATAGTGTAGGTCTTGAAGAAATTTAGTTTTAGTGTGGTGATGACCTACATCAAATTTTGGCACCATCACTGTGGTGGCAGAACTTGTAATTGTAGTGATGCTTGTTGTGAGTGTGGGGAGGATTGTCATTGTCACAGGATTTGAGATGCAAGGCCATGCAATTATCACTCATAGGTTCACGAATGTAGAGAAGAGTGTTGTGACAGTGGGAGAAGTGGTGTGTTTGCAGAAGTGGCAAAATTAAAGGATAGCGGCCCATTCCGAAACCCAACATTTGCTTGTGTGAACCGTGAAGATGACCTAGCACAAACACTATCGATCTACTTTAGGAAGGAGTATATGACCACAATTAAGAAGCCTTGTTAGTTGATATGCCACGAACCAACCAAAAATACACTTGGAATAATTTGAGTTGACTTCATGAGAAATTGATGTACTCAAGTTCAAGGAAGAAAGAAGGAAATTATATTCAATATCAATAAGCCTAAGGCAAAGTTTTCAATAACATAACTAGGCTCTATTTATAATGTTACGGGGTCTAGGAACCTAAAACTCATATAGAAATTAACTAAAGTAAAGAGTAACACAAAAGAAAGTTTCCAACTATAATTTGGCTCTAAGATATTTGAATGCTTGATTGAATATTGATCTTGTAACCCCAACTCATAAAAATAGTGTGTCAAGTTGTCCTAGTGTTTTCGATCACAC
Organism: Avicennia marina; assembly: GCA_019155195.1. Taxonomy (NCBI): domain Eukaryota; kingdom Viridiplantae; phylum Streptophyta; class Magnoliopsida; order Lamiales; family Acanthaceae; genus Avicennia; species Avicennia marina. The sequence goes on along the minus strand of CM032766.1, from coordinate 9,097,237 downwards.
CTTCAAGCACTACTCTAGAGATCGTAATGGTAGAATGTCAAGGTGTTCAGAGTTTTTGATCGCCCCTTACAAGATTGAGCATGAATCATCTGATTGCAAATGCAGAGAGTCCATTTTTGCCTTGCTATCAATTGTGTGTACTCAGCCTTAATCCACTAGCCTCATGATCAATCGTTTAGTTTCTGGGTTTAATATAGAGGGTCCAAGGCTTGTTTCGAGTTCTCTTTGCATCAAGCTCACCCATGGAAGCTCTTCTTCCATCTTGAGCTCCTCCAAACATCCAAAAGCCTCTCAAAACTCCTTCACTAGTGTAGTCATTATTTCCTTAAGCTTTTTAGCCTTAGCTTTGTCAATGGGCCACTAGATACCCTTAGATACTCAATATCAGCCCTGACGCTCGCATCAAGAAGCTTTCATCAAGAAGCTTTTGCAACCATGAAGCACGAAGTGAGGAATAGTTTGGTTGCAATTCTATAAGGTTTTTCAAGGCCTTCTTGTCTTTTCATGCATACACACATCAACCTTAGCCTATGCAATTATAAATACATACACTCCATGGTTTGTAGGGCATCATAGGCTAGTATTTACATTTTAAAACAATTTGAAACCCAAAAAAACAAGATTGAATGGCATAGAGAAGAAAAAATCTACAGTAAGGATTGAAGCACATTCATTTCTACATGCAACACATAGTCAATAGACTAATTATTTGAAAATTTGTTTGTTAATTTTTTGTTTTGAAGGATGAATGATTTAGTAATGCTTTTTGTTGGTTATAATATGAATTGCTAATACTTATTCTAGTCTCATGTCTACGTAGTTAGCGGAATATATATGCATGAATTTTAGATCAATTGTCCTTGCTTATGTTATATGTAGTTGTCAACTTGAATGGTAACTTGGGGAATTAGCCAATCCACTAATAATTTATGGCTATGTAGTGAATAACAGAAGTAAAACTTCCTTGCTAGACTTACAATGCTTCTCACTTGATGTGTCATATGGTGAATGCGGAATGGGCTAGGTATGTTGTTCTGTTGCATTTGTATTGTTGATTTGTGATTTAAAGTTTTAAAATCTGACTCTAACCTTGTTGAAACCCAATAGTATTGTTTGCACTAATCTTTTAACTTTACTCTGATTATTCCCACAGGATTAAGAAAACTAAAATGAATGTACCTTTGGAATCACTTTCCAATGGTTGCACTTGTGATCCTTAAGTTACGGCCCTTAAACCCTAACCTATAGTTTGTCCACACAGTTATGATGATGAGTGCCTTCTACACCTTACAAAATACCTTTTGCAAAACTTAACACAAAGTCCTTTGGACTAGAAGGCATTTGGCGACAAGAAGAGATAAAGAGGTAGCTAAAATAACGTTTCTTCTTACTTGGAGGGTGGCATATGAAAATTATCAAATTTTTCATACTTAGAACTCTTCTAAAATATGTATTTATATTAAGACACTAGGGTATACTAGTTATAGGCTCCATGGGCTCACTATATGACCTTTTGTAATTACTATGCCATGCACCTTTCAATTATTAAACTCTTTAATAATTGTACTCCACATTTCTTTATTGTTATCAATTAATAATTAAGGCTTATCTAGCCTCTTAGTTATTAATCTTATTAATAATTAAGGTTTAATGGAATTATAACCCTCAACTTAATTAATGTCATTAATTAGATCAAAGGCCATCAAATTTCTAGTTAATAATCACATTATTAAAAAACAAGATTGATATCAAATAATTCCATGCATGTCTTGTCCCCTTAAATTAATTAATACGATTTATTAAATTAAAGTACTTATTATACTTCTAATTAATGATCTTATCATTAACAAACAATACGGAAATTTATTTAGTTCAATCTAATTACTACCAAATAAATTATGGTAGCCTCTAAGTTAACACTGATCATACGCAACCTTTTATGTGTGACGCTTTAGGTTCATCCTTAACAGACCACGAGCTAGCTCAATTAAGACAGAGTGAAATGGATCATAATGAACCCTTCTAATTATGAATAACATGCAGTATAAATCTTTTGTCTTGTTTGTTTCAGTCGACTAAGAGTCATGGATTTAATTAACTTATGAATTCAATCATATGACCAATTATCATGAGACTAATGTTTTCGTTGGAAACTCCTATCCAATCATAGACTACCTTGGTTAAAGACTTTCATCTCATAGAACACAAATTACATAGGACAAACACCTTGCTTAGTTGCAAGGAGATAATCTCTTATTAAATGCACACATATCTCTATATGTGCTTAGGCAACGGCATCTTGGGCTTATGATCCCATCCCATACCAAGATAAGAAATTGGCCCTTAATACCTTTATGACTCATTGACCATCATACGCACAAGATAACCATTTTGTCTTTAGTCTAAAGTCCATGCACACTTAACACGATCACTAAGCAAGATGTTGACAATAAAGAGTGAATTCCATACGTCTACTTTGTTCTGCGAATCATTGTCTGAATGCTTGTTTCCCAAAGATGCGTCCTCATATATGTATTCTCAATATCTTATATCGAATGACATAACTCTTACCGTACAAAATAAAAGGTGTGTAAGTCCATATTCATAACTTTCTATGAATAAGGATCCTTAACTCAATTATATGGGTACATGCAACTCTTTATGTTATTCAAGATTTACATGCGTGAAACTTACCATAATATTATTAATCAATGTGAAGGTGTACCTATACAAACATAATGTCTCCTAGTATCCCTCATTGACTGTTGGCATTAGAGGGCATATCACTAATGATCTCGCACTTACATTTTAAGGCCAATAGTGCTAATGCTAATCACTTTGGCATCTCATACCCATCTTCTCAAGATAGCAATTTAGTTGCACTTATGTTCATGGCTTAGCAAAAACCATATTTGGCCTCATACATGGCATTACCCACGTTAGGCTTTCATGCTGAACCTCTTTAATATCTTATCTATGTACAAGCCTTAGGAGAGACCTCACAATCTCTTCATACTATCTCTGTAGGTGTGAATGTCAAAGATGTAGGTTGCTTCTCCTAAGTCTTTCATGGAGAAGGTACAAAACAACTATGTTTTGATTGAGCTTATATCCCAATACCATTCCCTATTAGTACTATGTCAACATACCACACTAGGAATGTCATCATTCTCCTACTAAATTTCTTATCAAAGCAAGACTCATCTTCGTTCTTAATGAAGCCAAACAATTTTATTACACCATGTAAACATCTCCCTCAGGCAATTCATTGAAGAAAGCAGTTTTGATATCAACATGCTATATGTCATAATCTAAGTCGGCAGCTATCACTAGTTAAATTTGAATGGATTTGAGTATGCCTACAGGTGAGAAGGTTTCCTCATAGTTAATTCCCTCCTTTTAACTATAGCTTTTCATCACAACCCTGGTCTTACAAGTCTTTATCTTGCCAGTCAAACAATCTTTTTTTTTCGTAGACTTACTTGAATCTAGTGGGAACTACTTCCTCGAATGGATTTACCAAGGTCCACACTTAGTTCATCTGCATAGAATCTCTCTCCAATTTCACAGCCTCAAGCTACTTGGCTGAGTTTTTATTCGTCGTTGCTTAATCAAAGGTAGAAGGATCATCTCCCTGATCATGACCTCTCATTATAAATAACTCTTGTTTGTTCACTAGGAGATAACCATCTCTTTACTAAATGTGAGATTTTACCAAACCGTCAAAATGGTTGCAATGTACAAGGTTCTTCTTGAATAGGAATTTGTCATGTGGGCCCACTACTTTGTTCCTCACAATTAACTTCCTTGAGCACTTCAATTTTACCACTTCGTCAAATGAATTCTTCTTTAAGAAAACATGCCTAATAGTTGAGGACAATCCCGCTGTCTTCGAATAGGTAGAACTCACATCCCATGAAATCCTTATGATATATCACAAAGCAACCCATAATGGCCTTGACCACTAACTTTTCTATCTTTCTCTACTTAATGTAAGGTAGACATCTCCTAGTCCTGATATGCTTCAAGCTTGATTTCCTCCCACTCCACTTCTCATGTGGGGTTTAAGGAATGGACTCAAAGGAAATCCTATTCAAGCCTTGGGCGGCAGTGATGAAGGCATGTCCCATAAAGAAAAGGGTCATTTAGTGATGATCATCTTAGATCAAACTATTTCCAACAAAGATTGACCCCTATGCTCAACTACGCTATGCAGTTGAGGAGTTGCTGATAGTGTGAGTTGTGATACAATACCATTTGCTTTTAGGAATTCCACGAACTTGAGGCTTATGTACTCCCTACCATGATCCAATCACAGTGCCTTTACATGCTTGCTTGTTTGTTTGTCTACTTTAGCCTCGAATCCCTAAAACTCTTTGAAGGACTCGTGCTTGTACTTCATTAAGCATACATGTCCATTATTAGAGTAATCATCGATAAAGGCTATGAAGTTGTGAAAATGTCCACTTGCCATTTCATTAAGTTGCCTACAAACATTAGTATGGACTAACTCCAATTACCCATCAAATGGACTTTCAACCACCTTGATCTACATGGTCCGTGAGTTGGATAGGGCTCCTTTTCCAATGAGCCAATAAGCCCTCTATCTCTAACCTACAAATCCCATCCTCCGTAGCATGGCCTAGTTTGAGCTGCCTCAATATGCTTGCAATTTAAGCCATCCTTAGCATGTTTGTTTGTTATGGCATTCATCACAGGCTTATTATCCAAATTCAAATAGTATAGACATTTACCAATAAGGCAGTGCCAACCAATTTATTATGATAATAAACGTGGCACTTACTGTCTCTAAAAGAAAATTCATAACCTTCTTTTACAAATGAAGGTGCAGAGATAATAATTTTGCCCATTTGGTAATAAGAAACAATCTCTTAGGCCGAAAACATGACCGGACAATAACCTAACTAAAGCAGTGCAAATCACAATAGCTACAATAGTTACCCCCACGATCGACCTAAATCACCACTTCTCTCTTTTTAAGTGATCTACTTTTGATTCGAAGTACAAATGTAGGAAGATACACTTTAATACAAGATTCAAGATTTAGATAACACAACAATGGAATAGGAAGTTTCACAAATAGAGTTCCACACCTCTAATGCTAACACCTTGGCGGTTGAGGCATTCAATGTAATTCCTCCTCCAAAGACCCCTTTTGTTGCATCAAAAACTTTTTTTTTTGCCAACTTTTAGGCACTTGACATCCCACTCATCCTACTAGCCTTAGGATAGTGGGTTTCTTTCTTTTGGTGTTGCTCACCTTACTCTTAAAAACCAAGAGTCTAAACTTCTCAAGGTGAACCCCTTTTGCTTAACAATGGGACAATAATGTCCAAGACATCATTGACTCTCTCAAGAATGAGAACTCTTTTGAAATCTTGAAATTGGTCAACTATTTTAGCTTCAATCAACAATAAGATATCAATTATTGATAATATGAATGCATGCATTATCTAAGATGATACGAAGTTACAGAAAATATGCAAGACTTGTTAGTTTAGTTTTGAAATGTGTTACTATTTTGATTATGAACTTTAAATCACAACATCCTTAATGTTCTCCCAATCCTGAGGTGTTGAAAAACTAGGGTATGGTATTTTTATTGTGCCTTAGTATTTTTGAAGAGGGGTGTATGAAGTTTGGCTTCAATTTTGAACTTGGAATAGCCAAATTGATGTTGAAAGGTGCTGAATTTGTAATTCAAGGTCACTTTAGATCAAGCTTACAGCAAAAGGAACAAATTGGAGAACATTAGGACATTTTGGATTTGTGATCACAGGTTTCCCGATCGAATAGACTGGCACAAGATTAACTTGGGCAAATCTTGAAGCTTTCTTTAGTTACAATTGCATGCCCTTGCAAACGAGCACAAACTGTGACGCAATCAAGTGTACAAAATGGATGGACAATCGCACCATGCACGGATTGTAGTCTGGATCAAGTGGACATGTCACGCTCGATCATATGGTCAGGTTGGATTAATCGTGCTACAAGTGGAAAAGCTAAATTTTGACTCATTTTGAAATTTTCAATAGTTGGAGCCGCTTTTGGAGGGCATTTTCTCAATTTTCATTGCATTGTATCTGATTTGGGCATGTAGCATTATATTTACTTCCTCCCTTGCATTTGTAAAAGAGAATCAAACCATGTATCTTTAAAAATTGAATGTTGAATGAAGACTTGTCATTCTTTGCTTCCATACTTGTTGTTTTTGTGTGTTTGACTAAATCAACACCTAAGCTCAAGTCAAATTTAGCTTGCTTCCAGTGGTTCGTGGCCAACAACTCCACGGTGTGGTTGTTTGGATTTCAACGGTTGTTTTCATTCCCATTTGCTGTAAGGGTTTGTACATTCTTACTCAGTGGTTTGGATTCAATCTCGTCATTTTTCCGTTTCATTTTTCCTTGTTTATTTCCCTGTTTTCATCTTCCATAATTTTGCCTAAACTTTCCTAACCATTTTCGATCCTTGATTTCACCTGGCTCACATCAAGCCTCCTATTAGATTTTTTGAACCCTATACTCCCTTGGGTAGAGAATGGAAATTCCATTAGTAAAATTTTCTTAGTGGATAATTGGGGTCTTCATTGGACATAACACACCTCACATAATTAAGTTTTGACATGCTAAGCCAAATGAGTGGCAACTCTTACCAACACATCTTATGCACAATTCAATTTTTTTTTCAATCTATGGCCTAACAATGCCTCAATTAATCAGGTCTTACCATGTTAGGTTCATTTAAGTTACACGCACTAACTAACAACTCATTGGATTTGAACTCCACTCATTGCTAACCACTTTTAAGGCATAGTATCTTTTGAGAGTTACATCTAATGCACCTAAAGTCATAAATACGCTGTTGCAATGTGATCCCACTAAGGTGACGATATCACATACTAATGTTGTACTTAAAGTTTCGAGCTCAGTGGAAGGCCATGATAAACAATTTGCCGCTGCAATTTAATATTATTTGAGGAAGTTTTGGTCTATGTAGATTTATGCTTCACTTTGTATATTATCTAATTACATATCTCATACATTCATCATGAAAAATATGCAAAATAAAGTAATCTGGAGGATTATGGACTTCTAGATCCAATTTGAGTTAAGAATTAGATCGAATTTAATCACGCACATTTGCATGAAATCCTAGACTATTACATAGGAATTTCTTGAATGCTTCCTTTTATCTTGGTCTTCATGACTTCATAAGGCCCACCACACCGTAGAGCTCTAAGTGGCACCAACTCTTGGTGTATGCACGAATAGCAACTCCTTAATGCCTTCCATTTTGCATTTATGCATGGTATACTAGGAGAATCCGTATTCTACTTAGTTGAATAAAAAACAAGGCCTTATGTCCTTATAACCCATGAAAAATTAATTATACAACCCATGAAAACTATTTCAAAAGGAAATACATTCATCCACAGGTGTCTTAAGTTTTTAATCCATCCACAACATACATATTATAAATCACATGCATAATTAAACAATTTCATTTATTGACCTCTTCCATGGCTTACACATCTCATGTGTTAGTTTTCGTTCATGGAAAATCCATTTTCCAACATTTTAATTTTGAAAAACACACAAAAACCACACATCTATGATGCAACTATGGGAATAGTTCCTGATGTCGCTGTGCTTCTCATGCAGCCACACGATATGCCACAACAAAAAATAGTTCTCTACCATGGCCACAAGGTAATGCAAGGAAAATAGTAGCAAAATCTTAATTTTGTTGTGTCCTCAATTACCAGCCATGAGATCAAACATCACGGTCACGAGCACCATTTTTGCATTTACGAGATCACATCTCACTACCGTGAGAAGGTCCTGGCTACGAAACTTGACAGCGGCAGCACAGGTTTCACACTGACTTGGTTTTTTTTATTCTTTTCACTTTTCTTTTGTTCAAAACATTAAAATGATTCCTTCACTTGTAAACAAGTATCCAATACATGTTTAAATAATTTTTAAAAGAAAAACTACAATGAATCACAAAGGAATCATTAAATTTTGCAATGGTATAAGGAATGTGGTGCCATGTATACCACTATTGGGTTTTAATGGGTTTAGGGTCAGATTTTAAAACATTAAAACCATAAATCAACAATATAAATGTAACGGAATAACATACCAAACCCATTCCACATTTACCACATGACATTCATCAGCTTGCAATCTTAGAGTCCCGTCAAACCCTAACTTCTAGTTTGTCTATATAGTTGTTGTGATCATGGGTGCCTTCTACACCTAGTAAAACCATAAATACCATGCAGGTGGCAAGAACGACTTTTCTTTTTGCTTGGAGAGTGGCACAAGAAAATTATCAGATTTTTCTTCCTTAGAATCATCTAAAACATGCATTTATATTAAGAAAGCAGGGCACTCTAGTTATGGGCTCCATGACTCAATACATGGACCTTAAGTAATTACTAGCCCATGCATGTTTTAATTACTAAACTCTTTAATAATTGTAGCCCAAAACACTTAATTATTAATCTCCATTAATAATTAAGACCCATCTAGCCCTTCAATTATTAATCACATTAATAATTAAAACTTAATAGAATTATAACCTTCAAGTTAATTAATCTCATTAATTAAGTTAAAGGCCATTATGTTTCTAGTTTATAATCACCTTATTAACAAACACATTTGATGTCAAATAATTCCATTCCTATCTTGTCCCTTTAATTTAATTGATCCTATTAATTAAATTAAAGTTTCTATTGTGCTTCTAGTTAATAAATTTATCATTAATAAATACCATGTTAATTTATTTGGTTCAATCTAATTGCCATTAAATAAATTATGCTAAGCCCCCATTTAAAATTCATCATACACAACTCTTTTTGTGTCTCTCTAGGTTCATCCTTAATTAGTAAAAGCATAGCTTGAACGATATGGACAACAAGTAGCTTGCGGCACATATTGTAGCCCAATTAAGATAATGTGAAATAGATCACAATGAATACTTCAAACCATGAATACCCTGCAGTATAGATCTTTTGTTTTACTTTGTTCTTACTAAGTGAGAGTTATGGATTTATTCAAACTTAAAACTTGGTTACATGACAAATTAATGTTGCCTCATGTGACTAATGTTTCATTAGAAACTCCTTTCTACTCATACATTATATTGGCCAAGGATTTCTATCTCATGACACATTAACTATATAGGACAATGCTTTGCTCACTTACAAGGAGACGAATCCCTTATTGAATGCACACATGTCTCCATTTGTCCATGAGCAACAACTGTTTGGCTCATGAGTCTACCAAGATAGATATTGACCTTAATGCCTTAATGTCACATTAACTGCCATGCGCACAAGACAACCATGTTGTCTCAAGTCTAAGATCCATGTGCACTTAAAACAATCATGAAGAAAGAAATTAATAGCAAAAAGTGAACTCCGAGCGTCTTTTGTATTTTTCAAGTTATTATCTAAATGCTCATTCTCTAATGATGGATCACACATATGTATTCTTAATATCTCACACTGAACAACCTGACACCTACTGTACAAATACAAGGTGAGCAAGTTGTATTTACTCTCTAATGCCTTTTTGAGGGCTATAACTCATGGATTTGTTTTAGTAATTGAGTATTAAGACAACCTTATCTCTATATTCATAATTTCTTATGAATAAGGCTCCTTATCTCAATTACATGGCACATACAATACGCTACGGCATTTAAGATTTGCATGCTTGAAACCTAGCCATAATATTATTAATCAATGTGAAGGTGCACATATATAACTATAATGCCCCCCTAATATCCCTCATTGACTATTGGTGTTAGAAAGTATATCACTAACTAATACATTGTTAGTCATAGAACTTAATAAGTTGACTTGATTTGGCCCATGACTACTTGCTAAAATCTTAAGTTAAAGCTATAGGAGAATTTAAGAAAATATCCTATACAATTAATTTAGGATTAGCAATCCATAACTATCGCAATTAAATTAATAAATCACAAAATTTAGCATATATTGGAAACCATCAATGCACAAAGGGCTAGACTCTCTACTTACAGGTACTTCATTAACTCAACTTGTGGCTTATTTTCTAGTGTTCACCTTAGTTTATTTATTTTATTCTCATTCCCTTCCAAAGGCTTATCTAATAGAACTCAAGTTGAATTGACAGGCACACACACACCCTTTTTTATGGACACAACACTTGTACTCACCATGGTTCTTGTCTTCTTGAAATTTAATTTTAATGTGGTGATGATCTACATCAAATTTTGGCACCATTATTGCAATGGGCGACGAGTGCTATCAAATACTTATAGGAGATCGCTAGATCAGGCCATTTGGTTTTCTTTTTTCTTTTTCTTTATTTTTTCACTCTTTGATCTTCTTTGTTTTTTTGTTATAAATTTCTATTTTCCATGGGTTGAATTTTGCATTAGGAGATTTGTATGTGCTGAGCAATGGAATAGACCTTGATTTTGATCCTAAAATTGAACGAACTCTACATAGATGTTGAGCTCTATTCCGACATAAATAGGAACATGCAGCAGATATGGCAAAGACAACCCACCACCACCACATCCCCAATGGCAACTTCAACCTTCACCAAATTAGAGAGCGATCAAGGAGTACATTCAACTAGGGATGAATTGGTATATGGCAGGCATAATCAAACCACCGCTGGATGCAAATAATTTTGAGTTGAAACTTGCAGAATCAATATAGTGTAGTTGAACTAATTTGGTAGAATCCCACATGAGTACAGTAATACATATTTCACTTCTTTCCTTGAACTTTGTGATATAGTCAAATTTAATGGTGTTTCTAATGATGCAATGAAATTAAGACCTTTTTCTTTTTCTCTTAGGGATTGAGTTAGGCAAGGGTTGCAATCTTTACCCCTTGGGAGCATCGTCACGTGATAAGACATGGTTAACAAATTCCTAGTGAAGTACTTTCCTCCTACTGAGACTATTTAGCTAAGGCTTGAAATAGGGACTTTTAAGTAGCTTGACCCTTGCTAGTGGGAGTGCTTCAAGGAGTTACTCAAGAAATGCCCACAACTTGGCTGCCCACTATGAATGCAAGTACAAACTTTTATAGTGGGATTTTAAGTTAATTATGTATTATTCTTGATGCAGCTGCAAGAGAGCCCTCATGAATGAACTTCCTAAAGATGCTAGGGCTTTGATTGAAGAAATAGCATCTAATTCTGACCAGTGGCCATCTGAGAGGTGCACAATATGCATGGTTGTCAGTGTACACAACATAAACATAGTGACAACCCAGGCAGCAAAAGTGGAACTTTTGACTAAAAAGATAGATAATGTACTAGTAAGTAATACATAGCCTTCTTTAGTTTCTATGATGCAAAATTGTGATAAAAGTGTAGGGCCACATCCAACACATGAATGTAGTGGAGAAGAGGTGAGTAGTAGTGTTTAGAAAGAACAAGTGAATTGTGTAGGTAATTAGGGAATTCAATGTAACAATTCTTACTCGAATACCTATAACCTTGGTTGGTGGAACCACCCAAACTTGTCATGGAGAAACTCACAAAACCCACTGAGTTCCAACAACCTTAACAATAGGAAGAGAAGAAACGGTCACTAGAAGACATTGTTGAGAATCTTGCAAAGTTTACCACTGATATGATTGGTAATCTAGCAAAGACTATGCAAGATTATGTGACTCAGACATCAACTCTCTTTAGAACCAACAGTCTGCTATTTGGAATTTAGTGGTACAAGTTGGCCAACTCATTTAGGAGATGGCAAAACTGACCTGTAGGTAGAAGGAAGCCCGTCCATCACCATACAAGTATAAAATTCCATATCCTTAGGGGCTAGTTTCAGAAAAAGTATAGGAATAGGTATGCTAGTTCCTAATTGATTTTGAAAAACTTGATGTGAATGCTCCTTTAGTTGTAGAAATCAAGAAAAGTCTGGGCTTTGCTAAGAATGCAAGAAGTTGCCTCTAGGAAAAGGAAGTTGACCAAGATCGGAGACAACAAGGAAGAGGGACGTGCATTGCCACATAAGTTAAATCTTCCAGGAAGTTTCACCCTACCATGCATTATAAGAAATTCTTCTTTTAATAATGTATTATGTGACCTAGGTGCTAGTATAAATGTCGTGTCTTATTCTGCATTTCTTGCATTAGGGATTGAGTTAGTGAAACCTACTAGGATGCTTGCGAAGCTAGTGGATTGATTAATAAGGAGGCATTAGGTATTGTGAAAAATGTATTACTAAAGGTAAGTGACTTTATATTGCCTACGCATCTTGTTGTGCTGGAGATGGAAGGAGAAAAGAGACACCTTTAATCCTAGAGCACCCATTTTTGGCTACTACCAAAGCATTGATATATATTGAGAAGGGTAGCCTTTCTTTGCATTTAGGCCCCATTGAGGTGACATTTTTCATGTATTTTACAGATTCATTCACTATGCACACAGAAGAAGTAAAAAGAATGCATCTATGCTGCACATGATTAATGATTTTGTTGATGAGTTTAATGATACAACAACTAGATAAGAAATAAAAATCCAGCTAAAAGGTAGAGATAAAGAAGGCGTCAAAAGAAATAGAGGTAGAGTAGAGTTTAAGAAGAAAAGCAAAAAGAAGAAAGAAGAGAGCAAGGAAAAAAAGAGGAGTATATCTCATGGGAGGTTGTGAATCTCCAAAGTCTTAACTCAACCATCCTAATCTATGAGCACTGTCAGGCTGCAAACATAAAGTACAATGCTTCTTGGGTTGCAAGTCAAGCATTTTACTACTTTTCATAAATTTTTTTCATTTAATTTTGTTATTTTGTCTGTGTTTCATGGACACTATTTTACATTTTAATCTTGCTATAGGAATGCAAATGAAGGAAATAGAGAGTGTATGGTGCAAGCCCCACAGACAAAGAAAGAGAATGTACACCACCTATCAGGTTGTCTCTTTTCTTGTTACCTTGCTTCAGTTGTGTGATCATAAAATTGATTTAGGCAACAAAGTAAGGGTCAGGTGTAAGCGTAGGAAAATTTAGGTGATGTTGTGCTGCATGTGATAAGTAGAGCTAAAAACTTTATGCATGCAAGTTGTACTTTACATGATAAAATTGAAGGCATGAATGCACCATGGATATAGTGATGTGATCTCAAACTTATTGGAGTTATTGGAAAACCAAAAGTTGAAGTTTGGCTTTAAATTTAGGCTTGCATCATGAATGAGGTAAAATTATGTTTTCAATTTTTGGTTTGGAATGGCCAAGGAGCTTGGAAGAAAGCTAGATTTGTGATCCAGGCCATCCCATATAGAGCTCATGGAAACTGGATGTCCAGGGCATGATTTGCGAGTTTCTGCTTGTACGATCACATGGGCATGCGATCGAGCATAACAACATGAGATCGTAATTATAGAAAGTTGGCAAATGACAGTTCACACTTCAGATTGCAACTGGATCGATCCTTGCACCATACTTCATATTTTGTGGGTGGATAGCCTTAGCAACTTGATAGGAGATTAACTGTTGATTGTGTCACTAAAAGATAAACCTTTTCTTTGGGTGGTTAGGAGATCACTTGGCACTGTATTCCTAAAGTAAGCACATAAGGCTCAAGTCTACCTTCAAAGGCTAAGTAAGCCAAAATCAGAGGCAGGTGGGAAGGATAGAGAATAGCTTGAGGGAGGAAATCGTAAATTGAAAAATCATGAGTGCTTGCTAGATAGGGAGTGAGATGGGCGGCAAAAATGTGAAGGAGAGCAAACAAAGAAATTTTTGAATTGTAAAGAAAATTTGATTATGCAATATAAAATCACTTTTTGCCTCCTTGAGTTTTCTATGCCTTTTGTGTAAGAAAGTGTAAACATATCCTTGGTTAAGTGGCGAAGGGGATTCTTGCAACTCCATGACATAGGAAATCAAACATGGAAGTGCACCATAGCCAAATACCCAAGAAGCCTAGGAGTTTGCGATAACTTCTCTACATTTATTGCTCCATGGAATATTTTGATGATGATAAAGTTGATGGCTTATATGGTGGACTTGCTTTCCCAATTGCTTTGAATCCTAAGTTGATGAACTTTGAGAATATATGTGGTTTGCATGAGCGATATGATGATTTTTGAGGCTCATCCAAGCCACATGTATGCTCAAATCATATATGCTCATAACGCTTTGAATGATATGCTCCACATAATTGCTTATGCAAATCACGTATATCCTCAAATTTGTTAAGAGTTTATAACACATATGATTTAAGCATATATGTGGTTTACATGAACGATATGATTTGCATGATCTCTATGATGATTCTTATGATTTGTATACTATAATTTATCTTCCACGTTATGTCAAATTCTCTTCTTTTGATGATAGTTTCTGTGGCCTTGAGCATCCATTGGAAATACTAGTAGGTAAGGTCATTACAATTTGTGGGAAGTTTAGAATTGAGCTTACTTTCCTATTACATGGCATGGAAAGTTTTGAGAATTTGTGTGCACCTTGATTTCTCATACAGTCTTTTCCAAATTTTATTTGGGATACAATTATTTGAAAATTGTTAAGACAATCATTTGATTGTCCAAATCTTGACGATAATTGTCCATCGCATAACGTGGGTATCTTTTGGAATGATATATGTGCCTTGAATTGTTATACAACTCTAGACAAAATTTGTTTGGGAGGCTAATATTTGTTGATAGGGCATGGCTTGTTAATATTTAGCACATAAATTGTTTGAATTGGCTCATTTTCTTAAATTGTAGTGACACTTAGGTGTCACCATAAGAACAAGCTTCTTGTAGGGCTATTTTTGTTGGCTTCAATTTAGGGAACATGATGAAGCCTTGAAGAAGCTTGTACTAGAACTAGAATGCTTTCCAATTGATAAGATTGCAAGCACTTATCCAACCAAGGTTGAATGAGAGGTTGAGTTCCTAAGGTTCCATGTGTACAAGGAATCATTTGATTCCCTAATATGTCCTGCACCCATTAGTGCTGCACTCAAGTGAATTCCGGGGACAGAGAATTTTACTTGTGCCCATCTGGCTGAAATCAAATTTTTAGGATTGTGTTTGACCCCACAGGACAAAAGCGTGAATTAGGGACAATCTACCTTCAAGAGGAGCGGTTTGATGTGATCCCAGGCTTATTAGAGTTATTGCAAAATCGGGGTATGATATTGGGTCTTGCCTTTATACTACTGGAGAGGCCAAAAGTTGAAGTTTGACTTCAAATTCAGGCTCACATCATGAATAAGGTAAAATTATGTTTTCAATTTTGGGTTTGGAATGGCCAAGGAACTTGGAAGAAGGCTGGATTTGCAATCCAAGTTATCCCAGATAGAGCTAATGGCAACCAAATTGACTTGGGATCATAATTTCAGAAAGTTGACAAAAGACAATTCGCACCTTGGGCTACACCCAAGTAAATCCTTACACCACACGCTTGATCAGAAGGACCTGTAGATTAAGTGCGACGAGTGGAAAGACCAAAATTTAACCTTCCTTTCGAAATTTTAGTTGTTGGAGCTCATTTTTTAGGGGCAATTTCATCATTTCAACCTACAATTTACGATTTAGCATGCATTCCTTTATATAACTTGTTGCTATGCTTGTAAAATAATTCTCCTTTTGAAATGAAAATGTATTGAAGAAGATTTTTTCTTTTTCTTCCATACTTTCTGTTGAGAGTGTTGAGTGATTCAACACCCAAAATCAAGTATCAAATTAGGTCATTCAGGTTATTTCTGGTGATTTATGGCCAACAACTTCATCTAATTTTTGGTAATGGTAGTAAATCCTAGGGGGTTAATGAGTTAAAACCATAAACTACCTCAAATAGTGATATGTGTGTGGTAGAAGTACACTTCATTTCTAAGCAAATTTACCATACAACAAACACCTTCCCTTGTGTTTATGTTCTTCATAGTCAAAGCATGCAGTATGGCAATTAGTGCCCTGTTTACTACTTCAATTTGAACATCAGTTTGTGGTGGCTTATTGTGGAAATTAAAAATTTCATGTCTAACTTACACCATAACATCTTCCAAATGTAGTTAAAAAACTTCACATCCCTATCAGACTTTATTGTTTTTGGCACTCTATGCAATCTAAGAACCTCAATGACAAACAAATTCACAATGTGTAGCATCATTAGTTTTAATACATTTAATAAAATGTGCCATTCTTAAAAACCTATCAACAACCACAAAAGTACTATCATTACCTGTTCAATTTTAGTCCCAACACAAAATCTGTTGAGATATCCATCCAAGGCATATATGGGACTGGTAGTGGTATGTATAGTCCACGTGGTCGAACTCTTAAATAGGCCTCCTTGCACTTGAAACATCTCTCAATTATCCTTTCCATGTCTCTCTACAAGTGTGGTCAATAGAAATGTTCTTGTAGAATAAAAATTGTCTTAGTAACATCATAGCATTTGACTAGGCCTCCATCATGAGCCTCTCCAACGAGCCATTCTCATGAGGGACATCTAAGAACGCACAATTTATCCACATAAAACAAATAACTGTCACATTGAAAATGTTTATCATGCACCCCACTCTTTGTTAATTCATATGCATGCCCAAAATCCTCATCCTTGTCATACATTCCCTTAATATTTTCAAAATCCAACAATTTAACATTCAATGTAGTAATCAAGAAATGTATCAATGAAGAATACCCATTTGATGTGCCTTCAACTTAACTTACCTTAGCTCTTGAGACACTTCAAGGACTCGTGATCTATATGAATGCCGAACTCCTAGGGTCGCAAGTAGTGTTGCCAAGTTTCCAAAGCAATCACCAATGCATACACAATCATAAGGGCATATGCAATTTTGCGTGAGTCAAGATTTACATAAAAAAAACACTGCTAGAATATTGATAAAATAATAATTAATATTTTATTAAATAATACTAATAATATTTACACTCAATATCTCTCATTAGTAATTTGGCATCAAAAGGCATATCACTAATATGCTACTCTTGAGATCTATTTTTGAAAACATAGTAGAACCTTGTAACTCATTAAATGGATTGTCTAATTTAGGAGTAGGATGGAGATACTTTACCGTCATGGCATCTATGCTCTATAATCCATGCACATCTTTCATGATCCATCTTTCTTGTAGATGTGTAACATTAGGACAATAGATGGACTCATGCTTTCTTGAACCCATTCCTTGCTAATTAGCTTCTCCACTTGCCTTGATCTCTTTAGTTTCCTCTAGACTTGTTAGTTATGCAGTTGGTTTGGAATGGCTACTCCTAGCATAAAATCCATTTGATGCCCAATCCCTTAGGGAGGAAAGATGTGACTTCTTTAGATGAAAAGTGAGTTTCTTTATAGGAGTAATGTAGCACTTCTCTCACTTCCTAAAGCTGCTCTCACATCTCTCATTCTTACTAACATGCACTCTTTCCTCTCCTTTTTCTTTCCCACTTGTTCGCCCTCACTTTCTCTTTCACTCTCTTCATATTATTGGTGCAAATATTTTTGATCTTCTTGCATTTCCTTTAGGGCAAGTGGTACTAAAATGATTTTCTAATTGTTGTGGTAGAAAATGTACATCCTTATCATACTACCAAGATCTCCTTAGCAAATGTGGCTAGCCTGCATAGGCACTACATCGCACAACACTTCATCTTCATATTTACCAATCTTATACACAACTAAGACTTGCTTCGTTTCCTTCACCTCACCACTATTATTCAACTCTTGAAATTTATATAGTCATGCATGATCCTTAAGTGGTAATGCAAGCTTCTCAATCAAGATGGTACTAGCAATGTTAATACAACTCCCACCATCTATAATAAGACTACAAGTCTTACCTTTAATTTAACACCTTGCATAGAAGATGTTTTAGTGTTCGATGTGCACATCACTACCAAACTCACATTCTCATTTTCCTTGTAAACTCTCTCATCATCTTCAAATGAAACCTCCTCCAAAGGCAACATCTCATCACTACTACTATTCTCTTCATCAATCACTATTCACCTTTATTTGTCAAAGTGATGGTCTTCCTATTTAGGAATTGATTAGTAATATGCCTCCTTCCTTGCTATTTAAAAAAAATGATATCTCTATTACACGTATTAGAAGTACTAGGCTTTGGATTTAGTACCTTAAATGTTTCAATTTTTGGTGTGACCCTCAGCTTGATGGCTCCATTAGGGGAGGCAGTCAGTTGTTTCTCCTCGTGCTATAGGTATGGCCGTGTAGCTCAAGTCCTCTAATTCCACATGGTGGTGCAACTCAAGTACATTCACAATGCCCCATTCAATGATCTCATAAACATAGCCATAATGGCCTCTCTATTCCCTTACGTCAAGGTCTATAGTCTACGGTATAAGTTCCTATGATAATGACTAGGCACAAACTGCTTTCTTATCAACTCCTTTAAGTCATGCCAAGTTTCAATAGGTTGCTCACCAGCTCTTCTACAACTCATACGAACTTGACCCCACCAAATTATAGCATAATCAGTAAACTCATCCACAACTAGTTTTACTTTTTGTACCTTAGAGTACCAGTGGTAGTCAAAAACCAATTCAACATGTCTCTCTCATGCTAAGTAGACATCTGGATTCGATTTCCCTTGGAACATAGGTGTAGTAAGCCCTACTTCCTTGGGAATTTCATCAACCTCATCTCTTCTACTCCTATTTGACTGCTTGGGACTACCAAAATCTTCAAAGTCATCATGGTAACTAAAATCATCATCAGACACATGTCTTCTCTATAAAGCTGTTGCATGGATTGTCCTCTCTTAGGCACTAACTCTTCTCAAGGTGTCGGACTTCTTTGTGCGGATGCTAGAGATGCCTTCAAGTTCTCTAAATGCCAGTTAATGCTATTTGATGGAAAATGGATAAGAGATGAACAAACAAGATGTAGAAAATAAGGAGACCATTAAATGGAATCCAATCAACCAACTACATTTAGGAACCCAATTAAGATGGCTCTGATTGATGTGAATTGGTGGAAGCAAGGACCAAAATGGTTGGGAAATTTTGGTAAATTTTATGGAAAATAAAAGAAAAGAAGATAACAAGGAATTTAAAGGATAATCGGTAAGATTGCACAATAGTTAACCAAGCAAGAATGTATCTCAAATGGGGCAAACCCTTGCAACAAATGAAAATTATGCGACCGGAAGACCAAACATCACGCTAGCAAATGTTGGCCACAAACCCCTGGAATATGCCCAAATGGCCCGGTTTGACTTGAGCTTGGAAGTGTCGAATTTACTCACACACTCACAAAGAACAAGTGCTGGAGAGAAAAGAGGAAACCATTTTGTATTGAATGAACTTGTGTGTTATGTTACAAAAATGGGCACTGGAAGCTTTTAAGGGGATCACAAGCTAAAACTAGTTAGGGGAGGGTGACAAGAAAAAAATATCCTAGAAAATTTGATTCCAAATGGTCAAATTTCAAAAATGGGTCAAAATGTGATTTCTACTTGTTGAGCAATTGAGCGCTTGCCATGTTAGATCGAGTGTGTAGCCAACATGTGTTCTGTAGTTACGATTGTGGTTCCTTACGATTGATAGCCTCATTAGGTGATTGTAAATACAGAGAGCTCTCCTCTTGGCAGATGTTCGTGTCCTTTCCAACTCAACCACGCCCTTTGCTGATCGAAATCCCAAAATGCTCATCTCCTAGCAGATGATCATGCCCCTCTTGGCTCAATTCTGGACTCTTCAATGTATATCTAGAGAGCCTGGCTCAATCTTGGCTAGTCTGGATCATGCTTTCCAAGTTCTTTGGTATTTCTTGGGTTTCCCAAGTCAAAATTTGGTGCCACAACACATCCTCAGACCCTTCCAACATGCATGAATGATCATTGAACCTCCAATTAAGAATCACGTGGGTAAGTGCATTCTTGAATGTGTGGGCTTTAGCTCTTATGATGGTTCTAGGTGGCAACTTAAGGGAATCTCATCCTAGGGTATCCACATCACTAAGATAGCCTTATGTTTATATTCAAGACTCCTTATGACTAAGACTTTGTAACTCAAACACATGGGCACATGCAATCGTTTACGCCATCAAGATTTACATGCATGAAAACTTGCCAGAATATTGATACGAAAATCAATATTTGATTAATTAGTGTGAAAAGCACTTACACAACCAAATGTCCTTCTAATATCTCTCATTTTCTATTGGCATTAGAGGCACATTATTTACAATATACTCACCTACACAATCTAATGGTAGTGTTTAGATATGCTTGCTAGTTATCTTTTCTACTTATAGCTTGAATTCCTTGAACCTTTCAAAGGATTCATGCTTGTACTTCACCAAGTACACATAACCATATAGTGAATGATATAAAGGTTATGAAGTAGAGAAATCCTTCCATTACCATTTCATTTAATGGCTTACAAACGTTGGTATGGACCAACTCCAACACCTTAGTGGCATTTTTGACACAACTATTAAATAAACTTCTAGCCCATCTTACCCGGGATGCAAAGTTTGCAAGTTAGATAGGGTTCCTCCTCATTGGGGCAATAAGCTTATCTTCCTCCAACCTACTAATCCATGTGTTCCTAGCGTGGCCAAGTTTAAAGTGCCACGAGTGCTTAAGATTTAAACCATCCCTTGGATGTTTATTTGAAATAGTGTTGATCATATTGCTATCATCCATATTCAAACAATACAAGCCATCCATGAAAGATGTCATGCAAACCCATTTATTACAATAATAAATATAGCGCACATAGCATCTAAAAGAAAATTCATAATTTTCTTTCATCAAGTAAGGAATCGAAACAATTCTTTTTAGCCCATTTGGCAACAAAAGATAGTCTATGAAAACTAAGTTATAGCCCAATGATAATTTTATTGAAGTGGTTCCAATCACAGTGGTTGCAACATTTATTCTATTACCCACCTTGATCACTATTTCACACTTCTTAAGTATTCTACTTCTGACCAGATCCTAATGTAAAGTACAAATATGAGAAGGAGCATTAGGATCTAAAATCCAAAAAGTAAAAAATACACCAATAGACCAAGATGTTTCATAAACATGAAATTCCTTACCTCCCTCTACCTTTTTAAGGATAAGGTAATTAGAGCAATTCCTCTTCCAATACCCATTTTTGCTGCAATGGAAACACTTTCCTTTTTTTGTAGGAGCTTTGGCCTTCTTTACACTTCCACTAGCCTTGGGAACAATAGGCTTCATTGCCTTCCCTTTCTTAGTCACACCAGAGAAGCTAGATACAACAAGAACCCCATCCTCCCCTTTCCTTTTCATGGCTTATTATGTCATCAACTTATTGAGATGCCTAGCAAGTGTGCATTCAATGTCATTCATATGATAATTCATAATGAACTATGTCAAGAAGTTTGGAAGCGACTGAAGCATCAAATCCATCTGTAGATTGGCATCCATGATAAAATCTAGTAACTCAATCCTCTAGATGAGTGAAATCATCTTGAGTATATGCTCACTAAAGTTACCATGCTTTACCATGTGCATCCTGAACAACTGCTTGGATATCTCATATCTAGCAGTATGACTCTACTCACCGTACAATTCTTGTAGGTGGTACAAGACCTCGTTAGTAGTCCCCATCGCTTCATGGGTCCTCTGAAGATCATTGTCATAGCAGTCAACATGTAGTGTTTGAACCATAGATCATCCTCCATGTATTTTTTATGAGTAGCTTTCTCCTCCTCACTAGCCATGTTAGCTATGGCTCATGGGATATTAGCCTCAAAAATATAGGCAAGGTGCTCTAGATTGAGAACAATTCTGAATTCTAGAGTGAAAGAGGATTATGAATTCTCTTTCAGCAGTAATGGGCACCAAATTTATTATCCTTATAAATTCATTGGCATTGCTCATCAGTAAATGGCATGTGCTAATTAAATTTGGATGATAGGCTAGTGATAAATACCATTTCAAACAAACATCTAAGGTATGGTTTAAATGTTTGTAATATGCCCTCTAACTCCAAATTATCAACAAGGACTTGAGGGATATTGGTTGTAAATAGTTATTGTTATTTATTAAAAAAAATTGATAAATACTCTATCAATATCCTGACAATATTTTCATGTATGTAAATCTTGAATAGCGTAAAGTGTTGCGTGTGCCCGTGTGATTGTGCTAAAAGGTCTTATTCATAAGGGATTAAGAATATCAACATAAGGCTATCATAATCCATAATCACTAAAACCAATTTGCAAGTAGCAGACACTCAAAAGAGCATTAGAGAGTTGATATGACTTGCAAACTTTATGTTAGTATGGTGAGTGCCGTGCTGTTTGCTATGAGATACTAAGAATACATGCGTATGGATGCATCTTTAGAGAATGAGCATTCAGACATGACTCATACAATGAAGCAAGCACATGGAGTTCATTCTTTATTGTTGATGCCTTGGTTCGTGATCGTGTTAAGTGCACATGGATCTTAGATTTGAGACAACACGGTTATCTTATGTGCATGATGGTCAGTGTGTCGTTAAGACATTAAGAATCAATATCTATCTTAATATTAGATAGGGTCATGAGCCTAAAGTGCCATGGCCTAGGTGCATATAGAAGCATGTGTGCATTCAATAAAAGATTTGTCTTCTAGTAAATAAGCAAGGCATTTGTCCTATGTAGTTAATGTTCCATGAGAAAAAAAAAATCCTTAGCAAAGGTAGTGTGTGATCAGAAAAGAGTTTTTGATTGAAAATTAGTCTCATGAGGAAACATCAATTGGTCATATAACCGAGTTTGTGAGTTTGACTAAATCTATGGCTCGAGCTCGGTTGGGACATAGCAATACCAAAGGTCTATATTGTATGATATTCACGATCGAAAGGGTTTATTGTAATCCATTCACTTCGGCTTAGACAGGCTACAATATCAATCACAAGCTGTTACCTATATTTTTCGAACTATGCTTATTACCAGCTAAGGATAAACCTAGAGAAGTCACACACATAAGAACAAAATAATGACTTGAGGCATTTGCAAAATGGTGAACACAATGCTTGAGATATCTTGTGGTTGAAACTTGAGAAGTCCTATGTTGGACTTAACTTGATTGCAATGGAATTGGACCAAATTGAAATGATTTATTCCTTATTATATTTGTTAGTGATGAAATCATTAATAAAATACAATATGAACCTTTAAGTAATGGAATTAGTTAAATTAAAGTGACAAGGTAGAAAATAATTATTTTGTACCTATTATGTTTGTTAATAATAAGGATTATTAATTGGAAACATAATAGGCCTTTAATTTAATTAATGGGATTAATTATATTAAATGAAATAATTCGAGTAGGTTTTAATTATTAATTAGATCAATAATTGAAAGTGGATGGGCTTGAGTTAATTTAAAGGTCCATGTAGAAGCCTATGCAGCCCATTTTACAAGCTCTAGGAATTCTAATATAAATAGAATTGTGTCTTGAGAATAAAGAGCTAGGAAGAGTTCTAAAAGCACCCTATAGTGGTGCTGTTCATCTATGTATTGTTCACTCGGGCCCTATTACCATTTGCATGTGAAAGAAAATTAGTTGGTAGCATCTCTCAATTTTCTCTCAAGAAATTCTCCAGGTACAAGAGTCATAGGATTTCATGAAGGACTTCGTGAAATTTTGTTAGAGTTTCATGGCTAACAATTTCATTGTGTGGACAAACTAGAGGTCGGGACATTATTGCGACTTGCAAATTGTAGACAAAAAAACTAAAAGATTTATTTCTAGGTAATCATCTATGCAAGTAGCTTAAAATTTATGTTTAAGCATTTTATGCGATGAAAAGCAGTCTAGGTTGGGATTTTATTTATTCTGCTATGTTCTCTGATTATTTTGTGATTGAAATTTAAAAATTTTGGCATCCCATACCCAATGAAACCTAACATTAAATCCCCAGCACTTGTCGAACTCTAGACTCAGCTATGCTGAAGACACAAAGATTAGCAAATTATAGAAAGATAGGTTCATTGCCCTATTAGGAGAGAAACCCTATTCAACTCGTAAACCTTACAGCCTGAGCAAGATGGGAGTTCATTTTATGGATGTGTCTAGAGGGCCACTGAGGTGTTGGAGCTAGTCCACCCCAACAACATTTGTGAACTATTTAATGAAATGACAAGCGGAGGATTTCTCTACTTTATATGAGTGCCAAGTTTGTTGAGTTTCTTAATAAACATGGTATTATATAACAGTTGACACCACCGGCAACGTCTCAGTTGAATGGTGTAGCTAAATGTAGAAATCAAACTATGTTGGACATGGTTCGATCTGTAATGAACTTTAATGACTTACCCATAAACTTATGGGGCCAAGCCCTTCTTACCACAACATATATTGTGAATAGGGTATTCGTTAAGTCTGTTCCCTATGCCTCAGATGAGATATGGTATAGAAGGAAGATAGGCCTTAAGCATGCAGTTATAGATTGCTTTGAATGACATCCTAAAGACTCTATGGGATACAAGTTCTACATAACTGAGGATATTAGGATTGTCACAAGGTATTATGCACATTTTCTCAAAGAAGAGTTCGTTTGGAAAAATGGTGTAAGTAGAACTATAGTGTTCAAGGAAGTTGAGTGTGGGGGATAAAGCAATGAGCCCATAACACATGTTCTTGTTCAAAAGTAACCTTCTAAGACGCAACCGTTGCAATGACCAGTAAAATCTCTCTAGCACTAGAGAGATATTGTTATGTCTTGGAGGATAGACAAGAGTTGTTCATAATAGGAGAGAATAATCATGGAGATGATCCTTCTACCTACGATCCTTCCTAAGTTGCTAGAGGCTGTGAACTCTAAGATGGATTCAATGCATTGAAACTAGGTTTCGAATCTAGTGGATCCACCATAGGAATTGTTTCCATCGAATGTAATTGTCCCTACAAGAGAAAAATTGGTTTGGTTGGCAAGGAAGAGAGCTATATGACTTAGTTGCTTTGGAAGGACTTTAGTCAAAATAAAGGAATTGACTATGAGAAAACCTTATCACCAATAGTCTTGCTGAAGTTTATTTAGATTCTACTTGCTATAGCTGCCTACTTGGACTATGAGATTAAGCAAATAGATATCAAAACCACTTTCCTCAGTAGAATGCTTGAAGAGGACATTTATACAGTGTAGCCATGCAATTTTGAAACCTAAGAAGAATCTCATAAAGTATGCAAGTTTAAGAGATCCATTTATGGCCTTAAGCAAGTATCAAGGAGTTGCAATCTTCATTTTTGATAGTGTAGTCAAATCATTTAGCTTCATCAAGAATGAAGATGAGCCCCACATCTATAAGAAGGACAATGGGAGAGCAATTACATTTCTTATGTTACTACTGATAAGAAATGATGTTGGGATGTTAAGCACAGTTAAGACATCGTTATCTAGTATCTTCTCCTTACAAGACTTAGGAGAAATAACTTACATCTTAGGCATTCGTGTCTATGAAGATAAAGCAAAAAGATTGTTAGGTCCCTTCCAAATCTTGTACATAGACTAAGTGTCGAAGAGGTTCAATATGGAGACCTCTAAAAGGGGACTGCTACCATTTAGGCATGACATCTATCTCTTGAAATCTATGTGCTCAAAAACAAATGACACGAGGAGAAGTATGGATCATCGTAAGTCTTATGTGTAGGTTTCAAGTGAATCTTGGCAGAAAGCATTGGAATGCTATCAAATGTATCTTTAAGTACTTGAGAAGGATTAAGAACATGGTACTTGTGCAAAAAATGGTGATTTAAGAGTAACGGATATACCAATTCTGACTTCCAGTCAGATGTGAAGATAGAACACCTATTTTTTCTTCTTAATGGAGGAGTAGTTGGTTAGAAAAGTTCTAAACAAACTACAATTGTAGACTCCACCACTGAGGATAAGTATATCATACTTTGTGATGTAATGAAAGAGGTTGTTTAGATAAGGAAGTTCATGATAGAACTTCAGGTGGTTTTAGATATGGATTGACCATTAGCACTTTATTGTGATAATAATGGCATGATTGCATAGACAAAAAAACCAAGGTTTCATTAGAAATCCAAACACATAGAGAGGCTTTACCACGTATACTAGGAAATCATTGGAAAGGGTGACGTAGCCATGCAGAAAATAGGTTCAGTAGATAATGTAGTTGACCAACTCTCCAAGCTAATGACTCAAGTGCAGTTGGATCACCATCTTGAAAAGATGGGTATGAGGCACCATAGCAATTAACATTAATAGTATAAGCATTAAAGTGCAAGTGACAGATTGTTAGCTATATGGTCTTTAACGCTAATAGAAAATAAGGGATGCAAGAGTGGCATTTGGTTGTATATGTACTTTTCACACTAATTAATGAAATATTGATTTATTTATATCAATATTATAGCAACCTTTCATGCATATAAATCTTGATTGCCGTAAAGTGCTACATGTACCCATGTGTTTGAGTTAAGAATCCTTGTTCATAAGGATTTATAAATGTGGACACAAGGCACTCTTGGTACTTAATCACTAAAATATGCATGTGAGTCATCAACACTCTAAAAGGCATTAGAGTTAGTAAACTTGCACACTTTGAATTTGTACAATGAGTGTTACACCATTCAGTATGAGATATGGAGATGTGGTATGCTATTAGGGAATGGGGGATCTAGACAACCACTCACAAAATGAAGCAAGAGCATAAAGTTCACTATTAATTGTCAACATCCTATTTTGTGATTATGTTAAGTGTTTGTGGACCTCAAACCTAAGTTGACATAGTTGTCTTGAGCATATGATGGTCAACGTATTATCAAGGCATTAAGAACCAAAATCTATCCTAGTATAGGATAGGATCATAAGCCCAACGTGACATTGCCCAGGTACAGATGGAGACATGTATGTATTCAATAAGGAATTTGTCTCTTTGCAAGTAAGTAAGGCATTTATCTTATGTAATTGGTATTTTATGAGATACACAGAGTTCATTCTTAACTATCAACGTCCTACTTTGTGATTGTGTTTAGTGTTTGTGAACCTTAAACCTAAGACAACGTAATTGCTTTATATGCATGATAGTTAATGTGTTATTCAGGCATTAAAATCCAATATTTATTCTAGCACCGGATAGGATCCTGAACTCAATATACTATTGCTTGAGTGCATATGGAGGCAGGTGTAAGTTCAATAAGGGATTTGTTTTATTGCAAGTAAACAAAGCATTTGTCCTATGTAGTTGGTGTTCTGTGAAACAGAAATCCTTGGCTAAGACAATGTATAATAAAAAAAAAAGTTTTCGATAAGAACATTTGTCTCATGAGGAAATACCTATTGATCATATTACAAAGTATAAGTTTGACAAAATATATGACTCTTACTCAATTGGACCAAAATAAAATAAAAGGTCCATATGGCATGGTAGTCACTATTAAAAAGGTTCATTGTGATCTCGTTCACTTCATCTTAATTGAGCTGTGATATAGGTCGTAGGCTAAATATTACCCATATCCCTCGAGCTATGGTCGTTGCCAATTAAGGATGAACCTATAGAATAGCATTTGTCCTATGTAGTTGATGTTCTGTGAAACAGAAATCCTTGGCTAAGACAATGTATAATAAAAAAAAAGTTTAAGATAAGAACATTTGTCTCATGAGGAAATACCTATTGATCATATTACCAAGTATAAGTTTGACAAAATATATGACTCTTACTCAATTGGACCAAAATAAAATAAAAGGTCCATATGGCATGGTAGTCACTATTAAAAAGGTTCATTGTGATTTCGTTCACTTCATCTTAATTGAGTTGTGATATAGGTCGTAGGCTAAATATTACCCATATCCCTCGAGCTATGGTCGTTGCCAATTAAGGATGAACCTATAGAATAGCATTTGTCCTATGTAGTTGGTGTTCTGTGAAACAGAAATCCTTGGCTAAGACAATGTATAATAAAAAAAAAAGTTTTCGATAAGAACATTTGTCTCATGAGGAAATACCTATTGATCATATTACAAAGTATAAGTTTGACAAAATATATGACTCTTACTCAATTGGACCAAAATAAAATAAAAGGTCCATATGGCATGGTAGTCACTATTAAAAAGGTTCACTGTGATCTCGTTCACTTCATCTTAATTGAGCTGTGATATAGGTCGTAGGCTAAATATTACCCATATCCCTCGAGCTATGGTCGTTGCCAATTAAGGATGAACCTATAGAATAGCATTTGTCCTATGTAGTTGGTGTTCTGTGAAACAGAAATCCTTGGCTAAGACAATGTATAATAAAAAAAAAGTTTAAGATAAGAACATTTGTCTCATGAGGAAATACCTATTGATCATATTACCAAGTATAAGTTTGACAAAATATATGACTCTTACTCAATTGGACCAAAATAAAATAAAAGGTCCATATGGCATGGTAGTCACTATTAAAAAGGTTCATTGTGATCTCGTTCACTTCATCTTAATTGAGCTGTGATATAGGTCGTAGGCTAAATATTACCCATATCCCTCGAGCTATGGTCGTTGCCAATTAAGGATGAACCTATAGAATAGCACATATAAGGTTGGAATACATTGCAAGTGTTAAATTGATGGATTGCATAATTTATTTAGTTGCAGTTGGATTGAGCTAGATAAGTTGTCATAGTGCTTGTTAATAATAAGATCATTAATTAAAAGCACAATGAAAAATTACTTTAATTAATGAGATTAATTAAATTAATTGGGCATATTTGGACATTAATAATTTAAGGGTTTGTAGGCTAATTTATTAATGAGTTTAACAAAAAAAAGTCCATAGGCTATTTTAATTAAAAGGGTCCACATAAGAGGGTTCATATAACCCATACCCCAAATTATAGTGTTTCAGCTATTTAAATAAGTCTTGAAAAGTTTAAGAAATCATTCCTTACTTGGGCATACCCTACAAGCAAAAGAGAGTAGTCCCTAGTCAGCATATTTTCAGCACTTTTTTGTTAAAAATCTTTCTTGCTTTGAGTTAGAGCTTTACAAAAAGAGTTTTGTGGGAGTGAAGTAGGAGCTTGCGATCATTCTAGTTGTGTACACAGACTAAAGGTTGAGGTTTGAGGGCTTCAACTCAAGGATTATGTTTGAATTTGCTTGGAAACAATCCAAAGTTTCAATTTTTAAGTTTGTTTATATTTGTTCAATATCTTGTGTGTTTTGCAACGAAAATGAGCGGGGTTTGTTTTGTTTAATTCTACTGCATGTGTGGAATGTTTTTATGTTCTAAAGTTACGATTTTTGTGAGCAAACCTTATGAAAATCCAATATCTACTTTGTTCTACAAATCATTGTTCGAAGGCCCATTCCTTAATTGTGAACCCACACACATGTATTTTTGATATCTTATATCGACTGGCATGATACTCATCATACAAATACAAAGTGTATAAGTCATACTAACTTTCTAATACCCTTTAAAGTGTATGTGACTTGTGAACAAATTTTAGTGTTTGAATACCAAGATAAGCCTGTGTTCATATTCATAACTCTTTATGAATAAAACCTGTTAACTCAAACATATAGGGGCACATTGAATATTTTATACCAATTATGATTTGCATGCTTGAAAATTTGCTAGAAGATTGATATGAAAATCAATATTTTATTAATAACTAAAAACAGGTACATATAAAACCAAATGCCTCCTGATATCTCTCGTTTTTTGTTAATGTTAAAAGGCATATCACTAACAATATAGTTACTATTGTTGCAACAATAAAGCACACAAATGGAAATATTAGTTAATCAGAAAACATACACACTAATAAAATTAAAATAATGAACACCGAAATTGTAAACGCAATTCAGAGCTTCACTCTTACATCTATGAGCACTTTATAAGTCAAAATTTCACTGTCTCAAATAATGAATAGTGAAGACGACGTAAACCACTCTCACAAATTCAACATCTCCCTAGGTATATCAATATGTTGGATGGACCAAAACTTTTCCCATGTTTTGTACTTAACCTCAACTACCTTTTAGGTTCAACACTCGCTTCCAGTAGGTTTGTACAAAACAAAGTTGTTCTCTCAAAAAAACTCTCAACATAAATGTTTAACAATAAAAAAATTTAGCACTCTCACGTTTAACTCCAAGGATTTTTTATTCTTGATCTTCCATGTCTAAAATGGTTGTTATTTATAGATGAAAAATCCAAGTTGCCCATTCCAAGAGGACTCCTTGTGGATCAAATTTAGTTGGCACAAATTTGGTTCCAAGTAAGATTGGACTAATGTTGCCACACTAGTTCCAACACTGCAATAGAAATTTCAAATAAGTTGAAACTCTTTGATCCCTATCCTACAAGAAGTTGTGTTAATCCAATCTCTTCTATCCCTTCCATATCAACACTTTGGACTCTTCAATAATTCCAATTCTTTGGGTTGTTTATCTCTCAATATGGTATCCGAGCCATAGGGAAGAAAATGGCAGCAATAACAGTCAAAAACCATGGCAGAGGCTTCATCATCCATTGTTAATCGACAACACTTCCAAGCAAACCAACCTCACAGATACCTTAACCTTATTGATCCGTCCAATCCCTTCAAAGTTGATAATGGTGACAATCCAATGGTGGCACTTGTTCTAGAGATGCTAACTACCAAGAATTATGTGTTGTAGTCAAGGAGCATGAAGAGAGCCCTCAGAGCCAAAAATAAGCTTTGCTTTATTAATGGTCAAATCAGAAAACCTGCTAAAGCAAACACTCAATTAATAGAAGCTTGGGAGAGATCCAATGATATGGTAGTTTCTTGGATCTTAAGTTCCATTTTACCTACTATTAAATTAGGTTTACTATTTGTTGATGATGCATGTGAACTTTGGAGTGAATTAAATGAAAGTCTATCACAACACAATAGGCACAGAATCTATCAATTGAAGAAATCACTTGGAACACTAGTTTAAGGAGTTAATTTAATAGTAACTTACTATGGGAAATTGAAGGTAATCTGGGATGAGCTCTTAGTATATGATACAATGCCTTGTGGTCATCTGAGAGGGTACAAAGGGATTGTATTATTCAGTTCCTAATAGGACTAAATGATAGCTAAGCTTATGTGAGGGATCAAATTCTAATGCTTGATCCTATTCCCCATGTGAACAAAGTTTTTGCTATGGTACAAAACCATGAAAAACAACATCAAATCCTTAGAAACATGCATTGAACGGATAGCGTGGCTCTGGCCGTGCAAAAGATAGTAGGAACCCCAAAGGCAGCAACAAGAAATTAGAAGTTGTTTTGCACTCATTGCAGGATTTCAGGGCATAGCCTTGAATATTGCTTTGAGGCTGGGAATGCTGAGATTCTCATTTGTACTCACTATAATATGAAAGGGGAAAGGTGCCATAAACTAAAGGGTTATCCACTAAGGCATAAATTCTACTAGACATATGGGAGGAGTATAGCTCATGCAAATTTATCACAGGCTGTACAACAAGAAACAACCGACCAGATGGATTCTAATGAAAAGGTGAACTTAACCAGGGTGAAATACCAAGAGTTAATCGCACTTAACCAGGGTGAAATACCAAGAGTTAATCGCAATTCTTGTTGAAAGAAAGTCAACAACCACCGAAACTGGTGATAGGGAACAACCTTTTCTTACAGCCAACACTATAGCAACCTTACCTTTACCTATAATGTTAGTTCACTTAACATGGCTGGTAACTCAAAAACCTCTAACATTTTCAATCCTAACCATTCTCAAATAATTGAACATTCTTGGATAATTAACATTAGAGCAACAAATCATATGATATGTCACCCTACTTTGTTCACCTTTGTTTCAGCTCACATATCCGCATATCTAAACCAGTCTAACTTCCTAATAGATCACTTGTCTTAGCCACACACATAGGCACAGTAAAGCTTAATAAGTATATTACCTTGCATGATGTCTTGTGTGTGCTCTCTTTTTCAGTACAATTGCTATTAGTAACAAAGCTAACACAAGCTGCCACTTGTTATCTTGTTTTCTACTCTTCCTTTTGTCTCTTACAGGACCTAACTACTTGGACGACTATTGGGAAGGGTGAGATGGAGAATGGCGTATACAAGTTCCTAAAAGGAAATTTCATGGCTGATAAATCTGTAGCAGACCCACTCAAAAGCATAGAACCTACTGCTCTTAAAACTCTTATTCATGTAAGTTCTACCCCCTACCATGATATATGGCATTACTGTCTTGGACACCCTTCAAACAAAGTCTTAGAACTTATAAATGATGTAATTGTAATAGTCAACTCTCATATATCAAATGAAGATTCTTGTCCAATCTGTCCTCTAGCCAAAATGCATAGAAAACCTTTCATGCAAAGTGAACATAAAACATCACATCTTTTTGAACTAATACATAGTGACTTGTGGGGGCCTTTTAGTGGGGTAGCACATGATGGAAATAAGTATTTTATGACCATAGTTGAGGATTACACTAGGACGACATGGGTGTACTTAATGAAAACAAAGTTAGAAACCAAGCATTGCCTCACCTCTTTCTCTAATCTAATCACAAATCAATTTGAAAGAAGAATAAAGGTAAATTAGAACAGCAATGGGAGTGAATTTATACTAAAAGATTTCTATCAAGAAAAGGGAATAATACATCAAAGATGTGTAAAGTCCCCCCAACAACATGGCATAGTAGAAAGAAAACATCAACATCTTTTGAATGTGGCAAGAGCCTTGAAATTTCAATCCACTGTACCTCTAAAATATTGGAGTGAATGCATTTTGAGAGTCACTTACCCTATAAATAAGCTACCAACCCCTGTTGAACAATAAAACCCCTTATGAAATGCTCTTTGGCATTAAACCTACATATCAACACATAAGAAGTTTTGGGTGATTATGCTATGTGTTAACTCTTGTTCAAGGAAGCAAGAAATTTAATCCTAAAGGGAGAGCATGTGTGTTTTTAGGCCATCTCTATAGGGTGAAAGGTTATAAGGTTCTTGAATTAGATAGAAAACATATCATTGTCTCAAGGGATGTGATTTTTTGTGAAAACACTTTCCTTTACTAAAATAGACAACAAAATCACTTTACTGACCAACTAGATTCCCTTCATCCAACCTTTAGTTATCAAAGTCTTGTTCTATCCTTGTATGATTCCAATGAACTTACTGACCAAAATTCCTGCCAAACTATCTCCACTTAACTACACACAGAGAATAACCCACATCTAGAGAATAATGACAATCACCAACCAGTTGCCCTAGAAATAACTACCACTGGTAGTGATATACTTGAACTTCACCAATCTTTAGCCTCGAGGAGGTCATGTAGAGCAATGAAGCTACCTAAGTATCTTCAGGACTACCACTGTCATCAGGCCATCTCATCCTTACCAACACTAATTGATCCAGTCAAACCTACTGAAAAACATCCCACACATCCTCTTGAACATGTGTTCAGTAATCATAAATTCCCTACCTATCACTAGATTTTCTTGGCTTCTATTTCTTTATAGGAAGAGCTAGAGACATTTGCAGAGGTAGTAAAGGATTCAAGATGGCAACAGGACACGAATGCAGAAGTGCAAGCATTGGAACAAAACCATACCTAGACAATGACAGATCTACCTGATGGAATGCAACTGATAGGTTGTAAGTTTTCATACAAAACTAAATATAAATCTAACGGAAGCATAGAAGGATATAAAGCTAAGTTGGTAGCAAATGGCTTCACTCAGAAGGAAGGAGAGGACTACTACAAAACCTTCTCAGTAGTGGCCAAAATGACCGCAATTAGATGTCTTCTGGCACTAAGGGATGGAACTTGGATCAGTTTGATGTTAACAACGCCTTTTTGCATGGTGATTTGAATGAAGAAATCTACATGATGAATCCACCTGGATACAATAAGGAAGGACCTACAGTGTCAACTGTTTCGGTTCAATTTAGGTTCCAGTAGTGTAAAGTTGATTACAGCCTAATGCTCTTTCATAGTATTGTTGATATATGTTGATGAGATTATAGTGGCAAGTGACGTGGAGGAAAGAATAACAGAAATAAAGGCCTTTTTGAATGAGAGATTCAATATTAAGGACTTGGGTTCTTTAAGATACTTCTTGGCAATTGAGGTAGTAAGAAGTGAAAAAGGCATCCACATTAACCAAAGAAAATATGCCTTAGATATCCCCATAGATAATGGATTACTTGAAAGCAAACCTTGTAGGACTCCAATGAAACAAGGGAGTAAATTCAGAAGGGAAAGGGGCAAGCTGTTGAAAGATCCTTCCATTTATTGTAGAATGGTTGGTAGGCTTCTTTACTTAATAATCACAAGACCTAACATATCCTACTCGATACAAACACTGAGTTAGTACATGCAAAGACCTATGGACTTGCATATCAAAGCTGTACAAAGAGTGCTTCATTATATCAAAGCAACATTAGGACAAGGCTTATTCTACCCTTGAGAATCATATTTAAGACTCAAAACTTACTATGACTCAGATTAGAGATCCAGCATGGACACACAAAGGTCCATCACTAGTTATTGCATATTTCTTGGAGACTCCACCGTTTCTTGGAAGTCCAAGAAGCAGCCCATTGCCTCTGGATCCTTAGTAGAAGCAGAATATCAAGCTAGTGTAGCTACTTGTGTTGAGCTAACTTGGATGAGGTACATATTAGAAGCTTTTGGGGTTGAACATTGGAACTGGCATTGTTTCATTGTGATAATCAAACAGACACATACATAACTGCCAATCCAATTTTCCACACACGCACTAGATATATGGAGATGGACTGCCACATTATGAGATCTAATATAGGAAGGAAAAATAGTCACTTATCATATCACCACCAAGCGCCAAATTGTTGACATTATGACTAAAGCATAGGCTTTTGACCAATTCAAAAGCCATTTAAGCAAGATGGGAATGGTGAATTATCCTTCTCCATCTTGAGGAGGGTGGTGTTGGAATCCACTCAGCAAGATAGATGAGTCAGCTACCTTAGATTATTCTCCCTCTTGCTATTATATTTGTTGTTAGTTTTTATTCCTTTTTAGTTAGTTTGTTATTCAACTAGTTGCTAGATGTGTATAGATCATTCTACTAGGAGTTGGCTCTTTTAGTTCTCTTGATGCTCTTCAAATTGCAATGAAACAGTAATATTGCTGTAGAGAACTATTACAACATGAAACTTTGTTTTGCCACTGTGCTTTCTTTTCTGCCATTGTCATATACCTTGATGCATATGCACAACTTTTAGGTATTTCTCTATAATCATACTAAAAACTAAGAGCCTATGGCACTTTTTAGTTACCCAATATATGAAGCAACATGCCATTACTTAGTTCTATTCTTTTTATATCACCTTTCTCGCTTTTCATCTGTTTCATTTCCTTTCCTCATTATTACTTTATTACATTTTTTTGTTAATTTCTTCTCCAAAATTAATTTTATTCTGTGGTTCTTTTTCATTGTTTTATTTTAGCAAATGGAATAAATTTTACATTTAGAAGATTTATGCTCCGTACTTTGGCCAAGGATCTTTTTTTTCTGGTTTTGCAATGTGTAACATAAAAAATGCTTCCATTTTTTTTATATATATTTTACCTCTCCTGAACAAATTTTCATTTATCTCGCTTTCTACTAACAATTTTAATTTAATGCACTATGCATAGTGTTCATTTTTATCTCTTTAATTTCGTCACAGGTAACACGCGCACGCGCGTACGTACACGTTTCTTTAATCTGTAAAAGATTTAGAGTCAAGAAAATAACATGGCAATTTGCAATGCAGTGAAATCTACGCATACATGCTAGTGCTGCCAGCTATAATGACTTTCTTTATTGTATCTGTAAACATCTTTCCTAAACCCCTTATAAAATTCCACTCCTTCCGCCAAAGCATTTCATTTCGCGAAACCAGTTGATATCTCTCCAACCTCAAACTCTCTATCAATCTCTCATTCGAGAAATATGGCTTCCAAGAAAAACGCATCCATTGCCCTCTTGCTAGTGCTAAACCTTCTATTCTTCACTCTTTCGGGTGCTTGTGGAACCTGCCCTGGTCCTAAACCTAAACCAAAAACTAAACCGAACGGTTATTGCCCTAAAGATACCCTTAAACTAGGTGTTTGCGCCAAGTTGCTAGGGGGGCTGCTTGGCGTTACCGTTGGGACTCCACCAAAAGCTCCATGCTGCAGCCTTATCCAAGGGTTGGCTGACCTCGAGGCAGCGGTTTGCCTTTGCACGGCCATCAAAGCCAAAGTTCTGGGCATCAACCTTAATGTGCCTCTCTCTCTTAGCTTGCTTCTCAATGTCTGCACCAAGAAAGTTCCTAGGGGATTCGTTTGTGCTTAAACATAACTACGAAGCAACCTTTAGTTTGGTGGTTCTATGGGATCTTTGCCTTTCTTCACGGTCTTTAAGTGTTCCCTTCCTTGTGCTTAGTAACTTCTCGTTTCCTGTCTATTTGCCAAATGATATTGTGAGGGTACAACCTTTCATAACTTTCTCATGTAATTGCTTTTAAGGGTGATGCTATTGAATTTTTAAACCAATACATGCATGTGTTAGTGGCCAATTGCGGTCCCTTGTCAGTGATTTCAAATTAAATTATCATGACTTAGATTTTTCAATGCAAAACAATCTTACATTTTGTGTAGTATTTCATGGACTTTAACACTGTATACTTATATATTAAATTTATGCATAGGAAAAAACTTATGCACGTATTGTTTCTGAGTTAAGTGCACATAAATCTATACTTTGCTAATAAGTATTTATAGTTGCACGATATAAAATTACATAATTGTCTTTATTTTAAATTCTTTTATTTTTTCTATTATTCTTTCTCTTTTCTATTTTAATTAACCATTTTTATTTATATTTTCTCTCAAAGTTCTTCTCATTTGAAATTGTTTCAATGTTTCTTTATTTTTTTATTATAAATATTTTTATACTTTTAGTTTTTAAATAATTTTATTTACATTACTTAAAATGTAATAATTTTATAATTTGTTAAAACAAAATTGCACCCACATTAATTGTGCTATTTGTACTAGTGTAATATAAATTCGTAATAAAGAATTTCAACTGGGCTGAGATAAGTAATCATGGGCATAACTCCATGTGATTTTGCCTGTTTACTTGAAAGATAAACCGGCTCACAGAACTTCATTCGCTTTCCACTAGAAAGGCATATATTACAAGCCACCCACAAATGCGTTCGTTCGTAGAAATTATATAAAAATAAAATATAAAAAAAATAAAATTTTAAAAATAATAATTAAAGACGTGTTTTTTGAGTTTAAAAGCAAACATAGCCATTTTTAATTTGATCTAGTAAAAAGCACGGTAAAATTTCTCTGATTAGCTATGATGTGACGCAATATCTGCTCTAGGAATTTTGAAGAGAACAATGTAGTTAATCCTGAGAGAAATGATTTTAATTATTTCATTGTCAAAAAATAAATTGCAATAGAAAAATGATAAAAAATCATTCTCGTTTGAATTTCCCCCTTCTCTGAAGCCTTTCTAATATCTCTTCATTTTTATTCTCTCCTTTTTTCCCAAAACGATCTTGTGAAATTCAGATAATATTTTTTCTGTTAATATTTTCTTCCGTTCCTCATTAAATTCTACATCCAAACAAACCAGAAGTGGAGGAAAACCAGCTCCAAAGCTGGTGCCTCACTGTTGTTATGTTATGAATACAAAGAATATAGTTTGTTTGAGTATACTTGGCGATAAAAAAGCATGTATTACATTGTCTATTCGATTTTTTAATTTTCATATGTTTTACCTCACAAAAACAATAAATATTGTTATCAAAAGTTTTGGGATATTTCGTAGAGTACGGTATTCCGAAGCTGTTATCGTGATCTAACTAAATAAATTTAATTTTCCCTGTTAATCTTTTCTTTTTGAAAATAAATTCAAGCTAAAAAACGCATTAATTAATCGCCAATTAAGCACAATTCACTTGTTATTCATTTTTTTCGGATTCTATTAAAAAGGGAAAGGTATATGCAACTTTGATGCATTAATAGAAACTTTCAATAAGACAATTGAAAGGAAGTCAAGATCGACGAGGAACGACGTTTAATATTTATCGTCAAAGAGGAAATAATTCATTTATCTTTTTATTTTGCAATTGACTAAAGAACTCAATAATCATCATGTCATCCAAATCACACGGAATGCTCTAACTAAACAATACACAAGCAATTGTCACACCTAAATATTTTTTATTGGAAGAAAGAGGAGTTTGTAACGTCCCGGAAATCTTGAAACGGTTTCTTCTAATCAAATTGCTTATTTACACATAAAACTTAAACTGGTGGATACAATCGGAGATGCTACAGCATGCCTTACAATAATTTGAACTGATTATTTCTTCAAAATGTAATATTTATTCAGATTATTAATGGTATGTAATTTTATATAACAATATAGAAATAAAATTTTGACTATCTTTTTTATTTATTTAGAAAATTAATAGGTTATTGTGGATGTTTTATCAGTATTTTAAATAATAATAATAATATATCATTGAGGAAAAATTATTTCAACTTCAAGATAAAGACGACTCTATCACAATTGCATGTATCAAATTCCACATCGCTCAGAGGAAATAAAAATTAAAATAATTAAATAATTAAATAATAGCCATAATTTTTGGGGTAAATACAAGACCTATTGACATCAAGAATTTGGGGTATGTTTGGTTTCTTCTTATGAAGGGTAGGAAAATTTTGGTGATTTAAATATAAGCAAATTTATATTTGATTTGTAAGATCAAAATGCATACGAAAATTATTTTTATATATATTTCATATTTAATAATGGTTAAATTTATAATATGATAATATATAAGTTTATACAGTTATAAAAAGTGAATATGAGTAGAAATATTATAACGATAAATGCTGATTCGATTGTTAACAAGTATAATAATTGAAAAATTATTTGTTAATTATAAAGATGAGAGAGAAAATTTTAAATTTGAATTTGAATAAAATATTTATAGTATGATATTTAATTTATAAAATTTTTTTGGGTGATGGCCAATAATTGATAAAGTGAAACGAACGTACCATATGATAATTGGGCACAAGTAAATTTCAAAAATAAATTTTCATTGCACCTAAAAAATCTGTGTGCCATTCAAACTGTGAGCCTATAAAATATTGAAATAATTGTTACATCAGTTGGGTAAGATTCAACCATGTGTACTTCCAAAGGGAAAGATGGAAAAGCAGGTAAAAATAAAGGTAGAAAAGTTTGGAAAAAATAAAAAAGAAAAACTTATTGAGCATAATTTAGTGGTTAATAGGCCCTGAAATCAGTCGCTGGGCCATAAGAGTCTGGAATGATCTGTAAGTCAATGTTTTCTACAGTGTAATCCGTGACTTCGCAATTTGTTGAATATCTTGCACATGCACATGGCTCTGTAAAAGGAATGAAAAAGTAAATTCACTTCCACCACATATTTAAAGTAGAAGATTCTTTGTCTGAAATAAAGATGACAAAGTGACAATGATTAACTTCTATGTTATTATAATGATGACTTAACAATGATAAAGATTGTAATATTAACCTATAGTTACGAATATTTATAATAAAACATTTTTTATTGTTTAATATTGTTTCTGTATCACTCTGTTTGCAAGTTATTTATATTAATAATTAGGACTAAATGCTAATATTTAGTTGCTGACTACGTGATATCAAAACATATTCTTGCATCTTTGTATATTTTCTATTCACCATTTTTTTAGTTTTTTATTTATTTCTTTTATCCCTATTTTAATTTACACATTTTTCATCTCAATTTCTTCATTAATTTTTAAGTTATTCTATTTTTAATTTTTAAGCATCTTTACTTTTCTTTTATTTTAATAATTATATATGATTTATATTTAAAAATATCATTGATTTTCTATCCTATGTTATTAAGGCTAAATCCATTATTTTGTTGTAAAATATGTAAAATTGAAGATACATTTATTTTTATATACTTTATTTTTTACCTTCATCTCCTAATTTCCATTTATTTCAGTCTTTCTTCTGAATATTAGTCAGTTTTATTTTCTTCTTCATTGTGCCCAACTAAATTTAAACTGTCCTATTTTTCTTTAATTTCGTTTTGTTTTCAAGCATCTATTTTCATTTAAGTACTATAAAATTAATAA
Organism: Avicennia marina; assembly: GCA_019155195.1. Taxonomy (NCBI): domain Eukaryota; kingdom Viridiplantae; phylum Streptophyta; class Magnoliopsida; order Lamiales; family Acanthaceae; genus Avicennia; species Avicennia marina. Next base: position 9,057,069 of record CM032766.1, on the reverse strand, counting down.
TTAAATATTGTTATCAATTTATATATATTATTATAAATGTTCAACGAGTGAATTTTCAATATTAGTTTGTAGAAATAAATTTTCCATTCTTATATTATAATCACTTGTAAAGCATGTCTTGGTTTTCAGCAGACTACTTTTAGTTGAAACAATAACTTTTCGAAATCTTGGGGTCGGATCAATGTAACATTAATAGATTGGTCTATTGAATTTAAAAGCGATCGTGCAAAATGATTGTATCAATGGAATGACAGATAGTGGTAAGCATACCTAATTTTTAGATTATGAACCCGTTGATCTATTGCTTTTATTCACACCGGATTTTGGTTAGTATTGATAAATCCAAGTTGACAATTTCAAGTTCTAAGTGCACTCATTGTATACACAGGATGACGCGACATACTTACCTAGACCTGTTTGCACTGATTGACGCCTAACCCAAGCTTTGAGGATGAAAATATTGTTGGGTTTTACTCTGCATGGAGGTCATTTTTTTTAAATTTTAATTATAAAATAATTTAAGAACACGGCGGAATAAATAATGGTAACCCAAAATATTTTTTGTTGCATAAATGCATGAGTTTAAATTCTAAAATAATCGCATAAATGATTATACTTGGATATAAATTACTATTTATGATATATAAGTTGTGATAAAATTTCAACCTTTAGTTTATTTACAAAAAGAAGTCGTTGACTATAACTCTCCAACAAAATTCAAACTTTTTTGTGAAATCTCACAATATTTGCACTTAAAGAATATTTTGAGAGAAAATTTATAGAGGCCATTAACTAATTTTTTCTCACGTGCAAATGGTGAATAATGGCTAAGTGAATGATACCCACTTCTACTAACCGTGAGAATAGTGTTTTCTTTTGGAAATTTGATTTATTTTCAAAATATAATCTTATTTATATACTAGAATACCTAGAGCTTACGGAATTGGCTCCATGGGCTTTCACATAAACTTTAAAATTAATTCAAATACATTCACATTTAGTTATTAATCTAATTAATAATTAAATCCATCTAAATTATTTACTTCAATTTAATTAATGAAATTAATTAAATTTAAAGACCTATTATACTTCCAATTAATAATACTTATTATTAACAAACATAATAGATACAAAATAATTCTCTTGTGTCTTGTCACTTTAATTTAATTAATCAAATTAATTAAATTAAAAGCTTATCATATTTCTAATTGATGATCTCATCACTACCAAATATAATAAGGAATAAATCATTTTAGTTTGATCCAATTCAATTGCAACCAAATTAAATCTACCACAAGACTTCTCAAGTTTAGTGATTACCACCAAGCAAATACCTCAAGTGTTTGTCTTGTTCTTATGTATGTGATTTTCTAGATTTATCTTCAAGCGGCAATGAGTATAGTTCGAAAGATATAGACAATACCTAACCTATGGCTTATATCATAGTCTATCTAATGTGAAGTGAGTAGATCATAATAAACTCTCTCGATCGTGAATATTATTTTGTGTAAACCTTTTGTCTTGTTTTGTCCTAACCAAACAAGAGCCATAGATTTAGTTAACATAAAAAATTTGATCATATGACATATTGATGTTTTTTCATGAAACTAATATTTCTATCAAAAACTCTTTACACACTATATAACTAAGATTTTCGTCTCATAGATCATCAATTACATAAGACAAACACCTTACTCACTTGCAATGAGACAATCTCTAATTGAATGTGCACATACCTCCATACACATATGAGCAATAGTACTTTATGCTCGTGACCCTATCATATACTAAAATTGATATTAGTCCTTAATACCTTAATGACACATTGATTATCATATGCATAAGATAACTATGTTATCTCAAGTCTAAGGTCTACACACACGTAACACAGTCACAAAGTAAGACATTAACAACAAAAGTGAACTTCATGTGTCTACTTCATTCTACAAGTTATGTTTGAATGCCCATTTTCCAATGACATATCCATGCACATGTATTCTTAATATTTCATATCGAATAACATGACACTCACCATACAAATATAAAGTGTGTGACTCATACCAACTCTTTAATACCCTTTAGAGTGTTTGTAACTCTAGATTGGTTTTATTAATTGTGTATTAAGATAGTTTTGTATCTTTATAACCAAATATGAATATGACCTTTTGATACAATTACATGGACACATACAATAGTTTACGCTATTCAATATTTACATACATGAAAATATTGCCAGAATATTGATAAAATAATTATCACTATTTTATTAATGATAACTATGACATTTAGAATCAACATCTCTCAATGCATCCCTCATTAATAATTTGGCGTTAAAAGGACATATAACTAACAGATATAATTGTAAAAGTACCAAAAAATGTTGACATACACTCAACAAAAACAATGCAAGAGGGAGAAAGAAGAAACAACAAGAAGAGAGAATGGAGAAAACAAGTTTTAGATCTAATTGAGTTGAGTTACTGTTCCGTCCATTTCAGAACTATTCTCCTACAATATATACAAGCTCAAGCCTCTAACTAACTCCTAGACTAACTGCTAAGAGATCAACAATTGATAATTTAACTATTGCAACAAGAAAACACTTAAAAACTGCCAAAGAGTCACAACTTCGTGTCTGCTAGTTGGTCATGCACAATCCCCAAAGCTTTAAGGATGTATCTCGTCCAAGTCAATTCTACACGTGTGGAGGCCATGGCTCTATATTCAACTTTAGCTAATGACCTTGAGACAATAGATCCCTTTTTAGACTTCCAAGACACTAGAGAACTTCCCAAGAACACACAACAACTTGCAATGGACCTTTTAGCGTCTGGAATCCAATGAAACTTGTTTGCGCAAACTTTAAAGAATAACCTAACATAACAATCTTCAGTGAACTATAGCAATAAGATACCCACAACTAACATGTCTTGTTAGTTGTATGCCATGAATTAATCCAATAAATACTTAGAATAACTTGATTTGAAATTTTAAATTTACAAAATATGAGGCACAGTCAAATTAAGAGAAAACCAAAGAAAGAATTTTATTTATCAAAAATACCTAGAGTTCTCTTAAAAAATAACTAAGGGTCCTTCATATAGTGTTAGGAACCTTTAACAACCTTTTAAAGTTGTCTGTAAGTGTTTTAGGAAGATTAGGCAAAAAAATGGAAAGAAATTCCAATTAAAATACAATTCTTGGGCTCCAAGCTGTAGCCAAGCTCGATTTGAACATTGTGGGATCAAGCGCATACCCTTCAACTCGATATGGGCCAATCTAGAATCAATCCAACCATAACTACTGCATGTTGAATTTACGATCCCGAGTACTTGGGATTAAGCATGACTTTGTGTGATCAGAATTACTGAATGTCCAAAATCACATCTAAGTCGATTTGATTCGACTAGGGATCGATCTGGAACTTGTTGAAATTAATTTTAATGCGATTTGAAAGCTATTTTCATCACTGTTTTGCACCATAATGATCCATAAGCTCTATTTTGACCTCCAAGACTTCTCTAAACATCCAAAAGCTCTTTGAAACAATGCTCAAGGTTCTTCTTAGCTTCTTGGAACTCATAATCTTTAATTTGCATCCGAAGCTTAATAAGCATCCTTTGTTTGGACCTGGCACTTACGTCATTTCCGTCCTCTTGAAGGTGAATTGACCTTAATTCATTAAGATTCCTATTACCTAGAAAAAAAAATTCCAAAATAAGAAATAATATAATATAATACTAATATTATATTTACCTTATACTTCTGCTCTGCAACTCAATGTGAATGTGTAGACATGTGCAACCATCCACAAGTTGCAAGCTTAGGAAAACTTTCTTCAAGTTAGAGCTCAATTCCTAGATTAAATATTGTTATGTGGAAGATTCTTTTAATAGTTTTAAAGAAAATCAATCTCCCCACCAAAATCATGCAATTCGTTGACACATGTTTGTACCTACACTCATACACAACCCGCAGAATCCCCTTAGGCTTCCTCCTTTTAGAAGTGATTTCAACTTCCCCAAGGACATTCCCTATGCAACCTTCCTTGGTTAACACTTATGTGTTCTAACAAATTAGCACTAGTGTATTCCAACAATCTAGCGTTGTTGACATAATGGTCACACAAAATCAACTCATCTCACAATGAATAATCAAGTAGAATAACATACCTCATCATACCATCTCCAATCACATACACATGCAAGTGATAACGTAGCTCTCTAGCATTTCCCATTGCACCAGATACATCACAATTCATGCACCTATGAAGAATGCATGTAAAACCTATGCTACTTTGCCTTGGTGTGTGTGTCATGACATAGAATTCAACATCATGATAAGCCTTAAGTTTGAACATGAGACGTATGAAAAGTTCAAGACATTCAAGCCCTAAGTTAGAATTAAACACAAGAATCATAAACTCTTTTAGCCTAAGATAATCATGCCAAAATCTCAACACCTTTATCATATGTAACTCATAATATAAGCATCGTAACTATCCAATATCATGAACCTCATGGAATTGCAATTCATCACCAAACAAATGAAATTTATTATGCTCGAATTCATTAAGTGACACTACTATAGCATAATCATAACATACACTTTTAAACCTTAGTTGGGGAAGCTCAGCATATGATTTTAGAGTACTTATTGTCTATATTCCTCCAAGTTTACAAACACGCATGATGAAATGCAATTTTCTAAGGTCAAACCAATATCCCATTAAGTAAAAATCACCCATAAAATTAAGATTAGCCAAAATGCAACATTAGGTACCTCATGTAAATAGTAACTTAAGAAATTACTGGAACCAAGGTTAACAAAATCTTTCCAAGGCTTCAATGCACTAGGATTCACCAACTCTTTTATTTGGGAATCTTCATTAACTTCAGTATGGTTGATTCCTCTCTAATATTTTTGTGCTGCTGCACGAAATTATCAACAAAAGATGTAAAACAATATAAGGGGTTAGTGTAAATAATCCTCTCACCATAAACCCTCAAATCTCACTTAAACTCTGAAGTACTTTCCTCCTCTTTTGTTATTGCCATCTCATTCTCCTTTCTCTCACACTCTTTTTTTCCTTTTCTCTCTTGTTTTCTTTTCTTTCCTCTCGTTCTCTCCTACCTCATGTTCACTTTCCAACTTTATCTCACACTAATTCTCATCATACAATGAATTATCAAATACAAGTCTTAGAGAAATACAAGGTGCTAGAATTTTGTCAACAAGATTGCAATCATTCTCCCCTATAAATACTGTAAGTGTTTCTTCATATAATGCTTCATCTTCATGCTCTATCACTGTGAATTCTTCTACGTCCTCATTATTGGCCTCATCTTCTAAATCCAACTTATGCTCAATTTTACAAACATTTTCTTCTTCAATGACTTCATCAACAATTCCCTCTTTATCACCATATCATGCCTTTATCATAGGCAAATCCAACCTCAACTCATCCTTCTTTTCGACTACAACACTACTAACACTACATGTATTGAGTTGAAAATATATAAAGCTCACCTCCTTCATTGATATCGATGCAGTTTCGATGGTAGTCTCCTTGAAAATTGTCTTATCTTTGGCCTTGTGAGCATCATGTTGCACATACTCCCTAAAAATGGCTTCATAGGATCATGTAGGCCTCTTAGCAATGTCTCCATGAAGGTTAAATTGTACAAGCTTTCTACTAGAAAAGTCTTGCCGTATAAACTTTCCAGTACCTCTCCTTTTAAGCTTATGCTCAATTTGGATGGTCCTCTCTACCATGTCTTCAATGCCCTCATAACTATGACACTCCACAATCTCGGCAATGTCATTATCTAATCCATTGAGACACCTATTTATTGTTTCTTCAACACTCTCATCTACATTAGCTCTCCATATAGCATAATTCAACTGATCATAATATTTTTCTACACTTAATCCATCTTGAGTCAAATTATCAAATCTATCATGCAACTCATGCTACATGGAATAGGGAACATATTGATTTCTCATCACCCTCTTGAGTTCCTTCCCTGTGCTGATTCTACTCCCTCTATAACTTCTCTTACTATGTGAAAATTATGTGAAAATTCTTACCACTAATGTTAAACATATTCTACAAAAGATTAGTTAAATGTACCTTATGCGCATCTAAACATGGTTGAGAGTTAAATACCTTTCTACCTTCCTCTCCCATGCCAAGTATGCATCAGGATTAGCTAGTCCCACAAATTTTGGAATATTGAATTCAGTCCTCCTTGATTACTCACCATTCTCCTTGTGATGTCTCCAAGGGCTCCTCTTAGGGAAATAATCAACTCCATGACTATCATTGAATTCATCATTTGTTGCCTCTCGTGATGTGTAGTACCATCAACTCTAGGCCCCATCTCCTCTTTACCCTGATTTCTATGGGGTAATGAACTACTGGGTGTGGTCATGTTTGAATCCTCCAGACTATCCAACTGTCAACTTATGCTTGCTAATGTCTTCAACAATCATCTCATGTAAAATGCATTGTCTTCCGACATCTTGAAAATATTGGTAATAAAAAGAGTAAGAAAATGTGCATTGTGTGTGTAGGTGTCCTCTCACCTCAGAAGATGCAATTTGCTCATTTCTTACGTCTCACTCATGTATCACATAGTTAATACACTTAACAATGCACTTACAAACTTAAATCTTGTGCCTGCCTTATGGAATTCCAACTAATTTGTGAAAATTCAAATGGCATATCCCCTAATAGTGCATAAGTGTGTGTAAGGATGAAGCTATCAAGGTACATGATCAATCTAGATACAATTGGATCAATCTAGGATTGAAAAACAAGTTAGTGGATTGATCTAAATTCAAAAAGATCGATCTGTCATGAAGAACACAGTTCGATCATTCCTAGAACAATCAAGATCGATCTGGAGTAAAAAAAAAAAAAAGAACTATGCAATTGACCAGGAAAATAGACGTGATCAAGGGCGAAGATAGCGATTGACTTAGGATGATACATAGACCACATGCGATTGATCCGAACTAACAATATAATCAATCCCGCATTTAAAATTTCATGATTTGATCAATTCAACTTCTACAATTTAGTCCTAAATCAATCTATTTTGATTTCCCAATGCTCCCACACTTAAGGATTAATTTGGGGTTTAAGCTCAATCAAAGATCACAATCTTTTTTTTTTCCTTTTTTTTCTTTGTTTTTTCCCAATTTTCTGCAATTTATTTTTTTGCTGAACTACTTTTGCCACACATTTTCTCTCTCTTTCTCTCTCTCTGTGGCTTTTTAGAATCAAACTCTCACAAAACAAACAAACCAAATAAGCAACGATTTTTTTTAGACTATAGAAAGACATGGATAGGATATGATGAATATGAAGAACATGAAACAATGAAAATGAAAAGAATAGGATTGGTGCCTGCATAAGAATTTGAAATAGCCAGTTCTGATTCCAACTAAAGTGTGTGCGGAAGTGTAAAAATTAAAAGATAGCATTGTTTGCCAGAACCTAACAAAACAAGTCTAGAATAATGCTTGGAATAAGATGCCTACAACTAACATGCCTCGTTAGTTGATGTGCTATGAATTAATCCAAGAAATGGTTGGAATAACTTGATTTGAAATTGTTGATTCACAAGAAGTGAGGCATACTTAAATTAAGAGAAAATCAAAGAAAAAATTTTATTTAACAAAAATACCCCAGAGTTCTTTTAAAAAATAACCAAGGGTCCTTTATATAGTGTTAGAAACCCTTAACAAACTTCTAAAGTCGTCCATAAGCATTTTAGAAAGATTAGGAATGAAAATTGGAAAGAAATCCTAATTAAAATACAATTCTTGGGCTCCAAGTCATAGTCATACTCGATCTGGATGTTGTGGGACTGAGCATGCACCCTTCAGCTAGATTTGGGGCAATGTAAAACCAATTTGATTGTAATTGTTGCATGTTGAATTTATGATCCCACGTGTTTGTGATTGAGTGCAACCTTGTGTGATTGTTATTAAAGAATGTCCAAAATTGCATCTAAGTCAATTTGCTTTGACTTAGGATCGATCCAAATCCCTTGGAATTGATTGGAACTTCATTGAGATTGATCTTAATACGATTTCAAAGCTATTTTTATCATTGTTTTACACCAAGATAATTCGTGAGCTTTACTTTGACCTCCAAAACTTCTCAAAACATCCAAAAGCTCTTTCAAACTCATGCTCAAGGTTCTTTTTGGCTTTTTGGAGCTCATAATCTTCAACTTGCATCCAAAGCTTAACAAACATCCTTCCTACTGACATCAACTATGGTGAGCATAAGTATCATCCTAAGGGGATTAGAAATTGAACTAAACTAGATATTGCTACTTAATTCCAAAATCAAGTCAAGCAATCGCAATAGAGCCAAAAATATTAATAATAAGCAAAGAAAAATCAACTTGCAAGCAAATATTTATTTGTCAAGCACACAGGATAATATAAAGATAGTTGATGTACAAAAATTACCGATGAAATTAGTCTCACTCCTCCTCACTAGATTTAATTATTTAATTAGTTTTCAATACACATTCCATTCAATTATTAATCAAGGTTTTCATTGTTATTCCCATTACCTCTATTGGGTGTGAATGAAAACCTATGTGAATTGACTAGAAATCACCTCTTGATCTCATCTTGTTCCAAATACAAGCATTTTATCTCATCTTTTTTATTTATTAGGATTAAATAGTTTCTCAATTTAAAATTCACTTGATCTATGTACTTTAATTCTAATGCATAAAATTGACTCTCTCGAGTTTGCAATTTCACACATACCAAATAATCTAATCACATAGATATAACTGGAATTCATTATAAATAGCACAAATACTGGAATAGAAACTATTGCATTAAAACTGAATAAGTAATCAAATTGTAGTTTCAAAATCATTTAAATGATGACTAGGCACTAGAAATTTAGCCAAACATCTTTCCAATTACTGCCATCACAAAATTTATTAAAAAATTCAATATATGGGAATAAAAAATAAAAAGGAAAAGAAATAGTTAGGGATTGATAGTCAAATTGCCAATCTGCATGTCCTGCCTACGAATTCATTGAATTCCTTCTCAAAATCTCCATCTTGATCTTATATTGGTTGGACCAATTTTTTCTTAGGTTTTTATCTCTCTTCCAATGGCTCTCCATAAGTCTTTATCTCTTTCTTGCACCTTTTTATAGTTGTTGAGAAGTTTGGGTCGTTTGGTGCTTGCAAACCTATTTTTTCAGATTTTTCTCCATTAACATTAATTTGATGAGTTCTTAGATTGATCGCATTATATTAGAATCGATCGTTGTTGATCGATGCACCCTGATCATGTATTCAGTGAGTAATTGATCAATCCTCATGCACCTACCTTTTCATTCTTGTTGATCCTACATCCACGATTGCTTGCATGGCATAGTAGTTATATTTACAGTGAATTCCCTAATTGATCGTGTTGCTAATGTCATGGTCCGAGTCAATTGCCAATATGTCCTAGATTAATCTCATGCCTGTTTTTCCATGTTTTGCATCTTTTTATGCTCCATTACACTTTACAACTACAATTAACCACTTTATACTAATATAAGACATATTTTTCACACAAATCAAGCATCTCGAGCAAAATTCTCACATCAAATCACTATGATTGCATGCAAATTTTCAAATTTCCCCACATTTAATCCTTGCTTGCCCTTGAGCAAGAAAGTGCACAAAACTACACATGCATGATAAAATATGATGTTAGCAAATGACTTTTTCAAATATCACAAGCATGTAACAAATTAGCATTTTACTTTAGAACAATCATAACTTTGACTTAAGCCATGGTTCCATCATGTATAAGCCCACTATGTGAAAGTAGTGTATAACCAATTCTATCTCTTAAAGTCATCAAATTTAGGAAATGTAGACACTAACTCTCATCAACTTCTAATATTATGTGCAATTCAAAACTAACCAAACTCACAAGCTCAATGACCATACCAACCTCCACTAACGTGAATCTATGGATAAAAAGAGATCAATAAGACTATGAAGTTAAGAACAAATGATTGTCCAATCAATGAAGTAGAGGTCAGACAATCAAAACATAGCTAATATATTTTTCTTCTTTTTCTTCTCCCCTTTTTTCTAGAGCTTTTCTGAAGTTTTTTTCAAGTTGTTGGGAGTCTTTTTACATGAGAGTGAATAAGAATCACCACATACACCTGATTACTCAACCCACAATTTACTTAAGATGCTAGTGCATGCTTTTATAGTTGGATGACCGTTTTACATGAGAATGAATAGGGGTCTCTCCGCAATCTTGATTACTAAATCACTCCTAACTAGTAGAGTAGACTAAAATTTTTCTAACTCTCTTCTTTCTTTCTTTTTTTCAGCAATTTTTCAAAAAATATTTTTATTTTTTCCACTTCTCACCATTATGTAATAGGTTCTAAAAAAGGTGGCTCCACTCAACTTTTCACCAAAGTATGCAATGGGCTGTCCTTACATCAACATGGCACTAATACCCACATTGGAAGCATCACACTCAATTTTAAATATCTTACTAAAATTAGCTAAGCAAAGAATAGGTGCACGTGTGAGCTTTTATTTTTAGGTGTCAAAGACATCTTGTTGTGCTTTGCCCTACTTAAATTTCTTATTTTTATTAATCACAATAGGCAACAGGGTAGCAATTGTGCTAAAATTTTTCACAAACTGCTAGTAGAAGCTAACCAACTCGTGGGAGCTCCTAACCTTCCCAATGGATTGAGACATCTTGAATGGCTTTGATCTTCTCCTCATCAATATGTATCCCTTGTAACTTACAACAAATCCCAAGAAAACATAATGGTCTGCACAAAATACACATTTCTTAAGATTAGTATAGAGTGGTTCTTACCTCAATGTAACAAAAACACGTCGCACATGCTTATCCATGCTCTTACTATATATCAAGACATTATCAAAGTATGCAACAACAAATTTACCAATATAAGCACATAGGACATGGTTCATCAACCGCATGAATGTATTGGGGCATTAGTAAGACCAAAAAGCATAACATTCCATTCATATAGTCTAAATTTAGTCTTAAATGTCATTTTCCACTCATCCCCTTCTCTCATTCTAATTTGATGGTACCTACTCTTTAAATTAATTCTGGAAAATATACTTGCGCCATGCAATCCGTCCAACATGTCATCCAAATAGGGAATAGAGTAGCGATGCTTTACCGTAATGGCATTTATGGCTTAGCAATCAACATACATTCACCCTTCGCGATTTTTTTTTGGCACAAGTAGGGCCAGTACGGTGCTTGGTCTCATGCTCTCCCGAACCCACCTCTTTTCTAGAAATTCTCCTACTTAGCGTTGTTCCTGTTTGGTGCCTAGTGTTTCTCAGGCACCAAATGAGTTTGATGCTCAATCCCATGAACAGGTTGTAAAACACTAGACAACTCCTCTAGAAATACATCTTCAGACTCTTGCAAAAGTGGAACAATAGAATCAGGGAGGGAGTATGTGACATCATTGAAAAACATTAGGTTTTCTTTGTATAATAATAATACCATAGAACTCTCATTTTCATAAGTCCTCCTCACATCGCTCACTCATGTTAGCATACACCCTTTTGCTGCCTCTTGCACTCTTTCTATTTTATTTTCACTCTCTCCCTCTTTGACTTCTTTCTTCTCCTCTCGCCTTAATTTTCTATTCTTGTCAAGCTCTAGTTTATATTTTTTTTGCAAGTAAACTTGGTCTTCATGGACTTGTTTGAGAGACAATAGTGCCAATATAAACTTCCTAGCACTAAAATAAAAGGTGTATCAGTTGGAGACCCTGTCATGGCACACCATTGGTCAAATTGCCTTGGCCGCCCCAAAAGGATGTTTCATGCTTGCATAGGCATCACATCTCATAAGATTTCATCTTCATAACCACCAGTCTTGAAAGGAACTTATACTTGCTTTGTGACCCAAACTTCACCACCATTGATCAACCAATGTGTTGTTAGCAACATTAGTGCAATTATCTCCATCAATAATCACACTACAAGTCTTACCTTAGATTTGGCACTACGTTTGAAAAATGGTTTCCTTTTGCTCATCACTTAAGTCCTCCTTAGCTTGAGCATTATAGGCTCTCATGGCCACCAAATTTATGCCTCCTTGATGATTTAACCTCATCCTCATTGTCACCATGCTTGTCGGCTTCACCTTTTCCATTTTCATTGATGATGATTTCTCCCACATCATTGAGGGTCGTTGTCTTCTTCTTTGGGCATTAGTTTGCAAAATGTCCTTGTCCCTAACACTTGAAACCTACAAGGGCTTTATTTCATGAAGTACTAGTAGTAGTGTTGGGACGAGTTACCTTAAATGTCCCTTCCTTTGGTGCCTCCTTTAGTTTAGGTGCACTAGATAAGGGTGGGCTGGTGATCCTTCCTACGAAAGGTCCTACGACTCAACGTGCTTGCCAATACTCCTCCTCGATCCTTCCTCTTGAGTCGCTTCTCTACCTTGATGGCCTTTCAAACCATCTCATCGAAATCCACATATGTTGCAACTCAATAATGTTAGCTATGTCTTAGTGCAACCCACTCAAAAATATAGCCATGGTGGCTTCCCAATTGTCAACCACATTAGCACTCATCATCAATAATTTCATCTCTTTGAAGTAATTTTCAACACTCTGGGATCCTTGAGTTAATCCTCAATCTTTGATAAAGGTCCCTATAATAATGTGATGGAATGAACCTCCTTCTCATGGCCACCTTCAAGTTTGTCCATGTCCTAATTAGCCTTTCACTAGCTCACCTTAGGCTTGTTTCAATTTGATCCCACCAAACGATGGCACAGTCAGTGTACTCAATGATTGCTACTTCATTGTTTGCTCCTTTGTGTAGCAGGAGCAATCAAACACCATTTCTGTTCTCCTTTCCCATTCAAGGTAAAGCTTTGGGTTGGAATTTCCTTAAAATCACAGCACCTTGAGCTTAACTCCCTTAAGCTCATCCTCATTATCATGTGTCAGTTTCCTTCATTGTTGATGTGGTGGCTCATTAAATATGCCATCTTTGTAGTATGAATAATTGTCCAGCAACCTTCATTCAACTTTTGGGCCACATTCTTAGTCACTAACCCTACCACCATATGGCAATGGGTCATCCCTTGTCTGTGTGGCTTGAGAGGCCTCAACTCTCTTCAACTGGTTATGCATTCCTTCAATCATCGGGGATATTCATGGCATTTCACCTCTGATGGCCTCAAGCAATTTCAAGTCATAATTTTCTCTAGCCAAACCTACTTAACTATTAGAAATTTTGAAATCAAAAAGGTAAAATAAAGTGTGTGTGCATGTGTGCATGCGCACGTGCAAGTGTGTGTATATATATATATATATATATGCAATGTACAAGAAATAAAAATCACTCAAGAAATCTTACCAATCCAAACTAAGTTGCCTTGGACCATTCGGAATGATTCCTAAGTTCAACAGCCTAACAAATACAAGTAGAATGATGTGGAATAAAGAAAATTGGGTTTTTGAACCAATCCAGATGCAAGAGGATCCATTTTGGATGAAATAATGGTTGGGCAATTGATTTACACGAGTAAGGTGATCCATTCGGTAAGGCAAACATGCGATTGTGCATTAGTGTGTGTGATCCTATTAAGTTTATGCAGTGTAATTCAGTGGCAATAGCTGTGATCGATCGTGAGGCTTAAACTACGACAGTGTTGGGGGCGTTCTTGTGTCATGCTCAATCCTGGCTTTCTCGAGATCAATTCGACAGTAAGGGCTGGGAAAAATTTGTTCCAAACAATTCCCAACAACAAAATTCCACAATTTTTCTTGTTCTGCCTTTTTTTAAATACTGATTTCTTCAATTTCTTTTTGCTTTTTCTCTCTCTTTTTTTTGTCTTCTTCTCCCCTTTTTTTGGTTCTTTACTTCTTTCAACCACAAGTCCTCAATGCCACAATATTCCAACAACAAAATTCACCAACAATTTTTCAACAAAATACCACAACTTCAATAACAATTATCTTCCAACAAAATAACAAAATATTCCACAAAATAAGTTCCAAATAGCCACAATATTTATATTTTTGGATTTTTTGGATTTTCAATAAAACTTGGGGAAGGATGGAGAAATAAAAAGGATAAAATATGGTAAAAAAAAAAGAATCCAACAAACTAACTAGATTTCGGAACCCTAGCTCTAATACCACTTTGATGTGAACCAGTGGAAGCAAGGATCAAATATGTTTGGGAAATTTGGGGAAAATTATGGAAACTAGAAACAAAGACAATAACCAAGAAAATAAAAGGATAATTGGTGAGATTGGATAATAATCAACCGAGCAAAAACGTACCTCACATAGGGTAAACGCTTGCAAAAAATCAAGAATTACACAATCGGAAGACCAAACACCATGCCGGAAAATGTTGGCAATGAATCACTAGAATATACCCGAATGGCTCAATTTGACTTAAACTTAGAAGTGTTGATTCACTCTCACACTCTCAAGGAACAAGCAATGGAAAAGGAAGAACAATTTCTTATATTGAATGAACTTAGTTGTTTGTACAATTAGTAATGAATATATTTAAGGGAGTACAAGCTAAAAACCAACTAGGGGAGTGTGAGATGACTAAAAATAGCTTTGAAAATTAGGCTCCAAGTGGTTAGATTTCAAGAATAGGTTAAAATGAGACTTGCCACCTACTGTGAGATCGAGTGCTCACTATGTTAGATCAAGCACGCTGTTTTTACTGCATTTTGTAGTTACGATTGCGTCCTAGGGCAATCATAATTACAGAAAGGCTATTATTCTACAAATGACTGTGATCCTCCAACTCGATCACAAACTCTTCAATGTCGATCTAGAGTGGCTTGGCTCAATCTAGGCTAGTCCAGATCTTGCTTGTAGAGTTCCTTAGCACTTCTTAAGTTTCTTAAGTCAAAATTTGGTGCACAACCTATCCTTGGACTTATCCGACATGCACGAATAATTATCAAACCTCTAATTAAGCATTAAATGGGTCAGGACATTTGTAATTGTACGGGCTCTTGCTCTCATGGCAAGTCTAGGTGGCAGCTTAAGGGGATCTCATCCTATGACGACCACATTAAGGTTGGATGAAAAATTTATGCTAATTCTTATTTCAAACTCTTACAAATCTATTTATTCCTAAGATATTGTTAGTGATATGCCCTTTGATTCCAAATATTAATGATGATTTTATCAATATTTTGATCGTAGTTTTATACATGTAAATTGTAAATGGAGTAAAGTGTTGCATATGCTTGTGTGATTATGTTAAGAGCCTTGATTTGTAAGGGGTTATGAATATGAATAGAAGATTGTCTTAATACGTAATCTCTAAAATTAATCCATGAGACATAGACACTTTAAAGGGTATTAGAGAATTGGTACAACTTACACACTTTATATTTGTACGGTAAGGGTCATAACCTTCGGTACGAGATACTGAAAATACATGTGTATTGATGCATCATTAGAGAATGAGCATTTGGACAGTGACTCATAGAATAAAACAAATAATAGAGTTCACTCTTTGCTATCAATGTTTTACTTCATAATCATGTTAAGTGCACATGGACTTTGGGCATGAGATAAAATGGTTGTCTTGTGTGCACGATAGTCAATATGTCATTAGAGTATTAAGGACCAATATCTATCCTAGTATGGGATGGGGTCATAAGCCTAAAGTGCCATTACCCAGGCATATGAAGGCATGTGTACATTTAAGCAATTTGTCTCATTGTAACTGAGCATTGTGTTTGTTATATATAGTTGAAGTTCTATGAGATATAAATATTTGGATAAGGTTATGTGTGATTGAAAAAGAGTTTTTGATAGAAACATTTGTTTCATGAGGAAATATCAATGGGGCATATAACTGAGTTTGTGAGTTTGACTCAATCGATGGCTTTTGTTTGGCTGGTACAAAGTAAAACAAACGGTCTATACGACATGGCATTTACGATCGGGAGGGTATGTTTTGAACCATTCACTTCATGTTCGATGGGCCACGGGCTAAGTGTTTTCTATATCCTTCAAGCTATACTAATTGCTAAGTAAGGATGAACTTAGAGAGTAACAGACATAAGAACAAGGCGATGGCTTAAAGACATTTGCTAAGTGGTTATTAAAAGACTTGAGAAGTCTTGTAGATGAGGCTTAGCAATATTTATTCCTCATTATGTTTGTTAGTGATGAGATCACTAATTAAAAACATGACGAGCCTTCAATTTAATTAAGTTAAAGGAAATAAATCAAATGGACTTTAATTATTAAATATATTAATAATTTAACATGGATGAGCTAGAACTAATTTTAAGATCCATGTGAAAGCTTATAGAGCTCGTTCCACAAGCTTTAGGTATCTTAGTATAAGTGGAATTTTGTCTTGAGAATGAATCGCTTGAAAGAGTTCCAAACAAAAGCCCTATTCATCTAGTAATGTTTACTCGAGCACTATTCACCACTTTGCGTGTGAGAGAAAATAATCACTAGTCTCCCTTTTAGATTTTCTCTAAGAAAATTCTTGAAGTGCAAGGAGTTGTGGAATTTCATGAATATAGCTAACATCTTGTTTATGTAGACAAACTAAAGGTTAGAATCTATTGCATTTTTTAGATCTTGGATAGAGATTCCAAGAATTAGATTCCAGATAATCATCAATGCAACTATTTTAGAATTCTTATTTATGTGTTCTTGTGATGAAAGGCGGACCAGGCTAGGAAATTGAATTTTGTTGTGTTCTTTGATTATTTTCTGATTAAAAATTTAAAATTTTTGCCTCCCATACCCAATGAAACCTAATAATGGAATCAAAGCTGTCATTTTTCTTGTAAAAAGATATCCGAATACACTCGTTTTTCGATTTATCAACGTTCTTCGTTTGAAAATCATGAAAACATATTTTTAAAACTTGTATATTCATACAAGTGTTTTGTGGGTGCTTTGGATTAAGAAAAGTGAGAAAATTTGAATTTTGAGCATCAAGAAAGTTTGCCAGCACCACAATCGCTGTCATTTTGCAATTGCGAGAAGAGTCCCTACAATTGTAGGGCCCCTAGTCGTAACTGTAGGACAACAGTTCCTTTGGCTCATGGTTGTGGTGAGGACCTTAGCAACTGCCAATCATGGCTACAGAAAAGGGCTTTGTAGCCATGAAACTAATGAGACAATTACTACCGTAGCTCACCTTGTGGCCACCTTTAAGTGGCTTTTGACTATAGGAATTGTTCTCTCAACAACCACAAGGCCTCTAGAGGGCTTTTGGTGTTTTTTTCTCAAAATTTGAAACTTTGAAAAAGCATTTTCCAGACATGAGAACAAAGGCATGAGATGAGTGAATCATAAATTGATTATTCCAAGTCTTTTGTTGTTTCATGCATGTGATGTCTGGATCTTATATGGGTGTATTGGTGAATTGGACTTAGGACACATATGGATGGATTTTCTTTGCTTTGGTTTTGGTTTTTCTAGATGTATAAATTTTTTCTCATGGTTTGTAAAGGCATAAGCCCAACTTTTTCTAAAGTAGAATACAAATTATTTTTTGTAGTATGCCATTATGTAATTGTTATTTTGAGACTGAGGATTGGTGATTAGTTAGAAGCCAAAGAGTTAGTGGTTATTCGGGACTAAGAGTGAGAGTTTGTTAGATATTCCAAATGTGGTGATGCCATGATAGAGAAGGAGTCCAAGACCACTAAAGAAATTTTTTCAAAAGGCCTTGTAATTTTGTAGGGCTTCACACACATGTGAACGATTTGATTTTCAGCTACATATTCAACCATGTTATTTTTATCTTATGTTTTATTGCATATATGAGATATGTGTATATAAAATAAAATGACTAATATGCAAAGTGAAAGAATAACACATGGACCAAAAAATGCCTCAACAATATTAAGTCGTAACAACAAAATTGTTTTGTCGTGGCCCTCCATTGAGCTTAGAATTCTAGATGTAGTCTTAGCATGTGAAATCATCACATTCATTGAATAACATTTCAAGGGCACATCTAGAGTTTCAAATGCATTGGATACAACATTCAAGGGATACTTCACATTAAGAAGTTGATGGCCACAAGTGGGGTTACATATCTAGCAAGTTGTTAGTTAATAGGTGCAACATAAATGGACCCGTGATGCCAAGAAATGTATGTGTGAGGTTTCATTAGACCATAGGCTGAAGTGTAAGATTGAACTGCGGATGAGGTGCGATGGTAAGAGTTGGCACTCAGTGGGCCTATCACACCAAAAATTGTGTGTGAGAGGTATGCTATGCCCAATGAAAACTCTAATCATCCGTTATGAAATTTTCGAATAAGATTTTTTTTCCTACTTGAGGGAGTGTGAGATTCAAAAAATCTCATGGAAGGCTATATGATTTATAGTCCATAATCATTTAGTAACAATATCAACAACCAAACTAATAATCTTGCTTATTTTTTGTGAAATACATAACTCTTGAATGATGATATTCACTTTCATAATTACTGTTGATGTTGAGACCACCTTGGTTATTGGCACTAAGATATCTTATTAGGTTTGAGGTTTGAGAAAAGTTCTTATTCGTCAAGAAATCAGTGGGATAAGCATTGGGAAGAAGGTTGTTCTTGATGCGTTGAGTCCCTAAGTTAGTAAAACAAAGGAAGGCAATGACTAAAGAAGGAAACCCACCCTTCCCAAGCCTAGTGGGAGGGCCATGGTGTTTGATGCTCATGTTGGTAGAGATAAGAGTCTCCAATGCAACAAAAAAAGATCATTAGAGGAGTGATGCAAGGAAATTTAACATTGCAAGTGTACAATGATTGCACTAAGTAATAAAGGGAAGTAAGGGTTGTTGTATTCACAGGGAGTAGGAGTATTGTTTTCAATAATATTGTGTTTTGATTAAGTAAAAATAATTTAAAGTTGAATTTAATAGTAATTGAGTAAACAATAAGGTAAACTTTAACTAAGTAGATGGAATGAGATGAGTATGGTAGCAATCACAAGCAAAGACTAATACTAAGGCTTCAATTGAATTAATTCAATCATTTATAGCATTAACTCAAATTAGAATATAAACATTGGATTAATAATTGATCCTTTATGAATGTAAGACCTTTACTCCCATTATAAGTTTATGATCTATAATTGTGATCAATTGTCTTAAGAAGAAAAAGAAGAAAGAAGAGAATTGATCACAACAAAATATGAAAATACAATCAATTAAAATGATAAAATAAAAGTTCTTAGTCATTGAGCTCAATAATACCATCTATTGGAAATTAGAAAAGTAAAGGATAAATACTTATTGCTTGTTAGCCTTCTTCTTGTTTCCTTGCCTCCAAACCATGCCTTACATCTTGTGAAAGCTCCAAATTCATTCTCAAATCTTGTACTTATGTTATTACAATGATATATCATGATACCTATAAGAATTCTAAGCTATGGATGATTATTAAGCTTGTAGAGTACTCTCTATGTATAGGTTTGAAGTTCCACTGCCCAAAGGCCTTGATTGGTTGAAATTTCCATCCATTTTGTCCCACTGGCCCAAGGTTAGATGGCCAAAAATTGGTCTATCACCTCCGTGTCACCTAGGTGATGAGTAGGCAATAGGTTAATTTTAGCTTGTCGCCTGCTCGTTGCTTAGGTGAGCTGTAGGCAACCAGTGGCCATTTGTGATTGGTCTCCACCTACTCTCTCATTGGCAGCTCATTTAGGGGACCATTTAGCTAGCAAAGCTTTGCTTAAGTGATGTAATAGGTTTTGATCTTACATTTCCTTGGTTTGGTGACTCTAGATGAGCTTATATTTGTTCCTTCTTGCTTATTTTCATCATACAACCGTTTCAACACATAAAAATAGTTAAATTTTTTTATTTTGATTGATAATTTGAACTAAATAACATAATTTGAACATAAATTTGTTCACATAAAGTCTTTTTTTACTTAGGTTATCAAGGAGAAATTGTGCTGGGTGCTTCGATCACCTGAAAGAGGGTAAATAAGGCACGGAACTTTATATTTATGACGCAACTTGTTACATTAGTGTGAACTTTACATCTGGATCTTAGATTTGGGGCAAGTGTTGCAACTGCTGTGATTTTCGTATCTTTGATTAAATTGTCATTTAATCATGTTTTGGGCCTAAGAGATTGTCTCTTGTTATCAAATGGGCACAAGAATATTGTCTCTATACCACTACTAGAAAAAGAAGGATATGAGTTTCTTTTGGAGAAAGTAAGTGCCAAATTTATTATTGTAATAGATTGGTTGACAACACCACATTGGTTAATGGTTTTTACTACTTAAATTTACATGATAAGCTTATTATGGATGCAATAACTAAAAAATATGCTAGGGATGGTTTGAATCCCTTGCAATTGTGGCATCTCAAACTGGGGCATGTTGCCGAGGCTGGGATGAGCAGGTTGGAGACAAAGGGGATTATGGGCTCATTAAGAGAGGAACCCTACCTGACTTGCGAGCTTTCATCTTTAACAAGATGGCCAAGAGTCTATTTGATAGGTACGTTGAGAGAACCACATCAGTGTTAAAGTTAGTCTACATCAAGATTTGTAGGCCATTTAACGACATGGCTAGGGGAGGATTTCACTACTTTATAATCATTTTTTATAATTTCTCTAGGTATAGGTATGTGTGCTTGATGGAGTATAAGTTTGAATCCTTTGAAAAGTTCTAAATGCTTGTGATATATCCTTTAATACCAATAGAAACTGAGGAATACTAAAAGGGCATTTGGTTGTATATGTGCTTTTCATACTAATTAATAAAATATTGATTTTCGTATCAATATTATAGCAAGTTTTCATGTGACTAATTCTCGAGTAGCGTAAAGTGTTGCTTGTGCCGATATAATGGAGTTGAGAAATCATATTCATAAGGAGTTATAAATATGGACACAGGGCTATCATAGTACTCAATTACTAAAACTAATCTACGAGTCACAAACACTATAAAGAGTATTAAAGAGGTGATACGATTTGCACACCTTATTTGTATGGTGAGTGTCAGGTCCTTTGGTATGAGATACTAATAATACATACATATGGATGCATCATTAGAAAATAAGCATTTGGATAATGACTCACAGAATGAAGCAAATACATGGAGTTCACTTTTTGCTATCAACACCTTGTTTTGTAAATGAGTTAAGTGTGTGTGGACCATAGACCTGAAATGACACGATTGTCTTGTGTGCATGATTGATGTGAGCACCTGGAAGCAAGGATCGAAGATGATTAGGAAATTTAGGGAAAACTATGGAAAATGGAAACGAAGACAAGAACTAAGAAAATATAAGGATAATCAGTGAGATGACATAATAGTTAACTGAGTAAGAACATACCTCATATAGGGGAAACCCTTGCAACAAATCAAAATTATGCAACTGGAAGACAAAACACCACGTTGGCAAATGTGGTCATGACCTACCAAAATACACCCGAATGACCCGATTTGTCTTGACATTGGAAGTGTTGATTCACTCACAAACTCTCAAGAACAAACAAGGGACGAAAAGAAAACAATCTTTTTATTAAGTGAACTTAGTTAGCTGTACAGTGGGTAATGTATGTATTTAAGGGGAGCATAAGCCAAAACCAGTTGGAAGAGGGTAAAATGACAAAAACAGCCCTGAAATTGGGCTTCAAATAATCAATTTTCAAAAATGGGTCAAAATGAGACTTCTCGCCTACTATGTGATCAATTGCGCTGGCCTTCACACATTCTATAATTATGATTGCGACACCTTGCGATCAATTGCGTCCTTGAGCAATTGTAATTATAGCAAGCCTATCTGCCAACAGATGATCGCATTCCTCCTGGCTTGATTGCAAACTCTTCAATGTCGATCTAGAGGGGCTTGGCTTGATCGGGGCTAGTCTAAATCATACTTGCAGAGTTTCGTGGCATTTTTTGAGATGCCCATGTCAAAATTTGGTGCCACAACCCATCCTTGGATCCTTTCAACATGCATGTATAAACATTAAACCTCCAATTATGCATCAAATGGGTATGGGCATTCTTGAATGTGTGGACTCTTTGATGTGATCCCAGACCCATTGAAGGTGTTGCAAAACTAGGGTATGATGATTTGTTATGTCTTGGTATTTTTGAAGGGGGTAAGAATGAATTCAATCTCAAAATGAGGGCTAATTGGATGAATAAAGTGGGATCTTGTGTTTCAAAGAAGCCAAAAGGTGAATCATAGCTTCAATTTTAGATTTGGAGCCATCAAGGAGACCTGAAAGGGGCTGAATTTGCGATCTAGGAATCATAGCTTCAATTTTGGATTTGGAGCCATCAAGGAGACCTAGAAGGGGCTGAATTTGCGATCTGGGCCACTTCGGATCAAGCTCATGGCCATCAAATTGACCTTGAGCATTTTAGGGCTTTTTTGAGTTACAATTGTGGGGTTCCCAATCAAGTGGACCAACACGAGATTGACCTAGGCGAATTTGGAAGTTTTCTGCAATTATGATCAGACACCCCTGCAATCAAGTACAAATAGTGATGCAATCGATATTGTAAAGTGGATGGATGACCGCACATGTAAGGATCACAACCTAGATCGAACGGACATGTTGCGCTTGATCGCATGGTTAGGCTGAATCGATCGTAATGAGTGGAAAGACCAAACTTTGACCTTTCTTTTGAAAATTTAGCTGTTGAGGCCCATTTTGAGGGGCAATTTCATTATTTCCCACTTTTATTCTCATATTTGAGTTGTAGGACTTTAAATATCCTTCCCCCTTGCATTTGTAAAATAACCTTTGAACTAAGTATTGATTTGTTGAAGAAGATTTCTTCTTTCCCTTCCATACTTTGTACTATGAGTATTGAGTCATTCAACCTCCAAAACTCAAGTAACAAATCGGGTCATTCAACTTGCTTCCAATAGTTCATAAGCAACAATTCCACGGCGAGGTTTTTAGGATTTCATCAGCTGTTTCTATTTTCATTTATTGTAAAGGTTTACCCCATGTGAGGTATGTTTCTACTCGGTATCTCACCATTTATCCTTTGATTTTCCTTGATTTTATCATCCATAATTTTTCCCAAATTTCCCAACCATTTTTTGTCCTTACTTTCGTTGGTTCACATCAAAGTGGTATCAAAGCCAACTTAATTGGGTTTTTGAATTTGGTTGATTGGTTAGTTGGTTAGTTGGATTCCATTGTTGTTTCCCCATATTTTCAATCATTTTCTCCACCTCTTACACTTTCCTTTATTTGCAGAAAATTCAATAAAAAAATCTGGACCGATTAGGGCTTGTTTGGAAGACATTTGATTTTGGTGGTGTTGAACATTTGATTACATTATGTTGGTATAATTACTACAAAATTAGTAGAGAAAAAATATTGTGCTATTGTGTTGAAAATATTTTGTGTAGGTGGTATTTGTTGTTGGTATTATTGTGGGAAAAAATTGTTGGAAGATTGTATTTTATTGGAAAATATTGTTGGTGTGTTTTGTTGTTGGAATATTATGGTATTTGTGAAGAGAAGAACCAAAACAGGGAAGAAGAATAAAAAAAAAAAAAAGAAGGAAGAAAAGGAGAAAATTCATGAAGTTCTATTGTTGGGAGTTGTTTGGGACAAAAAATTTTTACCCAATCTTGCTGTTGGATTGATCTCGGAGGAGCCACATCAAGCCTGATCTCGACCACGACATGAAAATCTACCAAGATCGCTTGCACACTTACCTTTCTCTAGATCAATTGCCCTTCATCGAGATCGATCGCCTAGCCTTTCTTTGGACACCAAATTGATTCTTTTGCATCTAAATCAATCCCGAAAACCATTCTTCCTAATTCCATACCATTTATGTGTATTTGTTAGTCATCGAGCTAGAGAAACCACCCTAAATCATCCAACCCGACTTGGAGTTGGGTTGGTAAAGTTAATTGAGTGATTTTAATTCCTTTGGTTGTTTTATATATTAACACTTGCACACATGCACTCTACCTTATAATTTTGCTTCATTATGTCATGTAGCCAAATTAGATCTGTTGATGATGGACATGATGTGAGGGCAACACTTGAACAATTTGCTAAAGAATTGAATGACTTCAATGACAAATTGCATGGCACATTTAGGAGACCAAGGAGGGATGAGAAAGCCGACGACATTCCTACCACTTGCCTGATGGACACAAGCTCCATGTGCCTTAATTTCTTTCGATGGCAACATTTCATGACCAAGTGTCCAAATGTAAAGGTTGACATTCCCCTTAAGCTTGGTGGTTGAGTGGAGACCAAACTGATTCCATCCATGGAGTTGGAACTATCAAGTGAAGTCTTACAAAAGGAGGGAAAGGCCAAACAAAAAGAAATGAAGGCAATTGGATTAGGAGTTCAGGAAATTATGGAAGAGGCCACGACGGAGATAAAATTGGGGATTGAAGGGGAGCATGAGAGTGCGAGGATGAAATTTAAGCAAGAAAAATCCATAGCAATTGAATTAGAAATAGAGAAAGGAGCAAAGAAAATTGAAGAAAGGAATACCAAGGCAAAAGATGCAATGGTCGAGAAGGAAGAAGTTGTGGGAGTTAACGTGAAGGATGAAGATACATACATAAATGAAGGACAAGAAAAAGAGTGGGAGCTTGAACTTTTGAAAGGTCATGTATATGTCGATTCCTTTAATTTTTTATTACCATCTTCATCCACATGCAATTCACAAGACCTGAAAATTTCTGGGCCGAAAGAGGATGTTTGGCACATGGGATGTGTTGTAGATCACAAGAACATTAATCCCTTTGATTTTCCATTGCCACTTTCATCTGCATACAATTTACTGGGCATGGATTCTTTATCGGTGTTGGAACTTGCATGTACAGCTCCAAAGAAGACTTTAGAAGGTAACTTTGGTGTGCTATGTCAATCACCAATTGCACATGCTTATTGCAGGGCATGTGTGATGGCAGGGCAAGTTGCCATCTTTGTGTTTCATACAAAAGCATTAGTGAAGAATCATGGTGATATGGCAAGTGGCTTGTCTAGATTCATATTGATCCTAATATATGGGATTGCAAGTTAGGGTATGCCGATGAGGCCATATGTGATGTGGTTCCAACACAAGTAATATAGACACCTCAGGACGAGATTCCCTCAGCTTGCCACCCAGACCTATCTATAAGAGTAAGAGCCCGTACATTCAAGAATGCCCTTGCCCATTTGATGATTGATTAGAGGATTGATAATCATTCATGCATGTTGAAAGGGTCCAAGGATAGATTGTGGCATTAAATTTTTACTTGGGAGGCTCAAGAAATGCTAAGGAACTCTGCAACCATGATCTAAACCAGCCCAAATTGAGCCTAGCCACACCGGATTGACATTAAAGAGTTTGCGATCGAGCTAGGAAGGATGCAATCGTGTGCTAGAAGTTGGACTCTCTATAATTACAATCGCCAAGGGATGTGATCAATCTTGAGGTGTCTCGATCATTACTATAGAATGCATGAAGATAGCACACTCGATTCGACATAGTGCGTGCTCACATGCACAATAGGAGGAAGCCTATGTATGAGGCCAGATGCCTCCAATGCTGTAAGTGTTATGAGTAGGTTTTAAGTGAGTCTTAGCAAAGAGCATTGGGATACTCTCAAGTGTATTCCTAAGTACTTGAGAAGTATTAAGGATATGGTACTTATATATGGAAATGATGAGCTATGAGCAAATAGTTGGGCTGATTCTGACTTCCTATTAGATGAGGATGACAGAAAGTCTATCTCTGAATTTTAACTACTCCTAATACAGGAATTGTTAGTTAGAAGAGTTCTAAATAGAATGTGATTATGGACGACATCACTGAAGGGCAAATCGCTGCATGAGATGCTGCAAAGAAAGATGTTTAGATAAAGGAAGTTTGTAGTAGAAATTTAGGTGGATCACATGTGGATTAGCTGTTGGCATTTAATTGTGACAACCATGGTGCAATTGTACAGGTGAAGGAACAAAGGTTTCACTAGAACTCTAAACACATAGTGAAGCATTGCTATATAATTTAAAGAATCATTAGAAAATGCAATGTAGCCATGTAAAAAATAGCTTCACAAGTAATATGGCTAACCCACCAACTAAGCCATAATACAGGTGCTGCTTGATCCCCATCTTGAGAAAATGGGTACGAGATACCAAAGTGATTGGCATTAGAATGTAAGTAGGAGATTGTTAGCGATATGTCCTCTAATGACAATAGAAAATAAGAAACTAAAAGGGCTTTTGTTTGTATATGTACTTTTCACACTAATTAATGAAATATTGATTTTCGTATCAATATTCTAACAAGTTTTCATGCATGTAAATCTTGATTGTCGTAAACTATTGTATGTGCCCATGTGTTTAATTTATGAAGCCTTATTCATAAGGAGTTATGAATATGGATGCTAGGCTCTCCTGGTACTCAATCACTGAAACTAATCCTTGAGTCATAAATACTCTTAAGGGTATTAAAGAATTGGTATGACTTGCACACCTAGTTTTTATATAATGCCATGCCTTTTTATATGAAATATTGATAATATATGTGTGTGAATGCGCCATTGTGGAATAGAGCATTTAGACAATACCTCACAGAATGAAGTAGATGTATGGAGTTCACTATTTGTTACCCACTTCTTGTTTTGTATTCGCATTAAGTGCATGTGGACGTACACCTAAGACGACATTGTTGTTTTGTCCACATGACAATTAATGTGTTATTAGGACATTAAAGGTAAAAATATCTATCTTGATATAGGATAGGGTCCTAGCCCAGCATGCTATTGTTTAGGAAATATGGAGATATGTGTGTATTTAATAAGGGATTTGTCTTCTTGTAATGAGCTAAGCCTTTGTCCTATGCTATTTCTATTTTATCAAATGGAAATCTTTGGCCAAGGTGGTGTGTGATTAGAAAGGAGTTTCTGATAGAAACATTAATATCATAAAGCGACACTGATTAGTCATATGACCGAGTTTATGAGTTTGACCAAATTCATGACTCTCACCTGGCAGGGACATAATAAGATAAAAGCTCTATCCTATATGGTATTCATGATCAGAATTAGGCTACGATATGGACTACAGGATAGTCATTACCCATATCTTTAGAGCTATGATCATAACTCATTAAGGATAAATCTAGAGAGTTACACATAATAGGTTGTTTGATGAGTGTTTAATTGGTGGCTAGCATAATTTATTTGGTGAAAAATAGATTGAACCAAATAAATTGCCATGGTGTTTCTTAATAATAATATCATTAATTAAAATCACAATAGGAATTTTAATTTAATGAATGAGATTAATTAAGTTGAAGGTTATATTCCATTAAACCTTAATTATTAATATGATTAATAATTGGGAGCCTAGATGGGCCTAAATTAATAATGGAGATTAATAATTAAGAGTTGTGGCTATAATTATTAAAGAGTTTAATAATTATAAGTTACATGGGTTAAAAATTACCAAAGGTCCATGTTGTGACCCCATGGAGCCTGTAAATAGTATGCCCTGGTGTCTTAATATAAATACATGTTTTAGAAGTGTTCTAAGCAAGAAAAATCTGATAATTTTAGTGTGCCACCCTTCAAGTAAGAAGAGAAGTTATTCTAGCTACCCTCTCCAACTCTTCTAGTCTCCAAAAGCCTTCTAGCCTAAGCGAGTTTGCTTTAGTGCCTTAAAAAAGGGGTTTTGCAAAGTTTAGAAGGCACTCATCATAACAAAATTGTTTGGATAAACTAATGGTCAGGGTTTGAGAGCTAGGACTTAAGGATCACAAGCATGCCCATCAATCCTCCATTGTAATTCCAAAGATATGTTCTTTTTAGTTATCTTCAGCACTTCTCAATTTATGTGTGTTGCATGGCGAATGAGGAATAAGTTTTGTATGTTATTCTACTATGTTTATATTATAGATTTATGGTTTTAAAGTTTTACAATCTGACCCTAAACCCTTTGAAACTTGACAGATCAATCCTATGTACATATGATCAATTAGAAGATGATAGATCAACATTGCAAAATTTGCAACTAATGTAGACATCCAAGACCAAGGAGATGTTAGTGATATGACCTCTAATACTGATAAAAAATGAGGGATACTAGAGGACATTTAGTTGTATATGCACTTTCATTCAGCTATTAATAAAATATTGATTCCACATTAACCTCAAATTTGACTAAATATATGACTCTCACTTAGTGGGGACATAAATAAATTGTCATAGTTCTTGTTAACGATGAGATTATTAATTAGAAGCACAATGATTTAATTAAAGAAATTAATTAAATTAAAATAATTGGACACATTTGGACTTTAATTATTAATGGAGATTAATAATTAAAGAGCATATGACCTGATTTATTAATGATCTTAATAAACAAAAGTCTTTGGACTATTTTAATTAAAAAGGTCTATGTAGGAGGGCCTATGGAGCCGACCACAAAACCCTTGTGTCATAAGTATTTAAAGGAGTATTGAAGAGTTCAAAACACACTTTGAACCTTAAGAAATTCATCATCCCCTCAAGCAAGAGAAAACAAAACCTTTAGCCACCCTCTCTAGGGTTTTCTTTTGTTTAGAACCTTCTTGCCCAAAGTTGTTTACACTAGAGCTTCACAAAAAAAGTTTTGTGGATTGAAGAAAGAGCTCATGATCATCCCAGTTGGGTGGACAAACAAGAGTTTGATTTGAGGGCCATGACTTATGGGTCAATTCAAACCATTTGGAAACGTTCCAAAAGTAGAAAGTTTACTCCTTTATGTATATTTATGATTTATTGCGTGTTTTGCAACAAAAATGGGTGGAGTCTATTCCTATTGCTTTCTCTATTTTTACATGATGTTTATATGTTTCAAATTTTTAATTTTTATGGAAAAATCCCACAGAAATCCAACAGTAGTATTATAGCCAATGTTTTTCTTGCAAAATTGTAAAGTTTAATTATGCTTAATTTTTTTAAACATGTTTATGATGCACAAAAACCTTTCAAAAGTGTTTTAGAAGTGATTAGAATTGAGAAAATTGGAAAAGAAAAAAGGATTGGAAGGAAAAACCCAAAGCTACAAAAAGTTTGCAACACATTGCGACCAGTAGTTGTAGTCATGGGAACTACTCTCATGGTCACAACATTGGGTCATGCAGTTGCTTCATTACCATCGTGTTGCATGAACCCCACAGTCCCATTTTGCCAGTGTGGGAGCTTTTCCGTGGTCATAAATGGGCCTTTTGTGCAACTATGAGAGGTGATGCGACTAAGCCTTAAGGCTTTTGTCATGGTTAGCCTACATAGTCACAGTTGGGCAACTCATAACTTTGGTAACAATCACTACTATAGCAAATGAGGAATGCAAAGAAATCTGTTTTGCCAATTTTATTTTGAAAAATTGTCTTTCAAGAAATGAAAACTAATCCATGTAATATGTGGGTCATGAAAATCGTCATTAAATAGAATTACTTAATTGTATATGTGATGTATAATTATTTAGATGGATGTTGTGGTTGTATCATAGACTTAGGTCACTTGCATTGAATGCATTTACTTTATTTTTATTTTTAAGCTTGTATAATTAATATTTCATAGGTTGCAAAGGTATTAACCTAATAAATGAACCAAACATGCCAAGAATCAATTATGTGAGGCATTATTGGGCCATGGGCCAAAGAAAAGACCAATGAATGAACCTAACATGCCAAGAACCAATTATGTGAGGCATTATTGGGCCACGGGCCAAAGAAAAGATTAGACCACTCATGAGATGCGTTGACAAAAGTTGCTACTCATTGAGCCTAGTATGCCAATGCCAGATTATGTGAGGTGAGTTTTATCTAATGAAGTCCTCAATCACTCACTACGAAAATTTTACCAATTGAATTTTCATATTCTACCAAAGAAAGTGCAAGATTTGAAGAATCTAGTGGAAGGTTGTTTTCATTTAAAGTTCATAATCACATGCTAACACAAATAACAACCAAAGGAACACGTCTCGTTTATTTTTTGCAATTTAATTTTATGAGAATAATGTTTATGCCTCTTTCAAAATTACTTGAGATCAATATTTTGACTAGGCCTAACTATGTCGATTGGCTTCAAAACCTGAGAATTGTTCTCAATCTAGAGCACCAAGCAATGTTTTGGAGGCTAATATCTCACGAGCCCTTGTTGACATGGCTAGGGAGGAAAAAAAAGCCCACTTATAAAAATGGGTGGAGGATGATCTTTGGGTTAAGAGCTACATATTGGCTGCTATGACATCTTTGAAGGATTCACGAGGGGATGGAGACTGTTATGGAGCTCTTATAACCTACAAAAGTTATATGGTGAGCATAGTCATACTACTAGATTTGAGATATGTAAGTAGCTATTTATTACATGTAATGCAAAGGGTGGTGATGTTAATGAGCATGTCCTTATGATGATTTTACTCATCAAGAGGTTTGAGCTACCAGATTTCATCATGGACACCAACTTGTAGATAAATTTGATCCTTCATTTGCTTTTAAACTCCTCACAATTTATAATGAATTATGTTAAGTGTACATTGGCTAGGCTTCTCAATAAGCTGGTCATTGCATAGCAAGTCATAAAGGAGAAACACAAGGAAGTGGTTTTTACTATGTTTAGCTTCCTCTGTGTAACCAAAAATGGGATGACAATGAAGAAAAAGTTTGTCATTGCCAAGGTCAATGGGAGTATTAAGAAGGCCAAAGCTTATAAAGAGAAAGGAAAATATTTCCACTATGGTAAAATTGAGCCCTAAATAGGAACTGTGTCAAGTATCTTAGCCATTAGAAGGCAGTGGGAGGTGAGGAACTTTATTTTTATGAAACATCTTATTCCATCGATGTATTTTCTACTTCTTGGATTTTAGATTCTAGTGCATCTTCTCACACTTGTATTTTGTATCAGGATCTAGTTAGAGTCAAATGCTTGGGAAGGTGAAGTAGTGATCAAGGTGGGAAATAGAGCAAGTATTGTAGCCACTGCTATTGGGACTGCTTTAGTTAATCTATCATCAAGCCATAGAATTATTTTGAGAGATTGCCTTTTGTTGCCCACGAGCATAAAAAATATTGGTTGGCACAGTATCTCTCAAGAATAGCCTATATTACTTGAATATTGATTATAGAAATGTGATAAATACCATTTCAAAAAAATGTCTTAGGGATGGTTTAAATCCCAAGCACTTTATGGCACCTTAGACTCGGCCATGCCGAGGACACTAGCATTAGCAAGTTAAGGGAAGACCAGCTTATTGGCCCATTGGGAGAGGACACCTATTGAACTTACAAACTTTGCATTCCAGGTAAGATAACTAGGAGTTCATTTGGTGAATATGTGGAGAGGGCCGCTAAGTTGTTAAAGCCAATCCACACCAACGTTTGTGGCCATTTAATGAAATGGCAAGGGGGGATTTCTCTACTTCATAACCTTAATTGATAACTGCGCATGGTATGGTCATGTGTACTTGATAAAGTACGAGCATGAATATTTTGAATGGTTCACAAAATTCAAGGAATAAGTAGAGAAGCAAACTGGTAAAGAAATTAAAGCATTGTGATCAGATTGTGAAGGCAAGTGCATGAGTTTTGAGATTTTTAAGTTCCTTAAGGAACATGGTGTTACATCACAGTTACCACAACCAGCAACTCCTTAGTAAGTAGGGGCATTCCCTACTTACTATAACATACATCTTGAATAGGATACCCTCTAAGTACGTTCCCTTCATCTTGCATGAAATGTGGTATGGAAGGAAGCCAAACCTTAAGCATTTAAGGATTTGGAGATGTCCAACTTATCTTATAAAGGCTAAGATGGACAAGTTAGAAACAAAGGCAGTTATGGGCCGCTTTTTAAGATATTCCAAGTACTCTATAGGACAAAAGTTCTACATACCTAAGGAAAATAGAATTGTCGTAGGGCATCATGCATGTTTTCTCAAAGAAGAGTCCATTTGAGAAAATGATGTAGGTAAAACAATAGTGCTCAAAGAAGTTGAGGGTGATGAATGAAGTAGTCAGCCCATAATGCACATGCCTATTCAAAAGGAACCTTTTGAGACCAAACCGTTGTGATAATCGGGTAGAATCTCTTGGGCACAAGAGAGATATTATTATGCCCTACAAAATGGGCAAGAGTTGTTCATAATGCCTAACAATAATCTTGGAGATGATCCTTCTACTTATGATCAAGCAATGGTAGATAAGAACTTTGCTAAGTAACTAGAAGCTATGAAATCTAAAATAAATTCAATGCATCCAGACCAAGCATGAACTCTTGTGGATCCACACGAGGGAATTATTCCCATTAGATGCAAATGGGATTATAAAAGGAAAATTGGTTTAACTGATGAGGTTGAGACCTCTAAGGCTAGGTTGGTTGTGAAGGGCTATAGTTAAGAAGAGGGAATTAACTATGAGGAAACCTTCTCATTAGTAGCTATGCTAAAATTTATGTGGATTCTACCAGCAATAGCCACCTACGTGGACTATGAGATTTAGTAGCAAAACTGCTTTCCTTAGTCAAATGCTTAAGGAGGACATTTATATAGTCCAGCCACATGGCTTTGACGTCTGAGACAAATTTCATAAAGTGTACAAGATTAAGAGGTCCATTTATGCCTTTAAGCAAGCACCAAAGAGTTAGAATATCTGTTT
This sequence comes from Avicennia marina, assembly GCA_019155195.1. Classification (NCBI taxonomy): domain Eukaryota; kingdom Viridiplantae; phylum Streptophyta; class Magnoliopsida; order Lamiales; family Acanthaceae; genus Avicennia; species Avicennia marina. The sequence goes on along the minus strand of CM032766.1, from coordinate 9,024,364 downwards.
TGATGGTATAGTCAAATTGTTTAGCTTCATTAAGAATGAGGATGAGCCTTGCATCTATAAGAAGGTTAGTGGGAGCATAATAACATTTCTTGTATTGTATGTGGATAACATGCTTCTAATTGGGAAAGATGTTAGGATGTTAAGCTTAGTCAATGCATGATTATTTGGTACCTTCTTCATGAAAGATTTAGAAGAAGCAACCTACATCTTGGGCATTTGAGTCTATAATGATAGAGTGAAGAAATTGTTAGGTTTCTCTAAAGCCTTGTATATAGATGAAGTGCTAAAGGGGTTCAGTATGGAAGCCTCTAATTGAGGATTGCCACCATTTAGGTATGATGTCCATTTATTAAAATCTATATGCCCAAAGACAAATGATGAGAGGAAAAGTATAGAAGCAATTCCATATGCTTCACTTGTAGGACGCTTGATGTATGTAATGCTATGTACGATTCCATATATCATCTATGTTGTAAGTGTTATGAGCAAGTTTCAAACAAATCCTGGTAGAGAACATTGGAATGTTGCCAAAGGTGTCCTTAAATTCTTGAGAAGTACCAAGGATATGGTACTTGTGTATGGAGATGAAGATTGATGGGTAAATGGATATGTTGATTTTGACTTCCAATCAGATGTGAATGATAGAAATTCTATCCTTGGATTCATATTTACCTTGAATGGAGGAGCACTTAGTTGAAAGAGTTCCAAGTACAGTAACATTTGTGCAAAGACCTAAGAGTTGGTGCCATTCAAAGTTCCATGGTGAGGTGGACCCAAAAGAGCCATGAAGACTACGAGAGAGAAAAGATCACTAACAATTTCCTATGTAATAGTGTAGGAATTCACACACTTGTGCATAATCCAGTTGTTGGCTCTAGTTGGAATTAGATCTAAAAGCCCATACTCCTACTTATGATTTATTTGCATATTATATTTGATGCTTTAATAAGATATATGCATAAAATTAGACAATGTGCCAGGTGAGACCTAAAATGCATGGACCAAGAACTTCCTCGTATAATATTAATTTGTTATGGAAAAATTATTTTATTGCTACCCTCCACCATGCTCAAAGTCTAAATACAGTTTTAGTGTGTGATATTATCACATTTGTGGGGTCACATTCAAAGATTCAAGTGCATTTGATATGACATTCAAAAGATACTTCACCTCAAGAATTCAAAAGGTCACAGGTGGGATTACAAACCTAATAAGTTGTAAGTCAGTGGGTATGACTTAAATGGACCTGTGTTTCCAAGAACTATATATGTGAGGTTTTGTCGAGCTATTAGCTAAAGTGAAAGATTGGACCACACATAACGTGTTGGCAAGAGTTGTCACTCATTAGGCTCAACATGCCAAGAACAATATATGTAAGCTATATTATGTCTAATGAAGACCCCAATCACCTGCTATGAATTTTTCTAATGTAATTTCCATTTTCTACCTGAGGGAGTATAAGATTAGAGAAATCTAGTTGGAGGTTGCCTAATTTAAAGTCCATAATCAAGTGGTAACACATTTTACAACCAAACTAACAAAGTCTTGCTTATTTGTTGTAGTTTATATATATCTTAAATAATCTATGCCTTTTTTATATTGGTTGAAACCATAATGTCGGCTAAGACTAAAAAGTAAATTGGTTTTGAAGTTTGAGAATAGTTCTATCTTAAAGGAATCAACAGAATCTTGGAAGCCATCATCCCATTACATGAGAAAGTGGCTTTCCTTGAGGAGATTAGCCCATTAGTTAGTGAGACTTAGGTGGGCAACACCAAGAGAAGGAATACTAGTGTTCCTATGGCTAGTGGGAGGAACATGTGATCCAATGCTCATGTTGGCAAAGGAAAAGTGTTTTTGATGCAATAAGGGCCTTCGAGGAGGAATTGCACTAAACGCTTTGATGGGCTGAAAGATGCTAAAAGAGGTGGAAAACTTTATGTTTGTGAAACACCTTGTTCCATTTTTAAGGTTTCACCGAGTTTGGAAGGCAAACTTTTCAAATTTAAGATACATAACATTAAAGAAAAATGCAGTGGAAAAACAATCCCAACCCAGTCTATTTTTCTTTGCTTAGCTCATATAATTTAGACAGCTTAGTTATATGAATGATTACCTAAAATCAAATTCATTTTTTTTCTATCTATGATCCATAAACCATGATAACACCCTAGTCTCTAGTTTGTCCACACAAATAAGCTACTAACAAGGCCTCTCCAACAAATCTTTATGAACTCTATGAAATCCTAGAACTTTTAATGCTTGGATAATTTTCCAAGAGAAAAATATATATAAGAGTTGTTAGGTTTCATTAGGTTTGGCATGTAAAAATTTAAAATTTAAAACATAAAATCATGAACAACAAGCAGTGGAAATAAACAAACCAAACCTAAGCCATTTTTATCACGTAACACATACAAAAACTAACAAACAAGAAAGCACATAAACGTACCATTGAACTCATATTTCAAGACAAACAAACCTCTAATTCTTGATTCATGCCTTTGCAAAGCTTTGACTTAAGCCACCTTTTGGGCAAAAAGGCCTTTTGGACAAGAAGGAAAGAGAAAGGGCAGCTTGAATTATTTTCCATTTCTTGCTTAGAGGGGTAGACAAAAATTAGGCTCAATTATTTGAAAATTATGTGTATTTAGAACTCTTCTATATATATAGAACAATCGCCGGGTTAAAAAAAGGGATGTTTGTTGAACTATAGATGCGAGTTGAAGATTATGAGCTCCAAGAAGCCAAAAAAAGCTTGAGTATGAGTTTTAAAAGGCTTTTGGATGTTTTGAGAGGTTTTGGAGGTCGAAGAGGAGCTCACAAATCATCTTGACATAGAACAATGAATAAAATAGCCTATGGACACAACCTCTAGATAGATCACAAAAGAGTACCAACCGATCCTAGGGAGCTTGAATCGATCTAGAATTGAAGTTGATCGATCTGGAGATGCATTTTGAATTTCTGAAATTACAATCATGTAGTATCACGATTGATCATTGGAAATGTGATCGTAAAATTTGAATCCTAAAATTACAATTTGGACAATGAGATAAACATTGCATCAATCTAAGAAGGTTGAAATCAATCGTACGACATCTAGATTGATCCAAATTGTGGCTTAGATTTTAGTTTGGATTTCTTTCCATTTTGATCCATAATCTTCCTAAAACACCTATGGATGAATTTAGATGGTTTTTTAAGGGTACCTAACACTATATAAAGGGCCTTCAGTTATTTTTATTGTGGACTTTTTTGGTATTTTGTTGAATGAATTGTTTTCTTGGTTTTCTCTTGATTTTAAGTGTTCCTTAATTCTTGGGATTCTAAACTCCAAATCGAGTTATTCCATGTATTTTTAGGATTAATTCATGACGTATCAATCAACTAAGCATATTAGTTGTGGTCGTCTTTCGCTATAGTTCATCAAAGATTGTTGCATTTTGGGTCGTTTCTGTATAGTTCGTGCAAAAAAATTTTGTTGAGTTTTGGCATACACTGTTATCCAAATTTTCACACTTCCATGTGCTCATCAACCAACACCAAAACCAATTGTTTCAGATTCTAATATAGACATCAGTCCAAGTACCAAATTCCATTTTTCATTTCTTTTTGTTTCTTTTCCGTAACTTTCACTTCATCTTCCTCATATTCAAAAAAAAAATCATTGATGAATTTTTTTTCCTGCAAATCTATGTTCCTTGTTTTGTAGTGATTTGATGAGTTTGAAAATTTCAAAACAAGAAACAAAAAAAGGTGAAAAAAATCTTAGAAAAAATAAAGAAAAAATTTGTGCAGAAAATTGAAAAAAATATATAGAGAGAAAAAAGTTGTAAACTCACCATGAATTTTAGTACTAGAAAGTTCTTTGATTACTGTAGAACATTGGAAAATCAAAAGATTGAATTTTGGGTGTAATTTTAGTGACATCGAATTGTTGCTAGAAAAATTTTATAATAGTGATCGATCATGCTGCCTATTAAATCAATCACACGTCTTATGGCTAGCTTACACGACCTTATGTCAAAGTCCTGATTGATTGCACCCTATAGCCAATTAATCATTTTACTACTCACCTTGGGACCAATCCAACATGTTCATGTTCTAGAATGATCACATCATGCCTTTTTTCAGCCAAGGTTGATCTAATTGCACCTAGATTAATCCATAATTTTTCATGCCTGGATTGATCCTTATGTGTCTAGGTTGATCCCATACCCTAAATTTTTGGCTAGTCACACACCTACACACTTTCAGGTGATATGTCACTTGAATTTTCAAAGATTACTTGGAATTCCACAAAGTGGACATAAGATTTAAATAAGTAAGTGCACTATTTGAGTGTTTAATTGTGTGATGCATGAGTGAGAGGTAAGAAATGAGCAAATTATATCTTGTAAGATGAGAGGACACTTGCAAACACGTTAAACATTTCTTACTCTCTGTATTACCCTATTTTCGAGATATCAGAAGATGATTTGTTTTACATGAGATGGTTGTCAAAGATGTTGATGAGCATAAACTGGTGATTGCATAGTTTGGAGGATTCAGATACTGCGGCACCAAGAAGTCCATTACCTCGTATAAGTTAGGGTAAAGAGGAGTTGAGGTATGGGCTAGGAGGAACTACACATCAAGATTGATGAAAAAGTTATGTAGATGATGATTATAACAAATTTTCTATTAGTTGTGGAGTTGACGACTTTCTTAGGAGGAGTACATTAAGACATCCAAAGGATGATGGAGAGTCATCGAGAAGGGTTGAGTTCACCCTTCCACCATTTATAAAATGAGTTGATTCAGATGCATATTTTGCATGGGAGGAGAACATAAGCAAGGTGTTCAATTCTCATCTATGTTTAGACACACATAAGATAAGGTTAGCTATTAGTGCTTTTGTAGGATATGCTAGATATTAGTGAATTAGGTTTGTGCGCAGCAATGGGGATGGTAGAGAAAATTGATTTATGACATAGAAAGAACTGAAGAGGGTAATGCAAAATAGGTATTTTCCATATATATCTTCTAGTGTGAGTTGTATACTAGGCTAGATAATTTAATTCAAGATGGATTGAGTGGGGGAAAATATTATGATAAGTTCAAATATGTTATGAGAAGGTATAATTTTGATGAGAGTGTTGAAAAGACCATGAATAACCTCATTGATTTTTTCACAGAGATTGTGTAGTGTCGTGGCTATGAGGGAATTGGAGAATTAATAGAGAGGGCCATTTAAATTAAGCATAAGCTCAAGAGAAGGGGTGCTTTAAGGACTAACTGATATGACCCTTATTTTGTTCTAGTTGAGTGATTTGCATGAGATGTTGATAGGAGATCATACATGGGTACTATTGGCACTACATCCATGTTGATATATGAGGTAAATTGTACGTATTTGCATTTAGACGATTGTAATGATGGTGATGCTATAGCCCGTGAGAAGAATAAGACACAGTTGGACTCATCAATGATAGAAACATGCAATAGTGATAAAGAAGGGACTGTAGATGATGATGCCCTTGAAGAAGAAGAAGTTTGTAAAGTTGAGGATAAGTTGGATTTAGAAGATAAGGTTGGCAATGAGGATGCTACACGAAACACATTTATGGAATGTGGAGATGAAGCATTGAATGAAGATACATCTACAACATTTAAGGGAGAGAATGATCACAATCATGTTAAAGAAATTCTTGCACATTTTTTTGAGTTAGTTCACGATAATTTGTTATATGATCAAAATCTAAATGAGCTAGCAATAAGAGAGAGAAGATGAGGGAGAGGAGAGTGAGGAAAAAGAAAAGGAGAAAGAAGAAAAAGAGTGTGAGAGAAAAGAGAGTGAGTTAGCCAAAACAAATGATGAGACGAGAGAGTCTTGAAGTTTAAGAGAGAATTATTTTCTCTATCCAATTATATTGTCTTAAGTCTTTTTGTTGATCTTTTCTTGTACTATCACAAAAGTATTGGAGAGGAATGTCTCATAGCAACCTTAGCTTGAGTTGATGAAGTTGGGTACACCAAAGAGTAGGTAAATCCATGTGAATTGATACTATGGAAAGAGGTCAGCAACCTTAGTTGTGGTAGTCCTTTAAGTTACTTTTCATATAAGGTGCTTCCTGTTGCATTATTTGCCAATCTTGGTCTTAAAGATGGGTTTTTATTTAATAAGTTTAACATTCAAATGTGAGCCTATGAGAATCAATGGAGTAAATGGAGTTGTGAAGTTTGCATTTGTAATTTTTGGTGGTTTGCATGATGCCAATTTGACATTAGAAAATTGCATTCATCATGCATGTGAGTGACCTCGGAGAAGAATATCTATTGAAAGTCCATAACTTTTGGCAAAATTTAGTGGATTGTGCTAAGATATCTAGGGATATATGTAGGACATCATACATACATAATAAGAACTCCATGATCGTATACTAAGTTTCCATAGGTAGAATCCAGGGATACATGTCATGACTATACTACATTAGTGTCACTTGATGAATTTGAGAATAATCAATTTCATTCTTTGGGTAACTATTACCTAAGTAAGCTCTATATGCCTTATTCTACTCATAAATTGCTCATCATGGAGATATTAGGATTTTGGCATGATTATTTTAAGCTAAAGGAATTTACAAGCATTGTCTTTAATCTTAGCTTAAGACACAAATGCGTTAGTTTCCTATACAAAACATATTTGCACATAGGGATTATCATGGTGTTTAATTTTATGTCATTTCACATGCATGAAGACAAGTTGGTATGGGACTTACGCATAGTGTATAAGTGCTTGAATTGTGATGTGTATGGTGTAATAGAAAATGCTTAAGAGCTAGGTTATCATTTGCATGAGTTATATGTGATTGGAGGTGGCATGATATGTGCCTTGTTATGGTTGCTTGCTCATTATTTAGGGAACATTGTCATTAGTTGATTTCTTATGATCATTATGTTGGAGAAATTAGATTGTTGAAATACAATTGTGCTTATTTGTTGGAGCATGTAAGCGTTACCAAAAGTAGTTGGGTTTTGCAAGAAATTTCCCTAGGATTTCTAAGATTTTTGATAGACAGAAAACGTCGAAAGGGATTCTACAACATGTGTTTGAACAAGGTCATGAATTGTTGCATTTCATAAGAGTTTGGCCATAAAAATCACATAAAATAATAACATACATATAGTGGAACATAAGGAATCAAACACTATCCGTTTTTGTGACAACACATGTAAGATATTGAATTAACAAGCACAAGAACCAAGATGGTACCTTTGAAACTTTTTCAAACTTTTGTGCACAATCATTGAAGTCATGCCCCTCAAACTTTGACCTTAAGATTGTCTACACAATTAGAATGCTTGTGAGCTCCTCCTAAACTCCACAAAACTCCTTTTGCAAAGCTCTAATGCAAACTCTTTAGGATAAGAGAACCTTATGACAAAAGAGAGATACAAGAGGGTGACTAGGGTTTCCTTTCTCCTTTGCTTGATGGGGCTTACGAATGTTGGGCTTAGGAATTTTTCCTTGAACTCTTCAAGACTCCTATTGATAGTTTAAGCACTAGAATTAATGTACGGGCTCCATGGGTCCTTCTACATGAACCTCTTTTAAATAAATAGCCTATGGACTCTTATTTATTAATCTCATAATAAATTAGCCAATATATGTTTTAATTATTAATCTTATTAATACTTAAAGCCACTTGTGTCCAACTAATTCAATTTAATTAATCTCATTAATTAAATTATATTCTCATTGTGCTTGTAATTAAGAATCTCATCATTAACAAACACCTTGACAATTTATTTAGTCCAATTCAATTACAACTAAATCAATTATGCATCCCATCAATTTAACAATCACAACACATCCCAATCGTATATATGTGACTTTCTTGTTTATTCTTGATTTGCAATAAGCATAGCTCAAACGGATAACGTCAAGCCAACAATCTATATCATAGCCTACTTAAAATGAAATGGTTAGGATCACAAGGAACCTTTTTGTTTATGACTACTATACTGTATAGACCTTTATCTTATTTTGCCTTAATAGAGTGAGAGTTATTGATTTAGTCAAACTCACAAGCTTGGTCACATGACCAATCAGTGTTTCCTCATGAGATAAATGTTCCTATCTAAAACTCCTTTTTGATGAAACATTACCTTAGCTAAGGGCCTTTGTCTCCTACAACACCAATTGTAAAGCACAAATGCTTTGCTCACTTGTAAGGAGATAAATCTCTTATTTAATGTACACATGCCTCCATACACACCAAGGCTACAGCGTGTTAGGCTCATGACCTTATCCCATACTAGGATAGATATTAGCCCTACCCCTGCATGTCCTAATGACACATTAACCATCATCTGCATAAGGTAACCATGTTGTCTTAGGTGTGAGGTCTATGAACACTTTACACTATGTTGATAGTTAAGAGTAAACTCCATGCATTTGATTCATTTTGTGGGTCATCTCTAAATGGTACATCCACACATGTATTCTCTGCATCTCATCCCAAACAACATGGCACTCATTGTAAAAATATGAGCTGTGCAAGTCTTATTGACTCTATAATGCCCTTTAAACTGTTTATAACTCATAGACAAGTTTTAGTGATTGAGTACCAAGAAAGCTTTGCATCCATATTTATAACTCCTTATGATTAGGTCTTTGTAGCTCAAGCACATAGGTAGATGCAATACTTTATAACAATCAAGATTTATATGCATGAAGACTTGTCACAATACTAATATAAGAATAATATTTTATTAATTAATGTGAAAAATACATATACAACTAAATGTCCTTCCCGTATCTCTCAATTTCTATTTGCGTTAGAGAGCATATCACTAACAATCTCCAACTTGCACTCTAATACCAGCGCTACTGATGTTAGTCATAATGATATCTAATACTCATCTTCTCAAGATGGTGATCTAGCTATACTTGAGTTATCAGCTTGATGAGTGGATCACCATACTACTAGCTAAAGCTATTTTCTACATAGCTATGCCACTCCTTCCAATGATTTCTTGAGTAATGTGTTAATGTCTTTTTATGTGTTTGTTTCTAATGAGATCTAAGTTCCTTCGCTTGTGCGATCGCACCATTGTTGTCATAATAAAAGTGGCAATAGCTAATCCACATTTGGAACTATTGGAATTTCTATCATGAATTTCTTTATCTGAATAGCCTCCCTCACTTCGTTGCATGTGGTGATATACTTGGCCTCAATTGTAGAGTCTACAGTCGCACTCTATTCTATTCGAAAATTTTCAAACTAACTGCTCCTTCATTAAGAGTGAATATGAACCCAAAGATAAACTATCTATCGTCCACATCTAATTGGAAGTCCAAGTCCATATATCCAACTACTCTTAGATCACTATATCCATACGCAAGTACCATATTCTTAGTCCCTCTCAAATACTTAAGGATCCTTTTGATAGCATTCCAATGCTCTTTGCCAAGATTAGCTTAAAACTTGCTCGTAACACTCATGACCTAAGCAATATCTGGCCTTGTACATAGCATAACATATATCAAGCTCCCGATAGTCGAAGCATATAGAATGGCCTCATGTTTCTCCTTTATTCATCCATTTTTAGGCACATGGATTTTGAGAGATGGATGTTGTGCTAGAATGGTAGCAATCCTCTCTTAGAAGCCTCCATACCAAACCTCTTTAGTACTTTGTCTATGTTCAAGGTTTTGGAGAAATCTAACAATCTCTTCGTTCTGTCCTTATATACATGAATGCTAAGATGTGGGTTGCTTCTCCCAAGTCTTCCATGGAGATGGTTACAGATAACTTGGATTTGATTAAGCTTAACATCCCAATATCATTCCCTATTAATATTATGCCATCCACATACAATTAGATTTCACTAGGTATGAGATGCCAAAAGTTTCAAATGTTAATCACAAAATAATCAAAGAACATAGTCCACTTTTCGTTGCATAAAACGCATAAACATTAAATACTAGAAAGTTATATGGATGATTACTTGAAAATAAATCCTTAGTTTCTATACATGATGCACAAGCTACAATAAAGTCTTGACCTCTAATGAAATAGGTCATTGGTTATAGCTCTCTAATAAAATTCCACAAACTCCTTCGTGAAATGCCACAACTCTTGAGCTTAGAGTATTTCTTAAGAGAAAAATAAGGGAGGCTAGAACTTTTTTTCTCTTGTGTACAAGCGATGAATAGTGCCTGACTAAACCATACCCGTGGATGAACAATGGTGATAGCACTAGTTGCATGAATAGTATCTCGCTCTTGAAACCCTTCCTAGTGATTTATTGTCATGACACAATCTTATTTATACTAGGATTTCTAGGACTTGTAGAATGAACTCTATGAGCTTTCACATAGACCTTAAATTTAATTCAAATCCATCCACCTTTAATTATTAATCTAATTAATAATTATTACCCATTTGAATTATTTCGTTCAATTTAATCAATCTCATTAATTAAGATAAAGGCCAATTATGTTTCCAATCAATAATCCCATTTATTAACAAACATAATAGGTACAAATTCATTCTCTTGTGTCTTGTCTCTTTAATTTAATTAATCTCATTAATTACATCAAAGGTTCATCATGTTTCCAATTAATGATCTCATCATTAATAAACATAATGAGAAATAAATCATTTGAATTTGGTTCAATCTAATTACAACCAAATTAAATCCTCAATGAGACTTCTCAATTCTCATCCACAAGTCTTCTCAAACCTTTTGATCACCACTTTGTGTAATTGCCTAAAGCCATCATCTTGTTCTTATGTGTGTGATTCTCTAGGTTCATCTTTGGCTAGTAACAAGCGTAGCTTGAAAGATATGGGTAACACATAGCTCGTGACCCATGTCGTAGCCATCTAAGGTAAAGTGAATGGATCACAATCAACCCTCCCGATCGTGAATGTCAGAAACTAAATTAACGTTTGTAAGTCCTATGTGATAGAAATCCTTGCCATAACGTTTCTTCATAAGACTAATGGTTCTATCAAAAACTCTTGTCCAATCATACACTATCTTGGTCAAGGATTTCCATCACATAGAACGTCAACTGCAAGGGACAAATACATTGCTCACTTGTAAGGAGACAAATCCCTTATTAAATAAGCACATGCCACCATATGCACTGGGCTAATGGCACTTTAGGCTCATGATCCTATTCCATACTAGGATAAATATTAGTCCTTAATACCCTAATGATACATTAACAATCGTCTACACATGGCAACCATGTCATCTCAACTTAGAGGTTCACGCACACTTAACACGATCATAAAACAACACATTGATAGCAAAGAGTAAATCCCATGTGCCTACTTCATTCTGTGAGACAATGTTTGAATATTTATTCTTCGATGATGCATCCACACACATGTATACTTAGTATCTCAAATCGAATGACTTGCCCTTTAGAGTGTCTACAACTTGCAAGTAGGTTTTAGTGATTTTGTACTAAGATAACCTTGTGCCAACATATAACATATGGAATGTTATAGAACTCCCACTAACCTTATAAATGCAGGACTTATCTTTGTTCTTAATGAAGCCAAATGATTTAACTACACCATCAAAATGAAGATTCCAACTCCTTGATGCTTACTTAAGGCCATGAATGGACTGAAACTTGTACACTCTATGAGGTTCACCTTAGACCTCAAAACTACGTAGCCACAGCATATTAATGTCCTCCACAGGTATTTAATTAAGGAAAGTGGCTTTGACATGCATCTACCAAAATCTCATAGTTCAAGTGGGTGGCTATTAAAAGTAAAATCCAAATGGACTTTAGCATAGCCACCGGTCATAAGGTTTCCCCCAAAGTTAATTCCCTCTTTTTTACTATAGCCCTTCACCACCAACCTAACTTTATAGGTCTCTACCTTGCTAGTAGAACTAATCTTTCCCTTATAGAACTACTCACATCCAATAGAAATAATTCCCTTTAGTGGATCTACTAGAGTCCAAACCTGGTTCGCATGCATTAAATCCATCTCAGATTTCATAGCCTTTTGCCACTTAGTAGAGTCCTTATCTACCTTTGCTTGATTATAATTAGAAGGATCGTCTCTATGATCATTATCTCCTATTATGAATAACTCTTACCTATTCACTAGGGCATAATAGTATCTCTCTTACCCAATCGTTGCAACGGTTGCATCTTAGAAGGTTCCTTTTGAACAAGAACAAGCATTATGGCCTCATTGCTTTTTTCTTCATGCTCAAATTCCTTGAGTACTATAGTTTTACCAGCACCACTTTCTTATATGAACCTTTCCTTAAGGAAGCATACATGATACCCAATGACAATCCTATTGTCTTCAGGTATGTAGAACTCATACCCCATAAAATCTTTGGAATATCCAACAAAGCAGCCCATAAGAGTCCTCATCTCCAACTTGTTTGCCTTAATCTTCTTAAGATAAGACGAACATCCCCGATCCTCAAGTGTTTAAAGCTTAGCATCCTTCCAAACTAAATCTCATGAGGGATGGAGGAATAGACTTAGAGGGTGTCTTATTCAAAATATATGCTATAGTAAGTAGGGTATGCCCTTATAAAGATGAGGGTAAATTGGTGAAACTCATCATAAATCGAACTGTCCACCATTAAACTGAGTTGTTGGTGGTGTTAAGTATAATGTAATACCATTCTCCTTGAGGAACTCAGTGAACTCAGCACTCATATACTTGTCTCCACAGTTTAATCATAGCGTTTGTTATGTTTGCTAATTTGCTTCTCTACTTCGCTTGGAATTCCTTGAACTTTTCAAAAGATTCATGCTTGCACTTCATCAACTACACATAATCATACCATGAATAATCATTAGTAAAAGTTATAAAGTAGAGAAATCTTCTCCTTGCTATTTCATTAAATGACCCGCGAACATTAGTGTGGACTAGCTCCAACACTTTAACAGCTATTATAATGCATCTATCAGATGAACTTCTAGTCATCTTATCTAGGATACAAGGTTCACAAGTCAAATAGAGTTTCCTTCCTAATGGGCCAATAAGTCCATCTTTCTCCAATTTACTAATTCTTGTGTCCCCAACATGGCCAAGTCTAAGGTGCTGCAAGTACTCAACATTCCAACCATCCCTAGAATGTTTGTTTCAAATGGTATTCATCATTGGTTTGTCATCTAAACTCAAGTAGTACAAGTCATTTACCAATGAGGTAGTGCTAACCAATTCATTACAATAATAGATCTGGTAGCTATTGTCCTAAAAAAGGAATTCATAATCTTGTTTCACCAATAATGGCATAGAGACAATATTTTTTAGCCCATGTGGTATCAAGAGACAATCTCTCTAGCCCAAAACATGGCTAGATGACAACTTGACCGAAGCAATGCCAATTGCAATGGCTACAATGCTTTTACACCACTACCAACCTTGATTAGCACTTCTCACTTCTCAAGCAATCTACTCTTCTTTAAATCTCAAGTTGAAGTGTAGAAGTTAGAAGAAGCACCCAAATCTAGGATCCAAGACGTAGAGAACTTACCAACAAAACAAGATGTTTCGTAAACAAAGAGTTCTATGCCTTTAACACCATCTCCATGGCCATTGAGGAATCTAGTGAAATTTCTCCTCTAACACCCCTTCTTTCCACTACTCTTTGAGAAAATGTGCCCAATAATCGGTATCAATCCCACTATCTTGGGATAGGTGGAACTTATATTCTATAGAATAATTTGGATATCCAAGAAAGCAGCCTAAGCCCTTACCTCTAACTTATCTGTCTTACTCTTTTTGAAGGTAAGCTGGACATCCCCAAATCTTGAAATGCTTAAACCTTAGCTTCCTCCCTCTCCACATCTCCTATGACATTGAAGGATCAGACTTAAAGAGAATCCTATTCAATATATGTGCAACAAGGAGAAGGGAGTGACTCTATAAAGATATGGGAAGGTTTACAAAGCTAATCATGGATAGAACAATGTCCAACAAGATCCTATTCTTATACTTAACTACACCATTCGATTGAGGAGTGTTCAAAGGTGTTAATTGTGACATAATACCATTTTCCTTGAGAAACTAAACAAATTCACTGCTCAAGTGTTCACCACCATGATCTAATCATAGAGCCTTTACATGTTTTCTAGTTTGTTTACACCTAGAATTCCAAATTTTCTTGGAATTCATGCTTGTACTTTATTAATTACACATAACATATCTAAAGTAATTATCGGTAAAGGTTATGAAGTAGTAAAAACCTCCTCTAGCCATTTCATTAAATAGCCCACAAAAGTTTGTGTGGACTAACTCCAACAAATCTATCGTTCTTTCGTCATGCTCATCAAATGAACTTTAATCCATCTTACCTATGATACAAGGTTTACAAGTCGGATAAGGTTTCTCTTCTAATGAATCAATATACCAATCTTTCTCCAACTAGCTAATCCTTGTATCTTTAGCATTGCCTAGTTTACCATGCCATAGTTGTTTAAGATTTCAACCATCCTTTGCTTGTTTGCTTGAAATGGTATCCTACACAGTACAATCATCCGTATTCAAGTAATAAAGGCCATTTTTTAGAGATGACATGCCAACCAATTTATTACAATAATAAATATAACACACATTCCTTGTAAAAGAAAATTTCATTATTCTCTTTCATTAATGGTAAGAAACAATGTTCATAAACCTAATGGGCAAAAAGTAAACAATCTCTTAAAGTAATAATATGGCCAAATGATTGTCTAATTGATATGGTCTAAATAGCTATGGCTGCAATTCTTGCTTAATTGCCCACCTTGATCACCACTTCACATTTCTCAAGCATCCTACATCTAAATAGATCTTGATGGAAAGTACAAACATGACAACAAACACAAGAATCTAAAATCTAAAAAGTAAAAAATACACTAATGGAACAAAATATTTCATTAACATAAAGTTCCTTAACTTCGACACAGTTTTTCAAACTCTTGAGGTACTCAATGCAATTCCTCTTCCAATGTTCATCCTTACCACAATGGAAATACTTTTCCTTTGTTAGCAAGAGCCTTAGCCGTCTTGGTACTCCCACTCACCTTAGGAATGGCAAGCCTCTTCTTGTTTGTCGCGTCATTCTTGGTCTGACTAGATGAGTTAGATGTAGCAAGAACTACCCCGCTTCCCTTTCCCATTCGTGGTGGTTTGTGTGATCAATAGCTTATTGAGGAGCACAGCTAGTGTGCACTCTATATCATTTTAATGATAATTCATAATAAACTTTGAGAAGGAATCCAAAAGTGACTGAAGGATCAAATCCATCAGGAGTTTGGCATCCATGATAAAGTCTAGTGACTCAAGCCTTTCAATGAGCAAAATCATCTTGAGAATATGCCCATTAATGTTATTGCTCTCCACTACGCTCATCCCGAATAGCTACTTCGATATGTCATATCTAGTAGTACAACTCCACTTAACATACCACTCTTGCTGGTAGTACAAAATCCCTTGAGCACTTGCCATGCTCTCATAACTCCTCTAGAGATCATTGGTCATTGCAGCCAACATGATCTTGACTCATAGATTGTCTGCCACCCATCTCTTATCGACAACTTTTCTTCTCCTCACTAGCCATCTCAACAGTAACTAGTGGGATGTCAGCCTCGAGTACATAGCCAATGCATTCCAAATTAAGAACAATTCATGAATTCCAGAGCCAGTCAACATAGTTAGGCCTAGTCAAAATATTAGTTTCAAGTAATTTAGTAAGAGGCCCAAACATATTTGAGATAAATAATATTGCAAAAAATAAGCAAGACTTCATTAGTTTGGTTGGGAATACAATGGTTGTTTACTAGGTAGGTGTGAGAATGAACTTGAGGTTTGCAAAAGCAAAGTTGGAGTTTGTGGCTATGGAGGATAGGACAACAGCACTTTGACCAACAATTCTACATGATTTTTTTAAGGCTTTTCAATCTTTTCACACATGCACGTGCCAACCCTAGGCTTCCTAACTGTAAATCTGTATTCTCCACATCTTAGAGACCATCTTAGAGCTTAATTTTTAATTCTCCAACACTTAAAAACATAATTTCACACACTTTGGAGTAGTGGAGGAAAATCCACATCAGGTCTTGAGAAGAATTCAATAGTCCACACAATGCAGAGATACCGACATAAGGTTTTCAAACTTTTATTGTTATTTTTATGTTGTTTGGAATGTTGAACAATTTAGCAATAGTTTTTGTCAATAATATTATGGATTTTTAAATGTTTATCTAGTCTCTTGTGGGTGTATTTGATTGAATACATGTGCATGGTTTTAGGATTGAATGTCTATGCTATTGTTATGCACAATTGTGGGAATGAATAGTAATCAAAGGAATTTGTGGTTGCATGAAGAATAACATAAGTGAAACTTGCATGCTAGATGCACAATTGTGAACATTAAACTAGTGAGAATAATGAAAGTGAAACCATAGGATTAATGTGGACAAAACATTGTTACTCAAAGAACTAATTACTTAGTTCGGTAATGTTTGGGAAAAGTCACTGAATCTTGAGTTGAAATTTTAGGAGAGTTTGAAAAGATATCGTAATGACATTAGGAATAACAATCCATAATAAAGCAATTAAAGTGAGAATCAACATAAATTGGCAAATGTAGGAAATCAATACAATATAAGAGGCTAGAGCTTTCAATTCTTGGTACCTTACCCATTCAAGTTGTTAGTTGTTTTCAAATGCTACTTTTATTTATTTTATTTCTTTTAATTTTACCATGTTCCTAAAGCCCAAATAATAGAAACTTAGTTAAATCTATAGACACTTCACCCCTCTCTATGAACACGACACTTGTACTCACCATAGTACTGCTTTACATTGAATTAATTTTAGTGTGGTGATGATACGCATCAAATCCTGATTTTATGTAAAATAAAAACTTAGGCTTGTGCCTTACAACCTTTGAAAATAAATTATAAATCAATGAAACCAATCCAAAATAAGAAAAATATTCATCCACAAGTGTCCTAAGTTCATAATCTATCCATTACATTAATCCACATAATTATACATCACATGTATAATTGAACAATTCCATTTAATGATCCTTTCCATTATAAAAACGTCTTATACATTAGCTTTTGCTTATTAAAAACATTTTTTTAAAGCATAAAATTGAGAAATTTCTACAAATAGAGCAAGGATAGTTCCCCAGACCGAGTTGGCGAACTTGCCTGCAATAGAATACCATAATTTGCTACAATTCCACTCATGATCACAAGCCCACCACCCATGATTAGAGGCTTTGGAAGCAAGCATTACGTAACTGCTACTTCCAACAACGCAATCGCAAGAACACTTCTCATGACTGTGACACTCTCACAAATCATAGCAAAATAATTCCTTAATGATCAAGACTATTTTTTGATGGGTTCTCTCTATTACAAACACTTACATAAAAATTTGATAAAGATAAAGTATCAAATGCATGTTCAATGAATTTTTATGCAAAAACTAACATAAATCACTAGAGGATCATTAAATTTTATGTTTATCTAAGGAAAAACGTTGGCTTGGATACCACTATTAGGTTTGGTGCATAAAAATTCAAACTTTAAGACATAAAATCATGAATAACACATAGCAAAAATAACAAACTAAACTATAGAATTTTCATTGCATTACACACACAAAAACAATATAAACAAGTATATAAAAGTACCTTTGGAATTTTTTTCCAAGATGAGCAAACTTGTGATCCTTGAACCCCTGACCTCTAGTTTGTCCAAATTATTGGACCTTTAATTATTAATATATGTTGATAATTACAGCCTCTATAGCCTTCTAATTAATAATCTCCATTAATAATTGAGGCCCATGGTACTTCCTATTAATAATCTCATTATTAACAAGTACCATAGTAAATCCATATGATCCAATCCAATTACAACCAAATAAAATCATTCGTCAAGACTTATCATGCCTCATTGACATCCTACGAATTTACCATTTGTCACACATCCGAACATTTTGTGTATGACTCTCTAGGTTTATCCTTAATCAATAATGATCATAGCTCAAAAAGATGTAAGTGGTGCGTAGCCTATGGCTTTTGTCATAGCCCAATTAAGACAAATTGAATGAATCACATGAATCCTCCCGATTGTGAGTACCATGTAGTATAAGTTTTTTGCCTCACTTTATCCCAACTATGCAAGAGCCATGGATTTAGTCAAACTCACAGACTCAGTCATATGACCAATCAATGTTATCTCATGAGACTAATGCTTCTATTAGAAACTCATTTTTGATCACGCATTGTCTTGGTTAAGAATTTCTATCTTATGGAATATCGATTATATAATACAAATGCCTTGCTCACTTGACCTATGCACACTTAACTTGATCACAGAGTAGAAAATTAATAGGCGAGAGTGAACTCTTTATGTTTATTTCACTTTTTGAGTCAATGTTCAAATGCTCATTCTCAAATGATGCATCCACACACACATGTTCGAAGTATCTCATGTTATATGGCATAGCACTCACTATACAAACACTAGATATGCAAGTCATATCAACTGTAAAATACCCTTTAGAGTGTTTTTGACTCATGAAATAGTTTTTAGTGATTGTGTTATAAGAAAACCTTGTGTCTATATTCATAATGCTATAAATAAGGGTTCTTCACTTGGTCACATAGGCACATGTAATACTTTACGCCATTCAAAATTTATAAGTATGAAATACTAGTCATTATAATGGCACAAAAGAATTAATATTTTATTAATATATGAAAAATGTACATATACAACCATAATATCTCTAATTTCCCCTATTAACTATTAGCGTTTGAGGGCATATCATTAACAGGAGGCTAGTGAATATTATCTCTTATGTGCAAAATGGGTAGGTGAATAGTTGCACTACAATACGTGAATAGTGCTATTACAATACTCATGAATCATGGCCTTGAGTTTTGGAACTCTTCTGTTTGATTTATTTTCTAGATACAATCCTATAAATATGGTTGGATTCCTAATCCACCTAGTGCACATGGAATGGGCATTGTAGGTTTTCACATGGACTTTAAGATTAACTCAAGCCCATTCCATCTTTAATTATTAATTCAATTAATAATTAAAGTCCATTAGAATTATATCCTTTAATTTAATAAATCTCGTTAATTAAACCAAAGGCCCGTTATGTTTCTAGTTAATAGTCCCATTATTAACAAATATAATTTTTACAAACATTTTGTGCCTTATCCTTTAATTTAATTAATCTCTAATAATAAAATTAATAGTTTATCATACTTTTAGTTAATGATCTCCTCACTAACAAACATAATTTGAAATAAACCATTCATGTGGTCTAATCTAATTGTAACCAAAATTTTACTAGAATACTTCTCAAGTCTCATACATTGAAACCACTTTGCAAATGCCTTATATCCATTACCTTGTTCTTATATGTGTAGCTCTTTAGGTTCATCATTAACTATTAACAAGCATAACTCGAAAGATATAGGTAACATGTAGCTTATGACTTTTATTGCAGCCCATCCCAGGTGAAGTTAATGGATCACATGAGCCCTCCTAGTCTCAAATACCATGTAGTAAAGGTCTTTTGTTTTACTTTGTCCTGATCGAGCAAGAGCTATAAATTTAGTCAAACTCACTAGCTCAATCATATGACTACATCAATGTTACCTTATGAGACTAATATCCTTTAGAAACATCTTTCCAATCATATACTACCTTGTATAAAGATTTCTGTCTCATAGAATATCGATCACATAGGATAAATATCTGGCTCACTTACAAGGAAACAAATCCCTTATTGATCACACACATGCCTCCATACGCATATTGGCAGCATCACATTAGGCTTAAGACCCTATCTTATATCATGTTAGATGTTGATTCTTAATGCCCTAATAACATGCTAGCTATCATACACATAAGATAACTATGTTGTCTCAAGTCTAAGGTGTGGTACACTTTGCACAATCTTGAAGAAAGACATAGAAAGAAAAGAGTAAACTCTATATATTTGCTTTGTTCCTTAAGTCATTGTTTAAATACATTATTTTCCAATGATATATCCACATAAACGTGTTCTCAATATCTTATACCAAGAGGCATGCACTCACCACATAAGCACATGGTGTGCCAGCCATACCAATTCTCTAATGCCAATTTAGAGAATTTATAATCAATGAACAGGTTTAATGATTATGTACCAATGAGAGTTTTGTTCATATTTATAATGCCTTGTGAATAATATGCCTTAACACAATCATATGGGTGCACGCACAACTTTATGCCATATAAAGAATGATATATACGAAAATACTACTAGAATATTAATAAAATAAACATCAATATTTTATTAATCAATGAGGAGTAATATTTACAAAGAATACCCCTCATAAATTATTTGGAATTAGAAGGTATATCACTAATAAACTCCCACTTGGATTCTAATGCCAATGACCCTAATGAGAAGTGCTACGGTATCTCGTGCCCATCTTCTCAAGATGGTAATCCAACTGTATTTGTGTCATCAGCTTGGTGAGTGAATTAACAACTTTATCTACTGAAGCTATCTTCCGCATGGTGATATCGCCCCTTCCAAAGATCCATCGAATGATTTGATAGCATCCCTCTATATGTTTGGATTTTTTATGAGACCTTACTTCCTTTGCTTGTGGCATCATGCCATCATTGTTAATGAAGCTACAAAGGCTGATCCATCCCTAGAACCACTTGAAGCTTTAGGTTAAACTTTTTAATCTTAACAGCCTCCTTCATAGCATCACACACTACAATACACTCAACCTCAGTGGTGCAATTCGCTATGTTACTTTGTTTGAAACTCTTCTAACTTACTACTTTTCTATTATTGACATTTGACTGATAGCCAATATAGCCATCTATCTTCAATTCACTATTTGGTAACATTCGAATGCTCTTTGCTAAGATTTGTCTAAAACCTACTTGTAATACTTATGGTGTAGGTCATATACGTCTTTGTACATAGCATTGCATACATTAGACTCCCAATTAGTGAAGCAGATGGAATGGCATCCATTGACCTCCTCTCATCATCTATTTGTGGGTACAAGGACTTTGAGAGATGGGTTTCATACCTGAATGGTCGCAATCCTCTCTTATAGTAGGCTTTCATCCTAAACTTTTTAAAGTCTTGTTAATATACAAGGTTTGAAAGAGACCTTCCAATCTCTTCACTATATCTCTATAGGTTCAAAGGCCCAAGATATGGGTTGCCTCTTATAAGTCTTTCATGGATGATACTAGAAAACCATGTCTTTAGCAAGCTCATCATCCTAACATCATTTCCAATGAGTAGTAAGTCGTCTATATACAACACTAGAAATGTGATGGCGCTCCTACTAACCTTCTTGTAAATGTAAGGCTCATCCTGGTTCTTGGTGAAGCCAATCAATTCAACTGCACCATCAAAACAAAGATTCTAACTCCTCGATTCTTGCTTGAAGCCATAAATAGACCTCTTAAGCTTGCATACTTTATGAAATTTCCTTTGAACTTTAAAAATATCCTCCTTAAGATACCTATTAAGGAAAGCAATTTTAACATCCATCTACCAAATCTCATAATCTAAGTGGGACGCTAGCACACAGAGTATCCAAATGCATTTGATCATAGCTAGAGGTGAAAAGGTTTCCTCATAATGAATTCTCTCCTTTTGACTATAGCCTTTCATCCCAATCCTAACTTAGCAGGTTTCTACCTCTCTAATCAAGCCAATCTTTCTTTGTAAATCTACTTACATCTAATGAGAACTATTCTCTCTAGTGGATCCACTAAGGTTAAAACTTAGTTTAAACACATTAAATCCATCTCAGACTACATAGCTTCCTATCACTTGGCAGAGTCTTTGTCCATCATTGCTTGATCATATATAGAAGGATCATCTCTATGAACATTATCTCCTATAATAAACAATTTTTCTCCATTCTCTACAACATAAACATATCTCTCTGGTGCATCAAAGACTCAACTTAATTATTGTACTGTGTTATAAAATGTGTTTGATATTCTTGTTTTATCAATATTTTTGACAGTTTAATTCATGCATATAATTCTGGTTATGGTGTAAAGTTTTGCATATGCCTATATAATTTCTTTAAAAAGTCATTTTCATAAGATTTATGAATATGGACACAAGACTTCTAATAATTTGCATGTAACGATATAATTTGGTGTAGTAATTTAGCTTTAAAAATGTGGATTAAGTGAACGTATGGCTTGTTTGTGTGCTAAGTTTTAAATTATAGGTATAAGGATGATTTAAGCACAAACGTGAGCTAAAGAAGCAAAATGGCCAAAACTAGAGCCGGATCGACCTGGAGGAAGTTTGAGATTGAGCACAGCCAGAAGATCATGGGGGTGATCGATTCAAAGGAAATGCAATAGTGGAGCAATCAAGTTAGGATTCTATCTTTGTGATTGCGCTTATTGCAAGCAAGTGCAGTGTCAATTTCGAGCCGAGGATTGACCTGGGGATGCAACAATCGAGCCAAGGGCTAAAGAAGTAGCATCATCATAGGATCACCAAGATTGCACATGATCGCTAGACCAAACGGGATCAAGCGGGTGGGCAAAATTTCTAGAAGTAAAAAGGAAACTCTAGAGTCCCAAACAAACCCAAACTCTTATGTAACTAGATAAAGGGGTCCACACTTTCCAAGAAGAAATAGAGAGACATCTGGAACAGCTGCACTACCTTAGAAAAATCTCACCAAGCCGTGGAGAGATCGGGGAAGCCATTAGAAGCATAATTTATAATCGAATCACGCTAAGCATTAGATTTGTGATCTGGAGATTTTGACTAAGTTTTTGTTTCTAGTTTTTCTTTACTTTTCTCAATTTATTAGTTGATTATTTATTCATGTTGGGATTAGTTGAAATAGTATCTGGATAATTTCTCTAGTGCCTAAGATTCTTTTAAACAAATCTAAGCTATGTTTTTATTATTTCAATTCAGTTTTATTGCAACATTTCTCATCCAATTATTTATGTTTCTTGCGCTGAATTCCAAGTATGTTTATGTATTTGGACTATTTGTTATGCGTGGATTTGTAGACTTGGGAAAGCCAATTCTAAGCGTAGAACTAAGAAATGCATTTTAGGTGAAGCTTGAGCTGAGAGACTAGAGAGGATCCTAATGAATCAAAAAGGCATACTTGAATGCATGTGTTTAGAATAGGAGATTCCTAGTTACTTCACATAGATTTTCATTTAGCGCTTGAGCTAGGTAATGAAATTATATTTGAAAACCTTGATTAATAATTTGAATGACTTGAGCATTAAAATTAGGGTGAGTAATTAGATCTATTGAGGAGGAGGGAGATTAAGTTCCTAGGTAATTTCTTGACATTGATTACTTCTTGATTTCTTGTGTGTTTGCTGAACAAAAATATGTACGTACTTGTTTCCTATTTATAAAAACTTTATTTTTAGTCTAAATTTTGTTGGCTTTGTTACAATTGTTTGACTTGAATTTAGAAATAAGTAATAGTAGCTAGTACAATCTGGTTTTCAATCCTTGTGAGATGATACTCATGCTCGTTGAGTATGATTACTTGACATTGTGTGTTTGCAGTTAATTGAGAACTTTAATTTCGCGTGATCAACTTCTTAGTACACAATCATTAAATTCTATTTGCTAGTCACAGATTCTATAAATGGATATTAGAATATAGATACAACTTGCACACATTGTATTTGTATGGTGGGTGTATGGCTATTTAGTATGAGAGATATTGAAAAAACATGTTTGTGGAAATGTTATTAGGAAATGAGTATTCAAACACTTACTCGAGGAATGTGATAGGTGCATGAAGTTTACTCTTTGCAGTAAATGTTTTACTTTATGATCATATAAAGTTTATGTAGGCCTTAGATCTAAGATTACATGGTTACCTTATGCATATCATGGTCAACGCATCATTAAGGCTTGAAGAACCAAATGTATCCTGATACACGATAAGGTTATGAGCCTAATGTTCCACTGTCCATATACGTATGGTGGAACATGTGCAATAAGAAGGGATTTATCTCCTTGTAAGTAAGCAAGACATTTTCTTATACAATCGATATTCTATAACATGAAAAATCCTACACCAAGGTAAGGCATGATCAAAGAGGAGTCTTCAATAAGACATTAGTTTTTTGAGAAAATATTGATTTGGTCATATGATTAATCCATTGAATTTGACTAAATCGATGGCTTTCATGTAATCAGGACAAAAGTAAAACAAAAATCCTATACAATCTGGTATTCTCTATCGAAAGGGGTCATGTAATCATATCACTTTATCTCAGAGGAGTTATGATGTGGCCCAAAGGCTAGGTGTTACCCAAGCCCCCCCCCCCCCCCCCCCCCCCCCCCCCACCCCCATTAACTCCATAGCAACTCTTCTAAATGTTGCACTTGCCATAAAGAAAAGTGGCAATTTATCTTTAAGTAAACTAAAAGCGCTTGACATAGATATGTCTTTCAAACTTCTTGTAGACCATAAATGGAAAGAAATGAACAGCTTGTTGTGTATAATATTTCATAGAATGGTAAGAAATGCATATTTTTTATGAGGATTGAACATTTGGATGGAAATCAAATCTTACATCAGATTCACATAAACTTGTCCTTTACTATTTTAACAAGATGAGATGACTTTTGCCAAAAAACCAAAATGCTATGACTTTTGCCAAAAAACCAAAATGCTTTTCATAATTAAGAGCAAAATTAAATAAGGCTAAATGATAACTATAATATTGTCGATGTAGCAGAATGCTTGTTAGCTAAATTAACATCCAATAAATATACACTATAATATTGTCAATGTTGCAAAAGGTAAGTAAGCCACATAAACATCAAATGAACATTTACTACAATATTCTCAATGTAGCAAAAGCCTTGTAAGCAACATTTTTTCTTTCCTTTCTTATGTGCATCCACTTTCAACCTCCCAGCTAGCTTCTTATTTGTAATGTCAACACCCGCACTCAAGTTGGATATAGTTACATAATTCTTGCCTTCTTTCCATAAAACAAAAATTGACCTAATGTGCATTTGTTTAGTGGTGTTATCAAATTGTTGAGTGGGCATGACACTTTTAAAATCATTTGAAGTTGGAGGCATTCTTATTTGTGGACTCCCACTAGACATTAGAGTATTATATTTGTGTCTAAAGGCCTCAGTTGCCTTCCATACAAATAATAATACCAAATCTAAGCATTAGGAGTCTAAATATACATGTTGAGCACTAACCTTTGAAGAGACACCTTTTGCTTCCTGATTTAGCTTTTTTCTTATCTGTGAAACATTGACTTTGTACTAATCATCATAAATAGTCTATGCAAATATAAGGCACAATAGAATAATAACTCTCACATTTCTTTCCTCAATTGCAATACTTGGTTGTGGCACTTGAGACCTTTCTGCAGTTACCTATTGTAAGATTAAAGTCATTCAGCCACATTACTAATAAATTAAATTTAAAATTGATCTAACTCTTCTTGTATTAGTAGATGGATTTGATTATTCTTTGAAAGCCTTCCTTATGGTTTGTGCATACACAAAGAGGTTAATCAACCAAAAACAGTACAGGAAGTGAACATATAAATATAGAGATAACTAACTTACACTTCTTATTTGAGCAAGAACTTGTGATTCATTCATTTCCCCAAAAGCTTTCATATTAGCCATTGGTACTCACATCTCAATTCCATGGCTCTTTACTATTTTCTTTCTCACCTATCAAATTAAACTAAGTGACACAACTTAATAAAAGATGATGATAATCATAAATGTGTTGAAATAACATTCACTATTAATCTATGCACTAAGGGTCTTCCCAAACATCCATAAACTTTTACTTTAGGTTGTGTGTCCTCATCTTAAGTTGTAGTGTGTAACTACTTGCATCAATCTCAATGCCAAGCTAAGTGCCAAGAGCACCTCCTTCTTGATCAACATTGTCATTTCTAAATTGTGCTATTCATTCACTACATCATGCACTTCATTCACATTTTCTAACTTAACAAGGACATTGTCTTCAATCACAATTATTTTTCATTCATAGGTCATTCATGATTTTTTTTCCTACACCCCTGCTATTGTGACCAACACCTCCTCAGAATCAACATGTTAAATGAAAAGGAAGTCTAGCCAACCTAGTAGGCTTCTTTTTGGAATTGCCACTCACCTCTTTTTTTGTCTTACAATTTCATTAAGTTCAAGTTTTCTAGCCCTTGCACACTTGCTAACACCTTTAGCTTAATTTGGTGGAAGAGGAGGAATAAAGATCATTGTTGCCCACATCCATGGACCATCCATAGCATAGTTGCATGGGATTTTTACAAGGTCCCATCTTCTACATGAGTAGTTATGTTTACCAAGATCCATAGTCAACCTTGATCCATCGAAGTATAACATTTCATCATGGTAGTCACCAAATTTTATTAGTATGAAATCAAATGACTTGTCAGGATTCTAGTCCACTAGCTTTTTCAATCTTCCACCAAAGACAACTCTATCCCAGCTTCTAGATTGGCCCCAAGGATAATACGATTGAATGTTTTGGACAAGTTTTTAAGTAATAATATATCACACTTAGGCCAATTGATTAAGTGTAATCTACTTCATTGTGTGGTAGGCTTATCATCAAACCATTCAAGAGCCATTTCTTCAAGCCAACAAAGGTCCTGCATTCTGCACCCCATTCAAGCATTGATATGGTTTTTGCAGCCTTCCAAAGTGTTATTTTGAATGCTAATCCTTGCCATCCAGCCCTTCCAAAGTGGCCATGCAAATGTCAAACATAAAACATATTTTTGGCATTAGGGAATACCTTTACAAAGAAATCAAGCTCTTTTGCTTGTCAAATATGAATGTAATTAGATCATCCCTTTTAATGTATAGTTCTTCCATTAACAATGTCAACAACCCCTCCCATGATTGCTTTGTCTCCTCAGTGACCACAACATAAGCCAATGGATACAAGTTGCTATTAGGGTCCAAACTAACATCATTTACAAAAAACGCTTATCTAGCCTTTCAGGAGACAATTGTTAACACCCATCACAGGCCTACACCTGACAATAAAGTCATGTTTCAAAGTAGCAAATAAAGATAAAATTAATTAAATTTTCTAGGAGTATCACTTGGTCCCTTGGCCATTTGTAGGGAAACAATGGAATCGAGATTAGTTCTTCTGATTTCCTCCACATAATCCCACACCTTTCCATATTTTTCATAAGCCTTGCCCTCAGACTTCTCCAAAGCCTTGTTTGTTGCTCTATAGGTTAGTCCTTTAGAAATGTCAAATCTTATTACTTTAATTACATCCAACTTGAATCCTTTCATGTCCCTTATAGGTTGAAACTCAAACTTCTCCTCACATTTTTTAGCAATCCATCTTGTTGTACAATTTTTAACCTTGTACAACCTGCTACCCTTATGAGGGGTTGTATTATCTAATTTGGAAGGTGCTCTCTGTTAGTAATATGCCATCTAATATTAATAGTCAACGAGGTCTAACATTAATAGTCAACAAGGAATACTAAGAGTAATGTGGTTGTATATGTACACATTCATATTAATTAATAAAATATTAATTTATTGATATTAATACTATGGCAGTTTACATGCGTGTAAACCTATAATGGCATAAAATATTGCATATATCAATGTAATTGAATTAAGAAACCTTATGCATAAAGAGTTATAAATATAGACACAAGGCTATCATAGTACTCAATTACTAAAATCAATCCGCAAGTCACAGACACTCTAATGGGTATTAGAGAATCAGTATGACTTACACACCTTGTATTTGTATAGTGAGAGTCATGTCATTCAAGATGAAATACTAAAAATACATATGTGTTGATGCATCGTTGGAGAATGAATATTTAGAGAATGACTCACAGAATAAAGCAGACGTATGGAGTTCACTCTTTACTATCAACATCTTACTTCATGATTGTGTTAAGTATACATGGGCCTTAGACCTAGAGAGTCACACACAAAAGGTGGTTCTGTATGATGAGTGTAAAATTGGTGGTTAACATAATTTATTTGGTTGTAATTAAATTGAACCAAATAAATTACCATGGTATTTGTTAATGATTCATTAAAAGTATAATGGGAACTTTAATTTAATTAATAAAATTAATTAAATTAAAGAGACAAGACATGAATGGAATTATTTGATTAAATCATGTTTGTTAATAATGTGATTATTAAGTAGAAACATGATGGCCTCTGATTTAATTTATGAAATTAATTAAGTTGAAGATATAATTCCATTAAACCTTAATTATTAATAGAGATTAATAATTAAGAGGCTAGATGCACCTTAATAATCAATAATTAAGAGTATAGTCTGCAATTGATAAAGAGTTTAATAATTTAAAAGTACATGGGCTAATAATTACTAAAGGTCTATTTAGTGAGCCCATGGAGCCCATAGCTAGTGCGCCCTAGAGTCCTAATATAAATACATGTCTTAGAAGAATTCTATGCATGTGAAAAATCAAAAAATTCGTGTACTAACCTCCAAACAAGAAGAGAAACATTCTAGCCACCCTCTCCTTCTCATCTTGTTGCCAAAAGTCTTCCACCCTAAAGGAGTTTGTATTGGAGCCTTGCAAAAAGTGTTTTGCAAGATGTAGAGGGCACTCGCCATCACAACAACTTTGTAGACAAATTAAAAGTTAGGGTTTGAGGGTCACAACTCAAGGATGACAAGCACACCAATTGGAATGTGATTCCAATGGTTCATTCTTTTCATCTTTTTAGTTTTCTTTGGCACTTCTCAATTAATGCGTGTTGTATGGTAAATATAGAACATGTTTGGTATGTTATTCTACTATATTTATATTGTGGTTTTATACTTTTAAAGTTTTAAAATAAAATCCTAGACCCATTGAAACCCAACACTATCATCCTAAAACCTCAAAGAGTGTCCACTCATACCCTTCTCCTTAACACTTTGCACATACTCTTCTTTTGCTATTTTAACTATCTTCAAATTTCTTCTTGTCATCACTACGTGAAATTGGACAACCATTTTGAATTCCTTTCTAGTACTAAATATCATGGCCATTTCAAATGTTGGAGCAAAGATTCGAGATGGTCTAAAAATAGGCCATCTTAGTTTGCACTCACCCTTTGAATCTAATGCACTATCAAAGTCTTCGTCACTTGGAACTAAATCACTTCCTTCATCATCTTCACTATCTTCATCTTCATCCCAACTTCATTTTGTTCCTTGTCATTCCCCTCCTCATCATCCCTAGTAACATCAACGCTCTACCCATCCTCATCATCTGCATCTTCACCACTCAAATGTTGATAGTCACTATTTGCTACATAAAAATAATTAATTGATTATAGTTTAGCTCCTTCATACCTAGCATCTGGTTCAAGGACCAATTCACCTCCATGGTAGAATTTTAATATGGCAAAGGTAAAGTCTTACTCTAAAATTGAAAAACCACTTCATTTACACTACAAACACAACCAATAAGAAACTGAACATGAAATGCAATAGATATATCACATGCAACAGATGAAAAGAGAAAAAAGATGAAAACCACAAAAAGTGCAACCATTACTACTCCAAATGTAAGCTCACAAACAAGATGGTTAATAGGGACAAAACAACATGCAGTATCCCATGGAACAATAGGAGATCATTTTTCATTATTAGGTGAGCAACTTGTATTAAAAAGACAAACTAATACAATTCTATTCACCAAGAAACCCAAAAACTTCACCCAATATAAACCTTACCATTATTTGTAAATTGTGTCCAAAAATAAATCCATTAAAGCAAGATTATAAAAATAAAACTCACCATACTTAGGATTTGTAAATCATTGTACTCCTCTAATCTTGGTGCCATGTTGTAACCAAATTATTCCTTTGTCTTTTAGGGATTCTCTACGAAATTACTCAAAAATAAATTGGGTAGTTAGGGTAGAATCAATTTAGGCATTCAAAGATTAGGGTTTCAAAGTCTTAATTGAAGATAATTGATTTTTGAAGACACTCATGTGCTAAACCAGTGCAAATTTTCCCTCCATATTAGAAATTAATAACGCATGAGAGCACAAATGATTTTGCTCCTGGTCTACCATCTATTTGTAGCAGTAGAATTCATTAAGGACTACAATAATGAAAATTTGGGCTCAAATTAATATGTTTAACCAAAGTTGGGACTAAGCACAAAGTTTCTAAGAGTGAGGGACTGAAACAAATAATGGGGTATTCTTGTTGTACTAATTAAGCATTTTTGCCATTTGTAGCACTTCAAAATTTGATGAAGGAATGATAACATAAATAAAACAAGACTTTATTTAAATAAATTTATGTTCAATTTATGTTATCTAGTTCAAAGTACCAATCAAAAGGAAGAAATTTTTCTATCTTATATGTTGTAGCTATTGTACAATGAAAATAAGTGTAAAAGAAGAAACATAAACTCATCTAGAGGTACAAAACTAAAGAAATGCTAGTTCATGGACTAATGCATCACTTGAGTGAAATCCAAGCACCAAAAGTGTTGCCTAAGCGAACCGCCAGTGAGAGAATAGGTGGAGACCGACCAAAAGCTACTACCTGTCGCCTGTGTATTGCCTAAGTAACGAACTAGCGACCATTGAATTTTTGCCTATCGCTTAGGTGACAAAGGGGGTGACTAGCATCACCTTCTCCACTGCTCAGGCATTGGAGTGATAGATTATTTTTTTGCCACATCTACCCTTCGGACCAATAAGAGAAAATGGCAAAAATGTTTAGCCAATCAAGGACTTTGGACAGTAAAGGCTCATCCGTGTAAGTAGGAGGTGTTCTATAAGCTAAAGGCATCAAAGAAACAATAGAAGTCATATAGGCTTACATTCTATCATTCTTGTGTTCCTAGTTTGTAATGTTAGAGAGTAGGATTGGAGTTTAGCATCTTGCAAGAAATAAAACAAGGCAAGGAAGCCAAGAGTCGTAACAAGAAGAAAGCTCTGGATATGGGATGAGCTGTGATTGATTCCTCCTATGAGCTAATGTATTTGCAATATTGAAGCAAACAAGTAAGAACTTTGTTTATCAGTTTAAATTCAATTGTCTTTTCTTATTTTATTGTGATCAATTTTGTATTCTTTATTACACCTTCTTCTTCTTCTTCTTCTTCTTCTTCTTCTTCCTCCTCCTCCTCCTCTTCCTTCCTTTCTTCTTTTTATTTTCATTTTTAACTTAATTTGTGGTTGTAATAGAAATGAAACTAAAAGTTAAGTAATTTGATCCCAATTGTTAATTGTAGGTTTATAACGAAAGTGAAGATTCCACATTCATAAAGAATTAAAGTTAATTCATAAATTTCATTCTCAATTGAAGCCTTAGTATAACTTGGGAAAATGTACTAAGGATTTAAGGAATTAACTATCCCTAAAACAAGAAATTAAAATTGATAATTAATTTAATCAACAACAAAAGTTCTTTGCATGTTTGTTGTGTATTGCTATTGAACTCCATATCTTGTTTTATTTACCATACTCTCTATTCTATTTAATTCAATTAAAATTCATTTTATTGTCTCTTTGAATTATCATTACCTTTAATTATTCACTTAATTGAAACACAATATTATTAAACAAAATTCTTACTCTCTGTGAATACGACAACCGTATTGCACTATATTACTTGTGCGACTATTGTGCACTTTCAATGTTGCATTTAATCACACCAAGTTTTTGGTGTTGTGGCTAGGGAGTAACAAGTGATGTTCTGTGTTTTAATTAAGTATTTCATTGTTCTTTTCTTGTGCGATCTTTCATTGTATGCACAGATCTAAAAGTGAAGAATTAGTGCCATTTGATCCTAAAATTGGAAGAAGTCTAAGACAACCAAGGGCACTAAATAAAGAAAAATAGAGACAGACAAAGAAGTTCCACAACAACACCAGCCTAGAGCCATACGAGATTTTATTCAACCGGTAATAAATGATCAAATCACTTGGCTAGTATGACCTTCTATTAATGTTAATAATTTTGAACTTAAACTAGCTTTGATAAATATGGTACAATAAAACCAATTTAGTGGAGGACCACTTGAAGATCCACATATTCATTTATCTATTTTTCTAGAAATAGGTGATATGGTAAGGTATAACGGTGTTTTTGATAATGCCATTAAATTAAAATTATTTCCATTTTCTTTGAGAGATAGGGCTAGATCATGGTTACAAAGTTTACCACTTGATAGTATAACTATATAGAATGATATGACAAATAAATTTTCGGCTAAGTTTTTTCCACATCAAAAACTACACAATTAAGAACTAAGATAGGCACTTTTAGTCAATTTGATGGAGAACCTTTATATGAAGCATGGGAAAGATTTAAAGAGTTGCTTAAAAAATGCCCACAACATGGTTATACTAATTGGCTACAATTTCAATTATTTTATAGTGAAATAAATGTGCAAACTCAAACAATTATAAATACTGCTACTGGCGGATCCTTAGTGGCCAAATCAACGAATGAAGGTTGGGAGTTATTAGAAAACGTGTCCAACAATACTTATCAATGGCCATCTAGATGGGGAAGTACAAGAAAAATTGCAAGAGTGCATGAATTAGATGCTTTTACCTCTTTGGCTACAATAGTTAATTTATTAACAAAGAAAATTATTAACATGAAAACTAATTCATCTTCAATTATCCCATGGGTATGTGATATGTGTGCAGGATCACATCTCACACATGAATGTCTAGCTAGGGAATGTTAATTTAAAGAAGTCAATTAGGTGAACAATCAAAATTGGGCTCCAGGTAATCCTTTTTTAATAGTTATAATTCTAGATGGAGAAATCATCTAATTTTTTCTTTGAAAAATCAAAATGCATCACCTTCAGGGCTATCGAGATTTCAAAGAGTACCATATCCCCAAAGTAATATTCTTTCACTTTCAATGAAAAGAAACCTTCATTAGAGGAATTAGTTAGTGTACTCACAAAATTACACACTAAATATACGGCTAGAACAAATAATATTCTTCAAAATTAACATGCTTCCCTTAAGAAATTTAGAACAATAGGTGGGGCAGCTGGTTAAGGATTTAGCAAATAGATCTCAAGGTATGTTGCCAAGTAATACAGAGTAAAATTCAAATAAACAATATAAGGCAATAACCTTGAGAAGTGATTAACAAGTAGAAAATCCTAAGCCTAAAGAACAATTAGAACAAGATAAGGACCAAGAAAAAAAAAAAGAAGGAAGAAGAGATAAAGCCCCATAAACTCCTAGTACCCGATCCCCAATGGTTAAACACAAGTAAAGATGAGTAAAATTTAAAAAAGTTTTCTGAAGTATTTAAGATGCTTCATATTAATATACCTTTTGGCTAAGGTTCTAGCACAAATTTCAAGCTATGCAAAATTTTTAAAAGAAATTTTAGCTAAGAAGAGAAAAATTAAGGATCAAGAAATAGTAATGTTAACTGAAGAATGCAATGCTATTATCCAAAATAAAATTCTGAAAAAATTATAAGTTCCCTGAAGCTTTACAATTCCTTGTCATATAGGTGATATAGTATGCAATGGGGCATTGTGTGATCTTAATGCCAGCATTAATTTAATGCCATTCTCTTTCTTTGAAAAACTTCAACTTGGAGAGATAAAACCTACTAGAATGTCACTCCAATTAACCAATAGGTCTGTTTAAATACCAGTTGGTTTAATTGAAAAAGTTTTAATCAAAGTTTATTTATTTATTTTTCTTGTTGATTTTGTAGTACTTCATATAGAAGAGGATAGAGAAGTACCTCTTATTTTTGGAAGGCCATTGTGGTAGTAGGAAGAGCTTTAATTGATTTGCAACAAGGAAAATTAACAATAAGAATAGGAAATGAGGAAGTAGTATTTAATATGCTTGACTTAATGAAAAGAAATGATAATAATAATTTGATACGTCTTTTATTTTGTGTCGAGATGCTGATATAAATGTCAAGTTGGAAGAAGAGCTTAAAGCAATTGAAAAAGAGATTTAAGAAGACAAAGGAAAGAATGAACCCCTTGTGATATCTTTAGAATTTAGGCCCAAAACTCCACTCAAGACTTCACTTGAAGAACCACCAAATTTGGAGTTGAAGGAATTGCCTAAGTATATGAGGTATGCATTTCTTAGAACTACTTTGCATGTAATTGTGTCACCTAAATTTACTAAGGAACAATAGGATGAAATATTAAGAAAACATATTAAGGCAATTAGTTGGGCAATAGCTAATCTAATAGGAATAAGTCCTTCAATTTGCATAGATGAAATTTTTACAAAGGACAACTTTAAACCTACTAGATAAACACAAAGAAGAAGATAGAATCCATATATGCAACAAGTAGTTAGAAAAGAAACAATAAAATTATTAGATGTTAGAATGATATATCCAATATGATAGTGAATGAATATTACCAATCCAAGCTAGCTATGACCAAAGGGGGGCATAGCTATGACCAAAAATGAAAAAATGAAAAATGATATCTTCCAAATGGATAACAAGATAGCTAATGCGCATAGATTATAGAAAATTAAATAATGCCACCCACAAAGATCATTTTCCTTTACCTTTTGTTGATTAAACGTTGGAAAGAATTGCTGGACACTCTTATTATTGTTTTCTTAATGGCTATTCTGGACATCACCAAATACTAGTTCTGGAGGATTAAGAAAAAAAACTACTTTTAATTGTCACTGTGGTATTTTTGCTTATAGAAAAATGCCATTTGGGCTTTGCAATGCCCCTGCTACTGTCCATTTTCTTATTTAGTTAAGAATGTTATTAAAATATTCATTGATGATTTTTTAGTTTTTGAAAATTCTTTTGAGTATTGTTTGAATAATTTATCCTAGTTTCATAGAGATGTGAGGAGGCCAATTTAGCACAAAATTAGGAAAAATGCCACTTTGTGGTAGATGAAGGAATAGTACTTAGCCACAAAATTTCAAGGGAATGGAAGTTGACAAAACAAAAGTGGAGGCAATAAGTAATTTACCCCCTCCTAAAAATTTAAAAGTGGTAAGAAGTTTCTTGGACATACTAGATTTTACAGGAGATTCATTAAAGATTTTATAAAAATTGTTTGACCTCTACCTAAATTGCTTTTAGAAGACACCTTGTTTAATTTTAATGATGAGTGCTTATTATCTTTAATACTTTGAAGGAAAATTTGTCACTTCACCAATAGTAACATCACCTAATTGGAATTATCCATTTGAATTAATGTGTAATGCTAGCAATCAATGTGTAAGTGTAGTATTTAGACAAAGAAAAGATAATAAACCCCATTAATCTTATTCTAGTAAAACTTTAAAAGATGTCCAAATAAATTATGCCACAATAGAAAAGGAATTATTAGCAATAGTTTTTGCTTTTGAAAAATTTAGATCATACTTAATTGAAAGCAAAACTACTGTTTACATAGATCATGCTACCATAAAATATTTGTTTGATAAAAAAGATGCTAAATCAAGGCCTATAAGATGGATTCTACTTTTACAAGAATTTCATATTGAAATAAGAAATAGGAAAGGAATATAAAATATAGTTGTTGATCATATATCAAGAATTGAGAGGAAGAAAGATGATGAAGAAATTAGGGAAAACTTTCTTGATAAATTTCTTCTCTCTATTTCTATTGTTCCATGGAATGCTAATTTTGCAAATTATTTGGCATGTGGTATTCTCTCCTAATTTTAATCATCAGCAACTTTAAAAAATTTTCCATGATATTAAAATTTACTTTTGAGATAAACTTTATCTTTATAAATCATGTGTAGATTAGATAATACGCAAGTACATCCCAGAGGAAGAAATAGAATCCATCTTAAAATTTTTGCCATATGGAAACATGTGGAGGACATTTTGGAGGTAACAAAATTCATATAAGGTATTGAAGTATAGCTTTTATTAGCTCACACTAGATAAAGATGCCCATTAATATGTTAAAAATTGTGATAAATGTCAATGGATGGGTACTATTTCTAAAAGAAATGAAATGTCTTCGACAAATATTTCAAAAGTTGAACTTTTTGATGTATGGAGAATCGATTTCGTGGGACCGTTTCCTCCTTTCGAGAGCAAATATATTCTTGTTTCTATTGATTATTTTTTAAAATGGGTTGAAGCTAATGCTTTACCCACAAATGAAACTAAGCGTTCTATTAAATTTTTAAGGAAAAATATTTGTACTAGATTTGGAGTTCTCCATGCGTTACTAAGTGATGGAGGTTTTCATTTTTGTAATAAATGGTTAGAAGTTGTTATTAAAAAAATATAATATTTTTCATAGAATAGATACCCCCATCCCCAAACTAGTTGCCAAGTTGAAGTTTGGAATAAAGAATTAAAAATTTTTTTACCACAGTTAACCAAAGTCGAAAAGTTCGAGCTTCTAAATTGGATGATGCATTATAGGCCTATAGAACTACCTTCAAAACTTTGATTGGCATGTTTCTATATCAACTCATATTTTATAAAGCATGTCAACTACTTGTTGAACTTGAACATAAAGCTTATTGGGCAATTAAATGTTTAAACATGGATTTAAAGGCAACAGGACTTAAAAGATTACTTCAATTAGAAGAACTTGATGAATTTTGTCTTCATGCATATGAAAATCCTACATTATATAAGGAGAATAGAAAAATGCATTCATGATAAAATTATTCAAAATAAAAATTTTCTAGTAGGCCAAAAAAATCAATTGTATAATTTAACATTAAAACTATTTTCAAGAAAATTAAGGTTCAAATGGTTTGGGCACTTTGAAATTAGTAATATTTTTTTATTCTAGTGTAGTTGAATTACAAAATGGAGACTAGATTTTCAAGATCAACGAGAATCATTTAAAGCATTATTTGGAGAATGAAGAGAAAATATTAATGCTTATCATCTTAAGTATCAACAATTTATGTCTGGTAAATTATTCATAATAATAATAATAATAATAATAGTAAATAAATAAATATTATGTAGGTGCATAGGTGGGTATATCTATGTGTGACCAAACAATAATTTCAGCACCACAAACACAGACACACATATATAACATAATAATACTAACAATAAACATATTTTAAAAAGTAAAAAAAAGAGTAAAAAAAATAGGTAGCGGACCTTCAAAGTCTACTGCTGCTATAGAAACAAAAGCCGCCTGCAACTTTTCATGTCACTGCACACCACCATTTTTCCCACACTTGATGGTAGGAAATTGACTAGTAAATAACGGATCAACCTTCATCGGAGATTCTACAACAAGTTTAGGTGATAAATGCTTCAAGAATTCAAGATAAATCCTTAAACCTTAACCTTGTGGAGAAATTGGGAATTTGTGACTAATGTTATTTATCTCGAAATTTCTAGCAATAGTTACTTTGAATGAATTCATTCAAGTATGATCTTGCTAATTTTATAAATTTAGTTGTCGAAAATCAATTTTTGGAACAAAAGATTGTTGGTGAAAAGTTTGCATGGGTTCACCATTTTTTTTGGCTGAATTTTTCTTCAATTTTTACGAACTTGATTTGGATTATTCTTATTGTTGACTTGAATGATTGAATGCATTGTGCTTTGAATGGATTTTGTGAAAAAATTGATAAATTGTGAGCCATCCAAATTCAAGCTTGGAATGTGTTTGACAAAATGTTTAAATTGTTTTTTCTTAAATTCCGATGAATATTTTGAATTAATTGCAACACAATCATTATTCTCCATTGCATAATCAACAAAAAACATTATATTTAATTGAAATTTACACTTAAGTTAGGTATTACTCCCTCAAGCCAACTTCATTATCACCAATTTCTTGAGTATAAAATGTTTAGTTTTTGAATTACAGTCTACACTATGAGCATTGTTTTTTTTTTTAGAAAAATGGCTACAATGAAGAGAAGACAAGTATCCAAGACAAGCAGCTCCAACACAACATATGATGCACACAGGTTTACTTAATTTGAAGCAAACCAAAGATACAATGACGACTTCTCATTGGGGGACAAATGAACCATCATACATGAGCACGGGATACATCAAAATACTTTGAAAGTAGACTCATACAAGTCAATCATACATTTGATGAAATGGGAGACATTTGCAACTCACTCTCCTAAAGGAGATTGTGAAGAATTAGTTAGAGAATTCACTCTCCTAAAGGAGATTGTGAAGAATTAGTTAGAGAATTCTATTTGAACTTACAAGAAGAAAAGGGTACAATTTTTGTACGAGGGGTTTCAATGTCATTTTCTTCAAAGGTAATCAATTCATTCTACAATACTGATCCTGTTTATACTATTAGAGAGGTTCTTGCTATGATTAACATCGAGGGTATTTATGAAAAAACTACTAAAACATTATGCTTTAATGGAGTTGTTTGGAGAGACAGCCACATTGGTCTTCCTACTATTTTCTTTGTCAAACAAATGGATGATGAATCAAGGGTCTAATGGCACTTAGTACGTGCAAAATTAATACTTGTCTCTCGTTTGAGCAGCATTCCTATGGAAAGAAGATTTGTTATCTTATATAATTAAAAAGGGCATTTTATTTGACATAGGAGTTATCATTTATGCATGGCCAAGAGCATCAATAGGAACCCTTGTAAGGCATTAGGATTTCTACATCTTATCACTCAATTATGCATTAATTTTGAAGTTAAGTTGGAATAAAAAGATTTATCTTTTAAAGTTGGAAACATCATTTCTACAAACCTTCAAATTACAAGATCACAACAAGGGGAAACTTCAAGCAGGGTACCTAAACATGATGTTATTGGTAGGTTGGATATATTTAAAGGTGAATTGATGTTCTTACTATTTTTTCAAGAAGATACTTTGAGTTGCCAACAACACCCCTTGCACTTCCACAAGCAAATTCACCTGAGGACCTGTTGGATGACTTAGGAGACTAGCCGGAGGATTTAATGAATACTACTTTCTAAAAAATTCAAGGCTAACCTTTAATAGTATCTCTTGATGAGCCACAATAGTAAGTTTTGCATGAGTGATAAAGTCTTTTTACATTGTAGATAATATCTATTCTAATAAGTGAGGTATGTGATTTCGGACATGATAGTATCTAATTTTTGAATGGATAATATATACACTCTTGATAACTTATATGGATGACGGTTGTAATGGGTTGAATTATGAATTTTTTTTATGATTTTATGAATGCACTAATTTTGTATGAATATGATGATTATGGTGCAGAACAAAATTTTTGAATGAAATAATTGTGTTGATTAATATTGATGGTCATATCCTCCAGGTTCAATTGTTCGTTATAGGTCAATGATAGGGATGCCACTAAAAAAAAAAAGAAGAATAACACGCAGAACTAAGTTTGAAAATTAAAATAATAATAATAATCATTATCATCATCATTAAGTAATTAAAGTAATAAGTTTCTTTATTTTCTTACCCCTTCCTAAATTTTAATGTTAATAATTTAACAAGACAAAGAATAAATTGATGTGGAAAAGGAATTTAATTGTGATCTGAAAGTTCCAATTCTACATCAAGTTATTCTTTTGTCTTCCTCAAGAACTAGCAAAAATAGAGAATTAGTTAGAAATAAAGCATGGGGGTATTTAATAATTTAAATAAAACAAAACTTCATTTAAGTAAATTTATGTTTAATTTATGTTATCTAATTCAAATTACCAATCAAAAGGAAGAAATTTATCTATCTTATATATTGTAGCCATTGTATAATGAAAATTAGCAAAAAGGAAGAAATATAAACTCGTCTAAAGGTACCAAATCAAGGAAATGCAAGTTCATAACCGAATGCATCGCTTAAGTGAAGTTCAGGCACCAAAAGTGTCGCCTGGAGTTTGGTATCTTGTAAGAGATGGAATGAGGCAAGGAAGCAAGGAACCACTACAAAAAGGAAGCTCCGAATACGAGATAAATTGTGATTGATTCTTCCTAAGAGCTTAATGTATTTGTAATATTGAAGCAAACAAGTAAAGACTTTGTTTATCAATTTAAATTCAATTGTCTTTTCTTATTTTATTATGATCAATTTTGTATTCCCCCCCCCCCCTCCACCTCCTTCTTCTCCTTCTTCTTCTTTTTCTTCTTCCTCCGCTTGCTCTTCTTATTTTTATTTTTGAATTAATTTGTTGTTATAATGAATGTAAAGTCACAAGTTGAGTAATTTGATCACAATTGTGAATGGTGAGCTTATAACGAAAGTAAAGGTTCCACAATCACAAGTGATCAAAGTTGATTCATAAATTTCATTCTCAATTGAAGTAAATGTAAGATAATTGAATTAATTCAATTGAAGTATTTGTATAACTTGGGTAAGTGTACTAAATACTTAAGGAATTAACTATCCCTAAAATAAGAAATTAAAATTGATGATTAATTCAATTGGTACAAAAGTTCTTGCATGTTTGTTATGTATTGCTATTGAACTCTATATCTAGTTGTATTCATTATACTCTTCTCCACTCTATTTAATTTAGTTAAAATTTATTTTATTGTCTCTTTGAATTATAATTACCTTTAATTATTCACTTAATTAAAATACAATAGTATTGAACAATATTCTTACTCCTCGTCGTTACAACAACCCTATTTCTCTATATTATTTGTGCAACTATTGTACACTTGCAACATATTGCATTTATATCGCATTAAGGAACGAGATGAAAGGCCGACATGTCTTACTGCGCATGTCTAAATTTGTAAGGCAAATTTTATGTGAGAATTTAATCATACAAGAAAATTGGTACAAATTGAATTTAAATTTGATCCAACAAGATTTTACATGTGCATGTATCTATGTTCAACCATTTATTCTTAGTTTAAGAGCTAAATTTAGAAACTTTTAAGAATTTTCAATCAGAAACTCACACTTGGATCATTCTTCAAGTTCGTTTGATCTTCAAATAACATTAATTCGCTAGCTTAGTAAGCGATCATGAATCAAAGTCAAAATTTGATAAAATTTGAATTGTAGAGACAACTTTTGTAGTTCATTAGAATCATCTTTAAAACTTGAATTGTCTTGTAGTGTTTTTTCTTCTCCACAAAATCCACCCCTATTTATAAGGAGAGACAATTTTGCCACTTCAATTTAATGATATGACATAATTCTATTGTGCACTTGTTATTTGGGACGAAACTTAATTTTATAAGCTTTTGCTTGCAATCATTATTATCTTCCTTGACTTGGGAAGAATTTGATGCTTCAAGAGATTAATATGCTAGGTTAGCGACATGATCCATAAATCAAAAGCCAAATTTTGATAAATTTCTACAAAAAGTGCATTGAATTAGAAAACAAATACTATAAATTTTCTTTGAATCGTAGAGATAACTTGTGAAGCTCGTTGGAATCATCTTTGTTTGTAGAAATTCAATTGTCTTCATATGTTTTTCTTTCTCCATAAAATTCACCATTATTTATAACAATAAGAGAGAGAATTTTGCCACTTCAACCTAATGACATAATATGATTTTACTGCCCACTTATTATTTGGGGCAATACTTAATTTTTGCTTGCCATCATTATCATCATCCTTGAGTTGTAAAGATCTGGATGCTTCACACTATTTGATTGGCTAGTATCATTTCTATTGAATCATTTTAAGAACTACATTTAACTAAATCTCTAAAATATAAATTGAAAATATTTGGTTGCTATTTTTGTATCATATTTTCATTCGTTAGTATTTGCTTGGATACGAAATTTTTATGTGTCTACACATTGAACCAAACAGAATTGAGTTTTCCAATTTCACCAATCATTCTCTCTTCACCACAAATATACACACGACAAATATATGCGTACCAAAATGTTACCAAACATTACAAGTACGCATACCAAATGCCACATTGTACAAGTTGAGAAAATTGTTATTCAATTCATGTACCAGCAAATGCTGAAATCCTCAACATCTTCGAGGTTCAGAAACTATATACATATATATAATATTCGGAACATTAACCAGATATTTCTTTATTAGATAGGCACAGCAAACTGATGATTATCGGAACAGAACAATGGCAGTAACTGCTGTTAAAGAAATGGAAGCCAGCATTTACGGCAGACCCTGATGTCCAAATGTGTTCTCTCCGCTGTAGGTTACATAGAGAAAACCATCTTCGTCCTTCTTCTCATCATATATGGCTGACATTATAGCTCCTGGACAATGGAAAACAAGCAAGCCACTTTGTGTTAGCAGCAGGATCAAGATGGTTCAATGAGAGTTGAGAAGTTCATTTAAATTGCAGACAGAACTTCCAGCAACATAAAGACGATAGATGCTTACCTGTTGGAGGCAGGACATTATCAACAAATATGAAAATTGCCTTTTCTGCGCTAAGTTTTATTCGTTTTCGAATAACATAGACAAACTGCCCAACAGTCAAATCAGCTGGAACAAGATACCTGTGGTCATGTCAATAAGATAAACTTTAATAAAATAAAAACATTCCATTCTTAAATGCAGCAGTCAGGCTTGATAGCCCAGCTACATAATTTGCTCTACATGCAAGGCCAAAGGATAGTCCAGTCTACAAGGAGAGTCTTTGCGAATGCAAAGTCAACCAACCACAAGTGGCAACTCATGAAACAATAACTAGATAGTGTACAGTTAATATATACAGCCACCACGCTCTTTCCACATGTCAGAACCAGCACATCCAACTCAAAGGATTGAAAAAAGCAAAAAGCAAATAAGTAAAAGATAATAGGTAATAATGCACACAAAGATATACAAGATACAAAACATGAGGTCAAAATGATGGAACATAATGTTAACACTCATCAACAATTTTGTGTATTAAATCAAAACATGTAATTTTCAAATACATTTTCATAGATTAAGTTGCCTATGCCCTCAACTACCATCTGATATGTAAATAAACATGAACATCAGGAGCAGTGCTACTTTTCAGAGATTATAAGTTGTCGTTTGACAAACCAAAGTGACAAAGGTAGTGTACTCCAGGCCACTCTTCAGATGTAAATAACATCAATTTCAAATTCTGTTCCCATAAAAGCATGCCATTTTAATTCTATAAAAATTTTTGCATCTCTCCATAAACATACTCCCATTTCACCACAAAGGTTTTCACCTCTTTTTAATATCATTCCCGTCAATTTTTCATGAAAAATGGTCACCAGTATAATGTCAGAAAAAATTCTAATTTTATTGATATAAATGACTTTATCAGCGAAGCATCAACCTAAAAAAATAAG
Source organism: Avicennia marina (assembly GCA_019155195.1). Lineage (NCBI taxonomy): Eukaryota > Viridiplantae > Streptophyta > Magnoliopsida > Lamiales > Acanthaceae > Avicennia > Avicennia marina. Next base: position 8,981,082 of record CM032766.1, on the reverse strand, counting down.
TACTTCATACTGCTTACTTTTTCTTGTCAATATTAGGGATATCACTCCTTTCAGCCTTCTCCACAATCACCTATGTGTCAAAAAACACAACTTACTGTCAGAGAAGTTCAAACGAAAATCATTCAATGAATTTCAATGCACTGGAGTAATAAGAGTTTCTTTGGACGAATTACCATCCAATATTAAAATGCAACACTCAAGAGACCTGCTAATTTTTGGCAGAGCACAGAATAACCAGAAAGAAGTGGAACCATTGTATCTGTATCCCAATGACAACAAAATTCTTTCCCAACCCTTGTGTCTAAGATTGTGGCCCAAGAAATTAATCATAAAGCCATATCTTATCCTTCAGAAAAGAGAGACAACTTCCAACTTATTCCCTCGAAAATCCAAGTAAAGCAGCAGAACTACATGCAAACATACCACAATGCTTTTGTGCCACAATGCAAAAAACTCATTTCAAACATATGATTGTATACATAATTGTGACCTACAGAATGTTAACCTTGTGCACTTTACCAAGCAGCTTTCACTATGAAGCGGGATTCATGCAAATCCTTCAAAATGGATCAATTTACCAGCCTGATAACATTTCGAACATCAAAAGAATTTTATGCTATTTAGTTGAAAATAAATATATAAATCTTTACTGCTATGCTTGTTTTCAAATTTACCACCTAAAAACACATGATACAATCATTACGCTTTTTTCTATTTCCACTCTTACTCTTACTGTTATACAATTCTCAATAAAAAAACACACTTAAAAACACAAACCTAAAATCTAAAACAAACATAGCCTATGTATGCTGGCTATTAAAAATTGTTGCAAATCTTGACTGTATTTTAGGAAAATAATTAGGAAACATTTTCCAGATTTCAAGGATGATCTGTGTCTCTGTAAATTAGGAAAATAATCTTCCTGATTTTGGAGTTGTTCCATGTCCCTTTAACTTAGGAATGTAGATTTTCATTTCATAATTTTCAGTACTGTGTACATGAACATATATATCCAAAAACCTGTCAATGAGCCCCAGAATCCAACTTCTCTAAGGCCATTGATTGTAAAATTTTTATGGACAATAATAGTATACAAAAGTCAACTGCCGTAATGGATAATTCATTTTACATATCTATACAGGTTAGTCAGTCGTTGTCAACATTTTACAAAGTTTATGTAGAAAACGAATTTGCATATCACTTTCGATCTTTGTACTGTTGGAGCTATGACCTATCAACGTTCGATCCAAATGATTCCCTAAGCATTCCATAGCATGATCAGGAATCAGTGAATCACAATATTTAGTTTCCATTTCTCAATACACTGTAGTAACTAGAGACTCTTCCAGTTTTCTAGCATCTTACGACAGACCTGTGGTTAATATTCATTGTGTGGCATCTTAATTTCAATGAAGTAAGAAAAAACAAAAGAAACATAAGGTACAAGTATATTCAAACATGACAAGAAAAAGAATATTCAACACCACAACTAGACCAAAATAAAGAAACAAATGAGGAAGAAAATATAGGGAGAATGGAAAGACTGTGGAAAGTGGAAACCAGACAGACATAACATTAATATACGCTCCATAATTCTAAAATAATATTCAGTAATTTTTCCTTTCAAATACAATGCCTAATCTCATGAAATCACTGTCAAACTTCACCAATCATTTAAGACAGCATACACACATAGAGCCTAATAAAGGAGCTCCAAATGGGGTAACAATAAGATTTCTGGGACAACATTAGATAAACTTGTGACTAGATTTAGAAGCATTTAGAAAGAGATAATCCGTCGACATTTCAACAAAAGAATCGGATGCCCCCTTTGATCTCAAGCATGGTTAACAAGAAACACGAAAGTTCAAGAAAATACGGCATCGAACTAATAGAAGTTCAAAATTGATTCACAAGGCTTTATCTAATACAGACAAAACTATGCATTAGAGCACATCAGCTGTTCAAAGAATTTGCATTCTAACAAAACCATCCTATGTAGAAAATAACACAGTTATGTTGCCAAAACACCCATAGCAGCTTAAAACTCAAGTAACAATAACGAACCATTGACAACGGCAAAAAAATTTTGAAACAAGTCCAAGAAAGTGAGATGGATAAAAAAAATTATGAACAAAATATTTTGAAACGAAATAGGGAATCTTACTACTTTCCGTTTACGCAATTAACTGGAATCACAACAGTACAAACTCGAGGTTTTGGTTGAATTCTCACCGGAATTCTATCTGGATATTTTTCCCTAATCCGAGCAGCCTCAGCACGCCTTTTCTCTAAAATATAATTGCGGAGAAAAACGATTAGTTTACAATATAAAAAAATTATAGCTCAGTTGATCGAACGGAAGCACAGACCCAGATCATGCTCTTGCTTGAAGGAACTTTTTGCCATTTCACCAGAAAATCCCTGTTCAAATCTTTAAAGTCAAGTTCTTGAAAGTAGCATCTAAGAAAAGCAATCCGAATTAAACCCAAAAAAGTCAAATTCTGATAAATAAAAAAAAAAACAGATTATATGAAAAAGGAAAAAGAAAAAATCAAGCGATTGTCCCTCAAAATCTCAGCCCATCAACAATTACACCAACAGAAATATTAATGTAACCAACAGAGATATTCAAATTACTTTAATAAAAAGTCCACCAAATAAATTAATTAAAAAGCCGAAGAACGAAGCCGAACATAACAAAGAATTAAGAATCTTCAAATAGCTTGCAAACTGACGGAAACTTAAGCAGATAACTACAATAATATGGCTCAAGGAAACAACTGACCTTTTCAAGAAATAGATGACTGCACAGGAAGAACAGTGCTAAGGCATAAAGAACAGGAATGGGCTTGGATTTAATGACTTATTAACTATGGTCACCATAAAATATTGGATGGCCTAATCGTTAATCATTATCCAACTCTTTAATTATTAAATTGGTTTTTTTATTTATTTTTTTCTTTCTTTCTAACGTCAAAGCTTTCGTCTACGTACGGAAATGGATAGAGATGTCGGCAGAATTTATTTTAAATAACTTTCAAAATCAAATATCTAATAAGTTTTTAAATCTCATAAGTTCATACTTCTCATAACTTATAATTATAAATTTTTATATAAAAATAATTAAAATAAGTTAAATATTTTTAATAATTCAAGATATTTGTGACATTTTTAATATATATATATATATAAAAGTAATTTATAAGATGTTAAAAAATAAAAAACTCTTGGTGAGCTTATAAGCTTTTCAAAGATGTTTCTTAAGATGATTACTCTTTCCTTAAGATGATTACTCTTTCCTTAAGCTAAGGCTTTTGTACTAGTCTTCAAGGCCTTAAAATGAATGGACTAGCTTTGCTTCTTTTTCCTGGCTTATTCTTTATACTTTATCATGTCTTCAAGGCCTTGAAATGAATGGACTAGCTTTGCTTCTTTTTCCTAGCTTATTCTTTATACTTTATCATGTTTTCATTATTAGCTATCTTTCATTACCCTCTATCCTTTCATCTCTTTTGTAGTTAATGCTTGTAATGCCACTGTTTGGATTTCTTAGCACCATGTTAAAGCTATACATGACCTAATCCCTTTACTCCATCTTCATCTGGTAAGTTCGCATCTTCCACATATAGGGCTTGGATTTCTTTCTACTTTCTATATATATCAGAGTTCCCTCTTTCTTGCCATTTCTTCTCTTCGCCTCATTGTTTCTAGAGTTTTATTGCTATTCAAGTTCTCTACTCTCTTGTTTATTCAAGTTTTTTTTTTTTCAAGTAATACATTCTTCTCCTTTTTTTAATCATGATGAATACCTCTTATCATCTTTCTATAACAAGCAATTGCAACATTGGCTTAGTTGCTCAACTACTTCGTATATATGGGATCCCTTCAACTTTTTATAGCATAATCTCTACCTCCTTAAATCGCCCCCGTCATCCTCCCTAGGATTTCATTTCTATTTTGTTGCCCAGCTTCATTTTGGTATTATTTTCCCTGTCTCTCCTATCTATTGTCAGATAGCAGACCATTTCAAACTTATTCTTAGTCAACTTACCCTTAATGTTTTCTGCATGATGGCTAGGTTTATTATTCTATGTAGTGAAGTTGAAATGCAACCCTTTACGAACCTGTTTGAACTTCTCTATACTATCAAGTCCTAAAAGCTTGGGGTGTTTTACTTCATTTCCTAGGCTAGCACCAAGTGCTTCCAAGGAACTCCTAAAAACAACGAAAGCTAAAAGAATGAGTTGTTTTATATTGAGGGCCTCAACCTTTGAGGCTTTCCTACTGCCTAGTCTAATCCCACCCTTAAGATTGATTTTTGTAATACCTCCCTTCCCCTTGCTACCTTAGAACGACAAGATGTTGCTCTAAATAATTACGTCCTCCACCTTAAAATTATTACCAAGCGTGGAGTTCTTCATTTTTTGAGTTGAAATACCATGAGGAAGACCTTTACACTGATATTGGTAAGTTTTTTTTTTCTTTTTTGTCCATATTGGCCTTTTCGTGCTTCTCTGATTTGTTTTATCTTTTCAGTTTTTTTCTATAGACACAATGATGAAGGAATTGCTTTGTTCTAAGATCGATAGCCAAAACTAAGAGCTTGCTGAATTGGTGGTTGAAAAAAGACGCAGTCAAGCTCAAGGGGGCAGTGCATCTCAAAGCTATTCAAAGGACTACCTTTCCTAGGCTACCAACAGCCCTTCTACATCTTAGGTTGATCCAGCTTCATCCTTGCCTACTACCAACCCTGTTTGAGAAGCTCCTCCTGAAAGGCTAGTTTCCGTAGAAGGGGTTCCTCCCCCCTATTTCAACTCCCTAACCTCTTCCTTAATCCGTCAGCATGGGTGAGGATTCCTTTTGCACCCCTCCTCTGCTCATTCACCAACCTCAATGATTTGCTCTTACCCACGCTCCCTTACTTCTAGTAGAGTCAAGCTTTGAGTTCCCAATGTGACTCTTCTTGATGAGGTGATCTGTTATCGAGAATGATAGGTTAGCTCGAGATTTCTTAGTTGGGAGCTTGGCTATTTAGGACTAAAGTACTGCTAATGAGCTGAAGGACAAGGATGTACTGAATTGATGTATTCAAAACCAAAGTTTGGTAGAGTTTTCTTCTACTTCTCTTCTTTCTACCATTTCTTTCCCCTCCCCCTTCCCATTTATATATATACATATACATACATACATACATACATATATATATATATATAATGAAAGTTACGTGTGTGTTCATTTTCTTCATTTCAGGGCTTTTATCTACATCAGTGAAATGGCTCACCACTAGGCAAGTCAGGACTAGCATTAGATCCAACAACTGCGAACTCAAATTTCTACCCTAGAATCTGATAAATCATCCTCTCAACATTAGTGTCATATAGTAGAAATTGAGTGTCATGAGGCGCAACAGCGAGAAAACATTGATATTAACCCCATGTGCAAAAGTGCTAGCTAAAACCTCCTGTGTAGTTGAGGGCATCTCCATAGCTAACTTGGAAAATTACTTCATGTATTTTTTGAAGGGCTCTTCATTTTCCTATCTTATATTGAACATTGACATGGGTGTTCGCTCATACTTCTTATAACTAGCAAACTGGTGTAAAAACAAAGAAGTAAAATCATCGAAGTTGCGTATGATTCTAGTTAGCAATTGATCAAACCATCTTTATGTTGAATACCTTAATGCAGTAAGAATGACCCTGCACTTGATTTCTTTGGAATATTGATGTAGGAGTGCCTGATGATTGAATTTCACTAAGTGTTTTACAAAACCTTGTTATATTCAAGGACATTAAGCGATTTGAAGTTTTGAGGTAAGAAATCCATCAATTTTTCCTTTATAAATGGAAGGGTTTTTCAAGACTTTACTTTAGACCCTTTTATTTTTTCTAACTATTCATCAAAAGTAGAGTTACTTAATGAGAAAATTCTGTATTATTGTGTAAGTTATCTATGCTGTTTTCTACTATATTTAGCAATGTGTGTATTCTAGGCTTGAGTAGAGAAATTACATTTGCGAAAGTGCAGAATATAAATAATATATCTATTTCAATATGCATAAATATAATATAACAAGTCTAAATAAAAATCGTCTCTAGACACTGATAGCAAATAACACAAAAATCTACTGAAACTCTATTAGCATAGAATAACAATCCCGAATTAAAATAACAAACAACGCAAAACCCTGTTCCTTATTAATAAACATTTTCAAACGTCAATATACTTATTTATTAACTTTATAGCATTATTAAAACAATTCTTTTTTTCAATAAATAAATTGCAATCTTTTCACATAGACAGCACTAACCCTAATCTTAATAGTTTTTTTAAAATAATACTGCTCGCGATGATAAAATCAGTGTGATTCCATCATTCTGGTTGACTAAAATTAACGTTTTTTAAATATTCATTGTGTTTCGTCGACCTAAAATCCTCTAATTTTGTTGTTCAGATGACTAATAGTGTCACCTTAGTGAAAAAACGGAAAATGGTTATTTTATTAAGAAATTTTATTAAAGAGTAAAAATAATTAAAAAATTATATTCAAAGGTGCATGGGTTTTCATAATTCATTCAACTTTGAGCTTAAGCTTAAGCTGAGTCAAGAAAAAATATTGACAGAATAATATTATATTAGGTAAATAGGCATATTAATGAGCTTTACAATTGTTCTCTCCCCCCTCTGTCTGTATTTACATTCACTTTCCTTAACCTTTGCTAAAACTACAACTATTCCCTATGTTTAACTAATTACTGTTATCCTTAATTCCACCAAAAAAAAAAAAAAGCATATAAGCTATCAGTGTGCGTAAAATGACATAATTGCCCATAAGTTATTCGGTGAAAAAACTTCTAAAAATGTAAGCTTTAGAAATAGTTGATATGAAATTAACTAATATCCCATCATTTTTAACGAATTACTACTACCCCTTGATTCTTGAGAACATCACACATGGCCACTAGTCTCTCCAGCCTCTAATTTTGAGGCCTTGCCACAGTTACTCCAGCTACAGACCTATCATCTACCATCTCATCACTGTTGACACGAGCGTCAAGGCTAACATCAACTATTCAGGAATAACTAGAAGCCTATTGATTAGGGCTAAGGTTAAGAAGCTCGAGTTCGTGATGGAGTTTCAAGAGACATTTTTATGTTTGGAGGAGTTCAAGAGGGAAGAAGAGTTTCTGTGGATGAACTTGATGTAAAAAGAGTTTGAAACAAATCTTGAAGTTCCCTTTGGATTAAGCCTAATAACTAACTAATCAATTGTGAGCATGATAGATCGAGCGAAAGGACATGTGATCGACTATGAGTAAAAAATGGACTTCCTGTGTTTGTGATTGACCAAGTCACATTCGATCATGCATAGCGAGATCGAAATGCAAAGCACTATGACATTTTGCAGTTATGATCATTGGGTTGCACTCGATTGCACAAGGCACGATCATAAACATTAGGACACCACGATGTACTGTGTTTATGATCTAATGGCATAAGATCAACATTCGGATTGAGCATGTGGATGTTTTAGAGCCAAAAGAGAGTTGGAAACTACCTTTATTAGTTACTTACCATATGAGTTTTAGGGCTTCTTAAACACTAAAATAGAGCCCTGAGTATTTTGATAAAAAACTTTTGACACTTTGACTCTTTAGTATTGAATACAATAATATTTTCTCTTCTTTGAACTTGATTGCATTAATTTCTTATAAAGTCCAAATTGAAGTATTCCAAGCATGTTCTTGGTTTGATTCATAGATATCAACTAATAAGGTGTGTTAGTTGTGATTGTCTTTCCTACAAGATTTCACTAAAGCTCATTGCATTGGGTCATTCCTCACGGTTTACACAAGCAAATTTCATTGGGTTCCAATATTTCACTGCTGTCTTTTAATTTTATACTTCTGGATACTTTTTAGTTGGTATTAGAGTTAACTGTTTCAGATTCTTATCCAGGCACCGGTCTAGGTACTAATTTATTCTATTTCTTTTTGTTTTGTTGTTCTCTATTCTCCACGTTCTTTGTATTCTATCATTTATGTCATTCTTCTATAGTCAAAAAACAAATTCTAGAGAGAGAGCAAAACAAAAAAGAGAGAGAGAGAGAGTGAGAGGTTGTATTAGAAAAAAAATTAATTGAAAAAATTTGAAATATTGCAAAAAGTCGTAATCTTTGCTTGAATTCTTATCCTAATTTGATCTTGATCATTTGGAGAACATTGGGAATCGGATCAATTTCTGGAAGAAGTTGAATTGGAGTGAATTTCTAGGAATTACATTGGGTAAATTTGTATGTTTCAAACTTGGGATCGATTATGCATTTGAATCGAATCAATCGCACATGTTTGAGTAAAAACCCAGAATGATCATCCCATTCGTGCTTGGACATGCCTATTTTCTAGGCTAATCGCGCAGTTGCATTTTACTCCAGATCTATCCTTTTGCTCTAGGGTTGCTTGCACTATCTCTTTTCAACCAAGATTGATCTACTTGAGCCCAAATGAATCCACTAGCCTATGCCTTCACCTCGGATTGATCCATTTGTGATCGAATTGATTCTAAGCTCCCAAGTTCCAATCTTTTTGCACACTTAAACGTACTTAGAGGTGAGCCATTTGAATTACTAAGAATTTCTTGGAATTTTGTGAGGTGGCCACAAGAAATTGACTTGGTAAGTACATTTATTGAGTGAATTTGTGTGATATAAGAGTGAAGGTAAAAGGAAAGTGATTACATCTTGTGAGGTGAAAGGACACCTACACACATCACTTGCCTATTTCTCTTTTTGTATTATGGATACTTATAAGATGTCAGGAGAATCAGCCATGGGAGACAACACATTCAACATGAAGCAACTTATAGGCATGCTAGCTAGCATTAACCAACATTTGGAGAACTTGAGGCATCACACACAAATACATGGGGTAGTCCAATACCTCAAGAGGACTTAATGCCAAGGAGAGCACCCGCTAAGCACCAACCGCATCAAGGGAGGTATGTTAGTGATAAAGACTTTTATTATCATGATAAGTTTGAGAAATTTGGCAACCCAAGAAAATTCCTTAGGCATAGGCGAGATAAGGATGATAAGGTGTTGTTGGCTGTCAAATTGACCATACTAGAATTCCAGGGAAGATCCTCAGATTCATATTTAGAGTGGAAATGATGGGTGGATTTAGTATTTGGTTATCATAGGTATTTGAAAGCCCAAAAAGTAAAGTTGGCAGTGGTATAGTTTACAGACTATACCATCTTATAGTGGGACTAGGTATGTATCAGTTGTAGGAGAAATGGAGAACATCCTCCAGAAACTTGGCAAGAGTTAAAAGTGTTGATGAGAAAGAGGTTTGTGTTGAGTTAGTACCATAGGGATGTATATAGGCGGCTATAGATATTGGTACAAAGTAGTAGAAGTGTAAAAGACTACTACAAGGAAATGGAGATGACACCAATGAGGGTAGATGTAATGGAGGACAAAGAGGCAACCATGGCAAAGTTCATAAGAGCATCAAACTAATAAATTGCTGATGTGTTAGAGGTATACCACTATGTGGAGATTGGTCACTTGGTGGAGCAGGTCATCAAGGTTAAGAAGCAGCTAAAGAGGAGGGGTAGATGGTGGTAGCCACCATACACAATCTCACACCAATTTACTAGCTAAGAAGAGAAGTAACCAACTAAGGCAATTCTAGTTTCCAAACCCAAGGGTGCACCATGAGCTGAAGCACCTAAGGTGCAAAATCTAAACCCTAGTACTTCTAACACATATAATTGAGAAATCTTGTATATTAACTACTAAGGGAGAGGACACATTGCTACTCAATGATTAAATAGGCGAACAATGATCATGACAGATAAAGGAGAGATAGTCATCAACAAGGACGAGGATAGTAGTGGAGATGAGATACCACTATTGGAAGAGGTACTATCTGAAAAGAATGAAGGGATTTACAAAGAAATGGTAATGTAAGTTTAGTGGTCATAAGAACATTAAATACACGAGTGAAGGAGGAATGATTTGAAGAGTAATGAGAGAATATTTTCCATGCAAGGTGTAGGATTGAAGGTAAAATATACGGTCTTGTTATAGATGGAAGAAGTAGCACAAATGTAGTTAGTACAATGTTAGTAGAGAAACTTGCACTTCCACTTCGAGACCACACCCAACCATACAAATTGTAGTGATTGAATAACAACAGTGAAGTAAATGTGACAAAACGGGTCTAGTATGCTTAGACACCTTAAGGAAGTATTTGGAGCTTTGTGAAAGGAACAATTGTATGCTAATCCTAAGAAGTATAGATATGTGTATCCTTGCTTATTTCTTAGCTATGTAGTAAGTGAATAAGGTATTTGCATGGATGAGAATAAAGTTAAGATAATATAAGAATGGCCAACACGCAAGATTGTGATTAAGGTAAGTAGTTTTCTTAACCTTGTGAGCTTTTACAAGAGGTTCATATAGGATTTCAGTACAATAGCCGCACCATTGATTGCAATCACTAAAAAGAATGAGAAGTTCCAATAGGGAGAACCTCAACAGAGAGCATTTGAGTTGCCTAAGGAGAAACTTACTAATGCTCTTGTGTTAAATTTACCTGATTTTTCTAAAACTTTTGAGTTTGAATTTGATGCTTCTGATATAGGAGCCGAAGTGGTGTTGATGCAAGAAAAAAGACCAATTGCGTATTTTAGTAAAGTTGAACGAAGCCAAGCTAAATTATCCAATGTCTGATAAGGAGCTATATGCATTGGTAAAGGCTTTGGAAATATGGGAGCATTATCTAAGGCCTAAAGAATTTTTCATTCATATTGATTATATGTTTCTAAAGCATCTAGAGTTAAGGTAAGTTGAGCTGCTAACGTATTAAATGAGCATCTTTCATTGACACTTTTCCATATGTCATTAAGTATAAGAAAGGTGTAGAAAATTTAGTAGCAAATGCATTGTCTAGAAGATATTTTTAGTGCTTACTACATTAAATGCTAGGCCTCTAGGATTTAAGCATATTAAAGCATTGTATTCGAATGGTGGGGATTTTAGTCAAGTGTACGAATTGACTAAGCAAGGTGTACATGACAAATATTTTCAACATCATGGTTATTTATTTTACATATATAGGTTATGTGTATTCTTAAGTATTCTTTTGTGTGAATTACTAATCCGAAAGGCTTACGATGGAGGCTTAATGGGCGGCTATAGTGTCTCCCAGACGTTTGCCATTTTGCAGAGGCATTACTTTTAGCCATGCCTATGTAGAGATGTTAAACGGCTGGTTGATAGATGAATCAAGTGGAAAGAGGCCAAATCGAGAGTTCAACCACATGGACTATATACACCATTACTGATTCTAAAGGTGCCATAAATAGACATTTCAATGGACTTCATATTGGGCTTTCTATAGATTCAAAGGGGTAAGGATAGTATTTTTGTAGTTGTCGATAGGTTTTTTAAAATGGTACACTTCATTACATCCAATAAAATGGATGATGTTACACATATAGCTAACTTATTGTTTAAGGAGATACTTAGATTGCATGGTATGTTAAAAACCATTATATCTGATAGAGATGTTAAGTTCTAAGGTACTTCTAGAAAATACTATGTATGAGCTAGGAACTAAATCGTTGTTTTCTGCAATGAGTCATCCCCAAATTGATAGACAAGTCAAGGCAGTCAATAGGGCTTTAATTGCATTTTTACGTGTACTGATTATGAAGAATATATGAACTTGGAAAGAGTGTTTACTGCATGTCGAGTTAGCTTACAATAGGAGTATATACTCAACCACACACAAGTTACCATTCAAAGTTATTTATAACTTTAATCCACTAACACCATTGGATTTACTCCCATTACTTTGTAAAGAGCAAATTAGCACAAATGGAGAGTGCAAAGCAAAGTTTGTGAAGTAGTTGTACGAGCGTGTAGACCAAAACATTGAAAAGAGGAATGAGATGTATGCAAAACAATCAAACAAAGATTGTAAGAAGATTGTGTTTGAGCCTAGAGATTAAGTCTAGGTTCACATGTGAAAAGAAAGATTTTTGGATCAAAGAAAGTTGAAGTTGATGCCAAGAGGTGATTGACTATTTCAAGTGATATAAAGCATTAAAGATAATGCTTACAAGTTACAATTACTAGGTGAGTTTGGAATTAATGCAACATTCAATTATCTGACTTATGTCCTTTTGATGCAAGGAATGAAAAAGATTTAGAATTGAGACCAATTCCTTTTTAAGAGGATGGGAATAACTTGAGCATCAAGGCTAACATTGAGTATCTAAGGATAACTAGAGGACCATTGATTAGGGCTAAGGCAAAGAAGCTCAAGGAAGTAATGCCAATGCTCATGAAGGAATTTTGAGATGCATTTGGACATTTAGAGGAGCTCAAGAGGGAAAAAGATCTTTTGTGTGGTGAACTTGATGCACAGAAAGGTAGAAACAAGTCTTGGAGAGTCCTCTGGATTGAGCCCAATAGCTAACGGGTCGATCGCGAGATGATGAATCGAGCCAGAGGACACACAATTAATGGTGAGCTAAAAATGGACTTCTTATGTTTGTGACCAGTTGAGTCAAGCTTAATTGCACATGGCATGACAAAAAATGTGGAGCACCATGACATATTACAGTAATGATTATTAGAGTCACACTTGATCGTATAAATTCTTGGACACCTTGACACACTGTGTTTATGATTCGGAGGCACAGGATCGACATTTGGATTGAGTGTGTAGACATCTTGCAGCTAGAATAGAGTTGGAAACTACCTTTGGTGTTATTTCTTTAATTTGGTTACTTTCCACACAAGTTTTAGGGCTTCAAGGGCACCTTTAATACTATAAATTAAGCCTTGGGTATTTTGATAAGACTTTTGACACTTCGACTCTTTGGTATTGAATACAACAATATTTTCTCTTCCTTGAACTTGAGTGCATCAATTTCTCATGAAGTCCAAATCAAATTATGCCAAAATGTTCTTGATTTGATTCATGGTGTATTAACTAACAAGGTGTATTAGTTGTGGTTGTCTTCCCCATTAGAGTTTATCAAAGGTCATTGCGTTAGATTGTTCCTCATAGTTCATGTAAGCAATTTTCATTAGATTTCGACATTTTGCCGCTCTCTTTTGATTTTACCCTTTCACTCACATGTCAACCATCTTCACCTCTAGAAATTTCTTTTGTTGGGATTTTTAGGATGAAAAATACAATCAAAATATAGCAAAATTAAAATTCTCAAGAGCCTTTTCATGGATCCTTGCGATTTAACAAAAATCTAAGAAAAGACAATAGGAACTAACTTGTTTTTCATTAAAATCTAGTTCTAATTGTTTCAGATTCCAAGCATTGTTACAAGAATGAACACACAATGAGCATTCAAACGAATTGAGGACCAAAACATTCTCTCAATTTTTCTCTATGGTATTTTGGATTTCTGTGATGTTTTCATCTTCACTTCCTCACTTTTTGTGTATTTTTGAAAACGATAAGGAATCAATCTATAAAGAGATGCGAAATCCAATTTTTGGAAAGAGACTTAATCATTTAGAATTGTTAAGAATTAAGGATTTCTAAAATCCCTCCTTCAAATTCAAGTGTTTTCAGTTAAAATACTTAACAATAAAGTGTTTTGGATTTTCTTTATTAATATTCAGGATTTAAATGTAATTTAAATCTGAATATTAAATAAAATTTCAAAGAGACAATTAGGTTAGTTTTGATTAAATAAATCTGAATTCAGTGAAGTTATACAAAATTAACCTTAGTAGGCCTTAATCTCATTTTGAACCTACAAGTTATTAGTTGCCTTTTAGCAAGGCATTATGACTACTCATGTTACATGGATATCAATAATCCATTACAATATAATCTATAGCTTATGTCATAATTCTTTGTCTTATGATATCTAAACTGAACATAAGGCATGAAATTGTCGTCCTTATATTGTTCAATCATATTATCTCAATCACTAAGTAGACTAATATGATAAATGATATTGAATTCCCAGTCAATTCATTTGAGTAGGCTATGCATTTTTCAGTCTCACTTATCAAGGGGCACAAAAATATCTCCCTCATAATGAGGGGGACAAATTCCATCTTGATCACTTGTTACCCTTTGCATAATCCTCATTATGTTCAACAACTATATTTATAGCCATTTGATTAAAGACAATGTTTGATTATGTCAAAATATAGTATGTCTCATGTAGGAAACTATAGTGACTTCAGGTCTAAGGATTTAATGACCCAACTATCATGAGTATTATTTATAACATTAATCCATGTAGTGAACTCATAGTGGGTCAGTCTAGTACCTTATCCTCTAATATGTACCTATAAGTTTAATTTGTATTTTCATACACGTGATCATCTTATAAACGTCTATCAAACCTTGTACTAGTCATAGTTCATTATTGTGTGACTGTTCCCATATTAATGAGCGACTTGAGACATTTAGAATAATATTTATAATTATTTATGGAAATTATTATAGATCCAACAAGAAAACAATCTAATTAATAAATTCATCAATGTTCACAATCACTAACATCTCCTTTCCCACAAGCCCTTCTTCTCACCCCATTCCTTCTTTGAAAAACACACCCTTCTCGATCTATATCTATTCGACTTCCTACACATACTAGCCTTTGGCACCAAGATTAAATCTTTTGCCACCAATCATTGCTTCACCATCACTTCCCTTACCTCCACTGCTACTTAAACCAAAAATGTCTTCATTAATGGGGTTGAAATGGCCAAGTCAGGCTTCTAGAAAAATGGTCTTCTCATCATCCATGCTCTGTCTCACAGGGTGGTGTTCTTTATCCAACACTTGATGCTAAAAGACATCATAAGGAGGCTATGAACTAATGTGTAAATCATAGGGACTTTGGTAATTCAGGTCAAGTACTCATGATGCAAGGGTCCAAGCGAAGCAAGCATATCTAAGACTTTCTAGAGGTTTCATGATGTATTCTAATGCTAGAAAACTCAAGGAAGCTATAGTAGCACTTGTAAAGGAATTTCAAGAGGATTTTGGCCACGTGGACAGGTTTGAGAAGCTTAAGGAGTATGTGTGGATCACTTTAGTGCAAAATAAGGATGAATTTAACTCTTGAACAATACAAGGATTGATCTCACAGGAGGTAGGATCGATCCTAGGGAGTCTAGATTGATCCAATAGAGGGATTGATCAACATGGGGTGGATAAAGTTTCTAAAAATACGATCTAGGATGCACAAATCAATCACACTAATCATGGATCAACATTAAGGTCAATCGTACACATGATATAGGTCATCACCACTCTAAAATTAAATTTAGAAATAACAAGTATTGTGGTAAGTACAGGCGTTGTTCTCATAGGAGGGGTTTTATGCCTATCAATCTAACTAGGTTTCTATTAGTTAGACCATCGGAATGGAGTGAAACTAAAATTAGATTATGAAAACTAACACTTTGAAAGCCAAATTCACAAGATAAAATAATGGAAGAACCTAGCCTTTTGTGATGTGTTGGTTTCCGATGTATGCCAATTATGTTAATTATCAATTTAATTATCTTATTGCGGATTGTTAATCTTAAATTTTAGTGGATATTCTCCCGACCTCTCTTATAGCTTTAATACCAAATTTTAGTAGGTATTCCTTGGTCAAATCGAGTCAAGTTATCATGTTTTGTAATTAACAATGTATTACCCACACTAATCCTATAGTTTTGCTCCCATTATTCCACAAGATTAATGTTTGTAAGTGTATGTCTAGTGTGCAGGTTTTACTTCCGTTATTCACCACACAACCACAATTTAATTATAGGATTGATCAAATCCTATAATTATTATTCACTCCACTAATTGTAAATAACTAAGGTAACAACAATTAATCATAATATCATGTATAAATGTTTCCCCGAACACAATTACAAAAGAATAGCGAATAAATTAGCAATTCATTATAATTTCAATAAAAACTAATGCAAAATTATTCATTATCCCAAACATCATGAAAGATACTAGAAAAACTGAAAAAAACTTGGTCCAATGTTTTGCAAGTTGTGTGGAACAAGAAGTAATCTTTAACAATGCTATAGATTCCCTTATCTCCACCACTTAAATCTTGTTTCCAAGGGGTTTTAAGCATTTTTATCATAAAACCTAGGCTAAGACACTCTCTAAGATGTGTAGAAGGTGTTTATATAAGTGAATAGGGGTAGAGTTGGTGTATGTGCGTGAAAAGACAATTCAGCCCTTTTGTGAACCCAAGAATGGGTTTACATAGTCTTTGCATCTCAAATTCCGCTGCTATGCATGGTCTCATTGAGATTGTGCACTCAATTGTGGTACATTTTGGCTCACCATCCAATATGCTCTGTGCTTCAAATTAGCTCTTGTAGTTCCAACTCTCATGCTCGTGAATCTCTATTTCACAGTTGCAACCTTTAGATGCAAAAAATTCAATATGCCTTGTGTTTGTTCTTGCACTTGCAGATAAAGTTTTCGCGGCTATGAATGACAATTGATGACAACTCTAGAATGCTATGTGGTTGGATTTTGTGGTAGCAACATCTTCTTTCATTGCTGCAACTATCATCCCCGTGGATACGATTGTGAAATGTAGACCAAATTTACATTTAAATGTAGAAAATGTTCAAAATCAATCACCTAACCCCAAAACTACACTTTTAAATGTGTAAATCATCAAAATTAATATACTTCATGCTTAAAAACATATCTTAAACATTTTGGCTTAACATGCATGCAAAAATTGAGCACGAGAGGGCTTTAAATATGCTTTAAAAACTCATGTTATCGCACTTCCTCACTTGTTTGCTTGTCCTAAACAAACACTTTCTCTCTCAACTAAATGAATGATGCATGAATTCATAACAACCACAAACTAGGCCACCCTTTTAATTTCAGAAATCTAGTACACATATGCCACTTAGTTCAAAATCATTCAAGATTACTCTTAACTTAAATGTGTCTAACAAAAATTCCTGTGTGTGTATCACTCCTCAACTCTTAATCCCCTCAATCATTTGATGGTTTTATATTAATTTCGAGACAAGTAAATCAAGGACAGCTCACCCTAAGCATCAACTCACCCTCTTTTGAATAAGTTCAATCAACATCATTAATAACCAAGAGGACAAGTGTGGGGTCTAATTTTTTTTTTTTTTTTGCTTTCTCCCCCACACTTATTTTTCGCATTATTTTGTGAGCTTCATAATCTTTCTTAAATAATTAGAAGCCTTTTTACGTAAAGGGTGCACCTCTAGTTATTCAACTCACAACTTAACATAACATGCTTTAAATAGTCTTAATTAAGCAACCATTTTGAATGAGAATGAACATTGATCTTTACGCAATCTTGATTGCTAAGTTGTCCCAATCAGCGAAGTAGAGAATTCTCTTCATGCTCACTTTCTTCTCATATTTTTATTCTCAATTTTTTTAATAGTCGTTTCCCTGTTTTTTCTCTGTTATTATTCTCACTCATCCTTCGAAGAATTCATCAACATTTAAGGTAAGATTTATGTCCCTAAATTAATTACTATCCTTACTATAGTAACTAAGAACAAAGAGTGTTGTGCATAAAAATATAGAAACCCTATTTTCAACACTAGGCTAGTAAGCCATTCTCGACAATAATTAACAAAGTAACATAATTTTCACAGTATATTTCATCATGAATTAAGTATAGTGGCCACTTAGTTCATGATGAGTTCGTGCCATCAATTTTACTGCAAACTTGCACACATAAATTTTTTATCAATACCTTTCACATGCAACACAACATTACCTAAATTTTCCTACATCTACGCCGCCCACACTTATTCTATTGTCCATATCAATTGCATGATCACACAAACAAAGCAGGGCAACAAGAAACGAGGTTACCTAGTAGGGTGGTGCACACTCTTCTTCCTTGTCCATTGGGCTTTCACCATACACTTTTGTCTTTTCCTGTCCTGTACCAAGTGAAATGTAAAATGGTCTCCACACAATGTAAAACAAACTGAACATGAAAAGAAAAAACTAAAAATAGTAAAAATAACTAAGGTTTTGCCTTCCAAGAAGTGCTGCATTTATTGTTTATAACCCAAAAAATTACTCATAGCCTAGGTTGGTTGAATTAAGGCTTTGGGGATCCACAACCCCCTGAGTTTCATCATCCTCCTTCTTTTCCTTTGTTTTCTCTTTCTTTTTCTTCCTTTCTCATGTCTTGCTCACTAGTTTTTCCCTTGCACTTTCCACTCACCCCCCACATGCCTTTCGCCTAGTACCTATACCTTTTCTTTTAGCTCTATAGCTGCATTAGAGTCGTCAATAGCATTGTTAATAAGCAACATCAAAACATCTTCTTCCACCTTTTGAGTGTGAATGACGCAGGGTGTAGAATACATAAAAAATGTTAACTTTTTAGGGCCTGCATGTAGTGTCAAGGTACCTCTTTTCATATCTATAATAGCTTTCGTGGTGGCTAAAAAAGGCCAACCCGGAATAAGGGAGTGTCTCTCCTCACCCACCATATCTAAAACAATAAAATCCAATAGTATAATAATGTCACTCAACTTGGTCAACACATTCTCTACTAGCCTAAGTTGCTTTGTCATAGACCTATCCACCAACTTTATCCGCATTCGTGTGGGCCTCACGGATTCCATACCAAGTGATTGGAAGGTAAAAAAAGACATTACATTTACACTAGCACCTAAATCACATAATACATTTTAAAACAAAGCACTCCCTGTGGTGCATGGAATATTGAAACTCCTTAGGTATTCAAGTTTTTGTGGTAGAATTCTTCCATCTCTTAGGGGTATTATTAGTGTCTTTCAACTTTCTTTTCCTACCTACACTTCTTCTAGGCACTTCACGTATCCTACTGACTACTTTACCTCTGCAGCTAAAGGAGCATTAACCTTAAGTTTCTCAAAATTATTTAGGAACTTACCTACTTGCTCCTTCACTTTTGTTGTTACTAGCCTCTAACGATATAGAATCCTAGACTTATTTCTTCCTTCTTCTCCTTTGTAGTAGTGGTCGACCTATCCTTTTCTTCACTTTTCTCCACTACCTACACACTTTTAACATATTCAATTGGATTGTTTTCAGTAGTTCTAAGTAGTGTACTTGTAGGTCTAGAGGCTATTTCCTTCGTAAGTTGTCCCACTTGCAGCTCCAAGTTTTTGATTAAGGAATGCTTATTCCACTAAAGAGTGTCAATCATATTCATGTAATCTCACATAGTTTTGCCAAGTTACCAATCATTTCATTGGTAGACTTTGCAAGATTGCCAACAAGTTCTTCTAGTGATTACCTTTTCTCCTACTGTTGTTAGGTGCTTGAAACCTAGTAGGTTTTGTGAGTTTCTCCAAGAAAGGTTTGGGTGGTTCAACCATCTAGGATTGTAGGTGGTTAAATAAGGATTGTTACATTGAGTTCTAGGACTACCTACATAGTTAACTTCCTCTGTTAGCCTACTGCTACTTGCTCCATCTCCTAGACATTCATGTGTAGGATGTGATCCTATGTACTTGTCACAACTTTGTGTTAAGGAGACTGAAGAAGGATGAGAGCACTTATTGGAATATTATCTATCTTCTTAGACAAGAACTCCACTTTAGCTAGAAGGGCCATCATATTTGTCATGTATGCTAGTGGCCCTACATGTTACATGTTGCAGACCTCTCAGATGGCTACTAGTCAGGATTAGATGCCATCTCTTCTATCAACCCCATGCATCTTCAGGTAATTTATTCATTAAGGCACCACCTGTAGTCGCATCAAAAACTATGCATAATAGTCTAGAAATCCCATTGTAAAAAGTTTGTATCCATAGTCAGTAGCATGCTGTGGGCATTTCCTGAGTAACTACTTGAGGCACCCCCACACCTTTGACAAGGTTTATGAGCTAAGTTGTTTGAAGGTCCCTACTTAAAGCCTGAGCTGGACAGTTTTGATTGGTGGAAAGTATTTAGCGAGAAACACGTTGACTATGTCCTACCATGTGGCAATGCTCCCCGGGATTAAAGATTGTAGCCACTCATGCCTTATCCCAGATTAAAAATGGAAACAATCTAAGCCCAATGGCATCTTCAAAAACTCTATTAAATTTTCTAGTGTCACATTATTCAAAAAAAGAAGCTAGATGAGTATTTGTCTCCTCAAGAGAGGCTCCGCCAAACTAATTGAGTTGTACCATATTGATTAGTGCCGATTTCAGCTCAAAATTGTTAGCGTTCATTGACAATCTAACAATGCCTATCATATGTGGGTTTATGATTGGTTGAACATAGTTTGTGATGGCCCTTTGATTTGGTGGAGGTGGAAGCTATCCTTGAGGTTGTGGTGGTGGTGGGTTCTCTTCTTCTGTTGCTACTACTTGTTCTTGTTCATGCCTGAAAAGAGCTTGACACCTGTGTAGCATTCTATCTATCTTTGATTTAAGGCCAACATCTATAGTCTTACTCCTAACATATACACGATTCTCCAAAAACAAGACATTAACCCATGAAAACAACAATTTTATTTAGAAAAGCACAAACAAAAATTAGAGAGAAGAGAAATAAAGGAAGTGGTAAAGAAAAATTAAATAAAACAAAATTGGCCTAATCTAGTAGGCTTCTAAAGTATTGATAGTACTTGTCGCCCTCTAAGCAACAACACCCGAATTTGATGCAGGTCATCAACACATTAAAATTAAATTTAGAAATAACTAATATTGTGGTGAGTACTGGTGTTGTTCCCATGAAGACGGGTTTGTATCTATCAATCTAACTAGTTTCTATAAGTTAGGCCATCGAAATAGAGTGAAACAAAAATTAAATAATGAAAATTAACACCTTGAAATCGAAAGTGACAAAAATTAAATGACGGAGTACCAAGTGTTGAACAACCTAAACTCTTATGATGTGTTGGTTTCTAATGTATGCCAATTTACGTTAATTATTAGTTTAGTTGTCTTTTTATGGATTGGTAAACCTAAATTCTATAAGATATTCTGCTAAACTCTAGCTTTAATTCCAAATTTTAGTGGGTATTCCCCAACTAAATAAAGTCAAGTTATAAAGTTCTGCAATTAACAATTTTTGCTCTCATTAATCCTATGGTTTCACTCCTGTTATTCTACAAGATTAATGTTTACAATTGTATGTCTAGTGCCTAAGTTTCACACCAATTATTCCTCGTACAGCCACAATTTAATTATAGGGTTGATCAAGTTTTATAATTACTATTCACTTCACTAATTGCAAATAACTAAAACAAGGACAATTAATAATTATATCTTGCATATATGTATATGTGTATGTGTGTGTGTGTTTCACCAAACACAATCACAAGAGAATAGCAAATAATTTAGCAACTCATTATAATTTCAATAAAAACCAATGCAAAATTATTCATTATCATCATGAAAAACCATAGAAAAAGTGAAAGAAATTTAAAGAGGTTATTTGGCTATTTTTAAGAGCCTATAAGATGATATAACTTATAAGATGTTTTTAAACTTATACGCACGAATTTTAATTTAGAAATAAGGGAGGTAGTGTTTGGTAAGATCATCTTCTAAGATTTTATTGAAATTTATAATTATAATTGATTGTAATTTTTAATGTAATAATAATGCTAATTAGTTAAATACTATTAATAAAATGTAATTTAGGGGTATTTATGTTATTTATAATATATAAAATAAAGTAGCTTATAAGATGTTTAAAAATAAGTTAGCTATTCCTAATTTATTTTCAAAGAATTTATAAGCTCCAAATATTTTATTTTTAGAGTTTGAAAGCTATTTTATTAAAAAACATACCAAATAGTCATGAATAGCTTATAAGCTAACAAACATCTTATAAGATGTTCAGAGGAGTTTATTGGCTTAGCCAAACACCCTCTTTAAGTCCAAATTTCTGTACATTCCGTGGAGCAATCACTCTTCAACAATGGGTTAGATTTCTCTATCCCCACCTCTTCAATCTTGTTTCCTAGGGTCATCTAAGTATTTATAATGTAAGCTAAGACACTCTCCAAGCCATGTAGAAAGTGTTTATGTTGGTGCATGGGGCCTAGGGTTTGTGTATGTGCATGAAAGGACAATTTAGCCCCTAAATTGCGTCTGGCATAAATTCTTGTTCTACATTGCACAACTGTTAGTAATATGTCATCTAATGCTAATAGTTAATAAGGGATACTAGGGGATATTTTGGTTTTATATGTACATATTCACATTAATTGGCAACATATTGATTTATTCTCAATATTTAGGTAAGTTTTCACGCATGAAACTTGAATGTTGTAAAGTATTGCATGTACCCATGTAATTGATCTAAGAAACCTTATTAATAAGGAGTTATGAATATAGACACAAGGTTGTTTTAGTATTCAATTACTAAAATTAGTCTGTAAGTCATAGACAATTAAAGAGTATGGACATAAGGTTGTTTTAGTATTCAATTACTAAAATTAGTCTATAAGTCATAGACACTTAAAGAGTATAAGAAAATTGATACGACTTGCACATCTTGTATTTGTACGGTGAGTGTCTTGTTGTCTAATATGAGATATTGAGAATACTTGTGTGTAAATGTGTCATTAGAGAACGGGTATTTAAACTGACATGTAGAATGAAGCAGACACACATAGTTTATTCTTGGCTATTAAAGTCTTGCTTCATGATCATGTTAAGAGCACGTGAATAAACTTGAGATAATATGGTTGTCTTGTGAGTGTGACAGTCAACATGCTAATAGGGCATTAAAGGTTAATATCTATCCTAATATGGGATAGGGTCATAAGCCCAATGTGTTGTTGTCTAGGTATGTATTGAGGTATGTGTGCATTTAATAAGGATTTGTCTCCTTATAAGTGAGCAAGACATATATCCAATGCAATTGATGTTCTATGAGACGAAAATTTTTAACTAAGGTAGTGTGTGATTAGAAATGAATTTTTGATGGAAAACTTTATCTCATGAGGCAACATCAATTGGTCATATGATTGAGTTTGTAAATTTAACTCTATCCATGACTATCGTTCATTTGGAACAAAGCAAGACAGATGATTTATGTCACATGGTACTCACAATCAAAAGGATTCATTAGGATCTGTTTTATTTCATGTTAATTGGGTTATGATGTGGACTACAGGCTAGTGGGAACTTTAATTTAATTAATACGATTAATTAAATTAAAGAGAGATGAATGAAATTATTTAATATCAATCATGTTTGTTAATAATGTGATTATTAACTAGAAATATGAAAGCCTTTGATTTAATTAATATGATTAGTTAAGTTGAAGGATATAATTCTATTAAACTTTTATTATTAACAGAGATTAACAATAAAGAGGTTAGATGGGCTATATTTATTCAAGGAGATTAATACTTAAGACTTATTGGCTATAATTATTAAAGAGTTTAATACTTAAAAGGTATATGGGTTATTAATTACAAAAGGTCCACATAGTGAGCCCATAATTAGTGTGCCCTACTATCTTAAATATAAATACATATTTTAGAAGAGTTCTAAGCAGAGAAAACCAGAAAAGTTTTGGTGTGCCACCCTCCAAACAAGAAGAAAATTATTCTACCCATCCTCTATTTTTTTATTGTCGTTAAAAGCTTTCTAGCCTAAAGGAGTTTGCGTTAGAACCTTGCAAAAGGGGTTTTGCAAAGTGTAGAAAATGATCATCATCACAAAAACTATGTGGGCAAACTAGACGTCAAGGTTTGAAGATCACGACTCAAAGATCACAAGCTTCTTAGTTCATGCATGTTGTATGATGAATACGGAAAGGGTTTGGTATGTTATTCTACTTTGTTTATATTGCTGTTTTATAGTTTTAAAATCCAACCCCAAACCTAATGAAGCCAAATAGTGTTATCAGAGCCATTATATTCCTCATACAACCCTAAAATCTAATGATCTTTCCATTATTTATGGTATTTTTCATTTAGAAAATCATTTAAACACATATTGGATACTTGTTTATGTTGAAAAGAATCCTTTTTTTTTTATGAGTTTTGAACCAAAGAAAAGTGAGGAAAACCAAAAAACTTAATCTACATGAAATTTTGTTTTGCCACACTGTCAAGTTCTATTGCTATGTTCATGGCTGAAGAAGCTTGCTTGTGGCCACAACATAAGATCTCAGGGCTACAAGATTTGATCTCATGATCGCAATTCATGTTTGTAGTAGAATGCAAGTTCTGTCACTAGCTGTCTTGCTACCATGATAGTGATTGTGACAAAGAAGTGTTCTTTGCCACGATTGGTCGTGTGGCCGCATGAGGATGGCCATGCCTTCACTAGTTGGCAATGGGCTATTTTCATGGTTTCTCAATTAAAACATTGGAAAAGGGGTTTTCCACTAATGAAAACTAATGCATGAGATGTGTAAACCATGGAAAAAGGTCTTAGATGATATTGTTTAATTATTTTTGTGATGTATAATTGTTTGAATGTATGTTTTGGACGGATTATAAACTTAAGACACTTGTAGATGAATGTATTTCTTTTTGCATTGATTTTCATGGCTGTATAATTATTTTTCGTGGGTTGTAAGGGCAAAAGTGCGAATTTTTATTTTTACTATGTAGAATAGGGATTCTTTCTAGTATGCCACACGTAAATGTAATGTGGAAGGTATCAAGGAGTTGATGTTAGTGAAGAGACCAATAGTTGGTGCCGTTTGAACTTCCATGGAGCCACGCAGAATTGACATGTAGGGCATCAAGGAGTTGATGTTCATGTGTGGATTAAGAGTTGATGTTGTTTGGAGTTCCATGATTTGGTGGGCCCCATGAAGTCATGAAGACCAAGACAAAAGGAACATTTAAGAAATTCCTTTGCAATAGTATAAGATTCCACACGTATGTACACAATCCAATTATTGGCTCAAATTGGATCTAGAAGTTCACAATCTCCACTTTGTTTAAATTTGCATATTATTTATGATGGATGTATAAGATACATAAAATTAGATAATGTACAAAGCGAAACATAAATCTATATGTACTAAAAACTTCCTCAAACAATATTAAATTATAGTGGCAAAATGTTTTTTGTGGCCTTCCATCGAGCTTAAATCCTAAGTGTAGCCTTAATGTATGATATTATCACATTAGTGAGGTAACATTGCGACGACTCATTTACAACTTCAGGTGTATTGGATGTCACAGTCAAAAGATACTGCAACTTAAGAGAGGTTAACCATAGGAGGAGTTCAAATTTGGCTAGTTTTTAGTTAGTAGGTGAGACTTAAAGGGACCCACAGTGTCAAGAATCAATTATGTGAGGTGTCGTTGGGCCATTAGTAGAAGGAAGATTAGACTACGTATGAGATGTGTTGGTAAGAGTAGCCACTCGTTGGACTTGACATGCTAAGATCTAATTATGTGAGGTGTATTATGCCCAATAATACCCTAACCACCTGCTAAGGAAGTTTACCAATAGAATTTCTATTCTCTACCCAAGAGAGTGTAGGATTTGAAAAAACTAGTGGGAGACTATTTTGATTTAAAGTCCATAATTATAACGATAACACAAATCACAACCAAACTAGTAAGTCTTGCCTCTTTTGTTTACAATTTAATTTTGTCTTAAATAAAAAACATACTCATATTATTGATAATTGAGACCTTAATATCAATTGGATACAAGATAGTGTCAAGTTTTAAGAAGAGTTCTCATTCTTAAAAGAGTCAGCAATATCGAGGATATTACCTTCCATTGAAGGGATAGTTATCCTTGAGGAGTCTAGTCTCTTGGCTAATAAGGCTAAGGAAAGCAAGACCAAAAGAAGGAAACCCACTGTTCGTAGGGCTAGTGGGAGGAGCATGATATCTAATGCCCAAGTTGGCAAAGAAAAGAGTTTTCAATGCAACAAATAAGAGCGTGGGAGGAGGAACTGCATTAAATGCCTCAATCACCAAGGTATTAGCATTAGAGGTTTGGAACTCTATGTTTGTGAAATATCTTATTCCATTGGTGTGTTCACTACATCTTAGATCTTGGATTTAGATATATCTTTCCACGTTCGTACTTTGAATGAAGATATGGTCAAGAGTAGATTACTTGAGAAGCAAGAAGTAGTGATTAAGGTCAACAGTAAGGTAAGTGTTGTAGCCACCGCAATTGGAACCACTTTAGTTAGGTTATCATCCTATCATGTTTTGGGCCCTAAGGGATTGTCTCCTATTGCCAAATGGGCTAAAATATTGTCTCTACTCCTTTAGTGGTAAAAGAAGGTTATGAACTTTCTTTTAAAGATAATAAATGCCAAATTTATTAACATAATAAAGTGCTTGGCACCACCTCATTGGTCAATGGCTTGTATTACCTCGATTCGGATGCTCAGACTATGATAATGCCATGGAAAACAAACGAGCTAGGGATAGCATAAATCCCAAGCATTTGTAGCATTCAGACTAGGCTATGCTGCAAATGCTAGGACTAGCAAGTTGGACAAAGATGGGCTTATTAGCCTATGGGTAAAGAAGCTCCATCCAACTTGTGAACCATGCATCTTAGGCAAGGTGGCTAAAAGTCCAATGAATAAGTGAGTTTAGAGAGCCACATCATATTGAAGTCAATCCATACTCACATTTGTAGGTCATTTAATGGAATGACAAAGGAAGGTTTTCACTACTTCATAACCTTTACTAATATTTATTCGAGAAATGGTTATGTGTGCTTGATCATGTACAAGCACAAGTCCTTTGAAGAGTTCAACGAATTTGAGGTTGAAGTAGAGAAATAAACTAGTAAGGATGTAAAGCATTGTGATTGGATTGCGATAGGGAGTACATAAGGGCCGAGTTAGTGGAATTCCTTAAAGTGAATGGTACTGTATCATAACTCAAACCACTAGTAACTCCTCAATTGAACACATCCTCTTGATAGCTACTTGCGTCTTGCATATGATTACTTCTAAGTTTGTTCCTTCAAACCTACATGAGATGTGGAGTGAAAGGAAGCTAAGCCTAAAGCATATCAAGACTTGGGGATGTTTTCCTTTCCTTAATAAGGTAGAGGTTAAGGTTGTCATGGGTCACTTTGTAATACATTCTAATGATTTTGTGGGATAGGAGTTCAACCGACTCGAAAACAATGGAATTGTTGTTAGCTATTAGGAACATTTTTTTTTAAAGAAGAGTTCATTAGAGAAAATGTTAGAACAATAATGCTTAAGGAGGTTGAGCATGAAGGGCAAAGTAATAGGCCCACATGACAAATTCCTATTTAAGAACAACCTTATACAACGTAACTATTGTGATGATTAGGTAGAATCTCTCATTTACTAGAAAGAGATGATTATCTTCTAGAGCATGAACAAGACTTGTAATAGCCATGGCATGGTTGCACAAGTGTGGGAATTGAGGTCTCATTAGAAATCTAAATACATAAAGAGGTGTTGTACTATTATTTGAGGAATCATTAGAAAGGGCAATGTAGCCATGCAAAAATAGTTTTAGTGCATAATGTAGCTAATTGTTCAATATGAGATACTGAGAATATATATATGTGAATGCATCATTAGAGAATGAGTATTGAGACAATGATTCACAAAATGAAGCAGACACATGGAATTCATTCGTACCTATCAACATCTTACTTCATAAATGTGTTAAATGTGCATGGACCTTAGACCTAAACAACATGGTTGGCTTGTGCGCAAGAATGTCAACATGTCATTAGGGCATTAATGGCCAATATGTATCCTAGTATGGGATACGCTCCTGAGCCCAATGTGCCATTACCCAAGTGTGCATGCAGGCATATTAGTGTTTAATAAGGGATTTATCTCTTAGCAAGTGAATAAAGTGTTTGTCCTATACAATTGGTGTTCTATGACCTAGAAATCCTTGGCTTGGCTAGGGTAGTGAGTAATCAGAAAGGAGTTTGTGATAGAAAAATTAATCTCATGAGGTAACATCAACTGGTCATATGATTGAGCTGTAAGTTTGAATAAATCCATAACTCTTACTTAGTTGAGATAAAGCAAACCAAAGGTTTATATTACATGGTACTCATGATTGGAAGGATTTATTGTGATCCATTTCACTTCGTCTTAATTAAACTATGATATAGGCCACAGACTAAACATTATTCATATCCTTCGAGCTATACTTGTTTCCAATTAAGGTATACCAACCTTAATTAAGAGCTCTAAGTTGCATTATTAAAAGGCATATGGGCTAGTAATTACTAAAGATTCATGTTGTGCACCGATGGAGTCCATAATTAGTGTGCCCTAGTATCTTAAATGTAAATATATGTTTTACAAGAGTTCTAAGCATGAGAAAACCAGAAAATTTTCGTGTGCCACCCTCTAAGAAAGAAGAAAATTATTCTAGCGACCCTCTTATTTTCTTCTTATTGCTAAAAGCCCTTTAGCCTAAAGGAGTTTGTATAAGAGCCTTGCAAAAGGTGTTTTGCAAGGTGTAGAAGGAATTCATCATCAAAAAGATTGCATGGAAAAACTAGAGGTCAGGATTTGTGGGCCACAACTCAAAGATCGCAAGTGTGCCCATCAGAATGTAATTCCAAAGGTACGTTCTTCTCTGATTTCTTTGGCGTTTCTTAGTTAACGTGTGCTGTATGGTGAATGTGGAATGCGTTTGGTATGTAATTCCACCATGTTTATATTGTTGTTTTATGCTTTTAAAATTTTAAAATCTAACCCCAAACTTGATGAAACCTAATAGCAATTGCGACACTTTCTTCTATGGCCACAAGCTTAAACTTTAGTTTGCATAGTCTTTGAGTCTCAAATTCCACAGTCGCACAAAGTCTCTCACAGTAGCAAACTCCACAGTCGCACAAGGTCTCATCACAGTAGCGAACTCAATCATGGTACATTCTACCTCACTATTTAGTACACTCCACACTCCAATTCACACCTACAGTTACAACTCTCACTTTTGCGAGTCTCTCTCCCACGACCACATCTTTTAGCTACTTAAAATCCAGTATGCCTTATGCTCCTTCTCACACTTGTGGATAAAAGCTTCCACAATCACGACTATTCCTTCTACAGTGGTGAATGATGATTGTAGACAACTCTAGAATGCTTTGGCACTTGGATTTTGTAGTGGCAACATCTTCTTTCATGATGACTACTGCCATCTTCACCGACGTGAATCTGAAATGTCGACAAGAATTACGTTTAATTGTAGAAAATGTTTAAAATCAATTACCTAACCTTAAAACTACACTTTTACACAATCAAATCATCAAAATTAACATAATTTTCGCATAAAAATATATTTTAACCATTTTGGTTGGACATGCATGTAAAAATTGAGCACAAGGGGGGGTTCGAATGTGCTTTTAAAAGCACATGTTATCAACACATTGAAATATGATCGCATGCAATGCAACTATAAAGATAGAATGTCCTAAACTTTATGGGATTACATCGAGAAGAGCAGATATATTTATCCAAATGCTCAATATCAATCACAAAGGCATTAGATTGAAGTTTAAACTTTCCTTTTTTAGTTTGGTTCTTTTCTAAACTTAGCCTCTTCTTTTCTAAACTATCTTAGCTTAAATTTTGCATACATTTTGGTCTACTTAGGACTATAAATTAGGGCCTTGGCTTATTTTATTATAGTTTTTTAGTGTCCTTGAATTTGTACAACATAATAAAGTTTTCTTTTAAGTGCATCTCAATTAATTATGAACACAATCTCCAAATCAAGTAATTCCGAGAATTCCTTGGAACAATTTGTGATGTACCAGCTAACTTGGTATGTTAGTTATGGCTATCTTTCATATGAGTTCTTTGAGTTCAGTGTGTGTGGATAATTTCTACACAATTGTGTAGGTAGGGCATCGTTAGGTTCTGGCTCATGCCATCTATCTTTCCTATATTCACACTTTCATGCACACAGTATTAGAGTCAGCTATATCAGATTCTAATTTGGTAACTGATTTAGGTATCAATTTTGTTCTTCATATCTTTTTCCTGTTTCTTTCCTGCCTTCTCCTTCTTCATCTTCTTCTTAAATTTCACCAAAAAAAAATCACTTAATTTTTGTGTTTCTAACAAATTAATTGTTACTTTGTTCATTTGATTAAAGTTATTGGAAATTTAGAACAGTAAAAATCCAGAAAAGTATGAAAAAAATTAGAGAGTTACCTTGAAAAAAAAGTTGTTAATAACAGAAACATGATTTGGGAAGTTTTTGATTGAGTTTGGAACCTAAAAAGTAGAAAAAGATTTAATTTTGGCAAAAGTTGAATTTTGCTGGAATTTTTGTGGCGACAATCTATCGGAATGATCTTACTATGTATACCTTTGTTGATTGCGATTTGTCATGAATGATCACAACTATTGTTTTTTTTTTTGCTTTATATCAATCATAATTGATCCTAGATTGATCGCATGGGTCTTTTCAACTCTAGATTGATCCTTTTGCACTTAAATTGACCTACCAGCCTATTTTTCATTCTTAGATTGATCTTTTGTGTCTAGATCAACTCTATACTCATTTTCAAATTTTGGTATGTATTTTTATGTTTTTTTATCTCAAGAATTATGTAAAAGTAAGAGAAAGTTGAGCTGGAAAGTTCATTAATTGAGTGTTTTAGAGTGACACATGAGTGAAAGATAAGAAACAAATAATTACATCTTGTGAGGTGTGTTGGCACCTGCATGCACTACACGTTTCCTATTTTGCTTCACGCATTTTTTAGGATGTCTAGAGAATTAGGCATAGGTGATAATTCATTTAACATGAAGCAATTGATGGACACCTAGGCTAGCATCGATATGAGATTGGAGAATATTGAGGTGTCCCACGCTACCACACAAGGTAGTTTGATACCTCACGGTGAAAGGATTTGGTAGGACTAGTTGCCTATGAGAGGTTAACCTACAGACCAAGCCCAAAGGGGAAGGTATGGAAACAATGATCATTCAGACTTCTTTGAAATTTGAGAAGTGTGGTAGCCCTAGAAGCTAGCCTAGGCATAGGTATGAAGGAGAGGAATTCATAAAGCACATGAAGCTTACCATTCTAGCTTTCCAAGGGAAATCAAGCCCTGATGCATACTTGGAATGGGAGAGAGAGTAAAGCTAGCTTTGATTGCTGCCACTATTCAAAGGCACAAAATGTAAAGCTAACAGCTGTAAAATTTATTGATTATGTTATAATATAGTGGGATCAATTATGTACTAGTAGAAGAAGGGCCAGTGAGCATCCCATTCACACTTGGACTAAATTAAAGTCATTAGGAAAATGTCTATCCCTAGCCATTATCATAGGGATTTGCACTAGAAATTAGAAAACTTGACACAAGGGAGTAGGAGGGTAGAAGAATTTTACAAAGATATAAAAAACAATGGCATTAACAAGAGTTGATGTAGTGGAGAACAAAAAAAGCCTCCATGGCAAGATTTGTGGCAAGTTTGAATAAAGACATCAACAACATTCTTGAGTTCCCCTATTACATTTAATTGGAAGACTTGGTGGAGAAGGCCGTCACTATGGAAAAGCAACTTAGGAGGAGTAGACAACAAGTCCAACCGAGCAACACCTTTAGGACATTTCCTTAAAGAGAAGACAAAGCGCCACTTACTGGAAATACGAAACCAAAAAAAACACTAAAAGTAGAGGCACCAAAGTTACAAACTCTTCCAATCCTAGATTTTTCTACTTAATGTAATTATGATATCACGTGTTTCAAGTGTCAAAATAGAGGGCACATTGCTATATAATGCCCGAGTAGAAGAACCATGGTGTTGACGGATAAAGAAGAGATAGTGATGGAGAACGAGGTGGTAGCAGATATGAAAAGTGATGGAGAACGAGGTGGTAACAGATATGAAATACCATCGTTAGAGGTATGGCCAGACAATGAGGGTGTATGTGTTAAAGCGGGAGGCATTAATTTGATAGTCATGCGGAATTTAAACGCTTAAGCAAATGGGGAAGAATTTGAAGAGCAAAGAGAGAACATCTTCCACGTGTGTTGTGAAGTTAAATGTAAGACCTGTTGTTTAATAACTAATGGAGAAAGTTGTATAAATGTAGCTAGTATGATGTTGGTGGATAGGTTAGCATTACCTTTGAGGGATCATGCCAAGCTATCCAAGTAGCAAACGTTCAACAACAACGGTGAGGTTAAGGTAACCAAACAAGTACTTGTGGCTTTTGAAATCAATAGATATAAAGATGAGGTGCTATGTGATGTGCCATGCATGGTAGTTATATATTATTGGGTAGACTATGGCACTATGATAAAAGATTAGCATTTGATGGTAAGATTAACAAATACACATTTTAAAATCACAAGAAAATCACGTTGGAGTTGCTTATACCTAAGGAGGTTCATGAAGACTAACAATACTTCCAACAGCAATATGAGATAGAGTTGGTGAAAAGGAAAAAGGAAACAAAGAGTGAAAGGAAAGACAACAGTGGTAAGGAAGTGGAAAGGAAGAAGAGGAAAGAAAAGGAAAGAAAGGAATGTATGTTAGTTAGCATGAGTGATGTGAGGATAACTACAGAGAAGAGAATGATCTTGATCATGTGTGAAGAAGCTCATTTTCTATCTGAAGAGGTCACATCATCCCTCCCCAAAATTGTGTTTTCTATTTTGTAGCATTATAGTGATGTGCTACTGAAGAAGCTACCAAGTTGATTAACACCCATTTGAGGGATTGAGCATCAGATAGAGTTCATGCTAGGAGCCACCATCCTAAACAAACCGATGTACAGGACCAATCTCAAGGGTACAAAGTAAATCCAAAGACATGTGAAAAAGTTGATCAATAAAGGATGAGTTCAGGATAGCTTGAGCCTATGCGCAATTCTAGTGTTGTTAGTACTAAAGAAAGATGGATCTTGAAGGATGTGTCTTGACTGTGAAGCTATAAATGCCATCACAGTAAAGCATAGACATCCCATCTCAAGGTTAGGTAACATGTTAGATGAACTGCATGATTCTACTGTGTTTTTACAAGTTGATTTTAAAAGTAATTATCATTAAATTTGTATGAGAGAAGGAGATGAATGGAAAATGGCCTCTAAAATAAAATTTAGTTTATATAAATGGTTATTTATGCCATTTGGATTTGTGAATGCACCTAGGACCTTATGAGGTTAATGAATCGATCTTGCATGCATCTATAGGAAAATTCATAGCTGTATACTTTGACAATTTCTTAGTTTATAGTAAGTCCATAGAGGATCATGCTATACATTTGAGATATGTGTTTGAGGCTTTACATAAGAAAAAGTTGTAAGGTAATCATAAAAAATTCACATTTTGTATAGACTATTGTATATTTCTAGGATTAGTTGTAAGTGCAGAGAAAATTCGGTTGAATGAGAATAAAGTGAAGGCCATCTATAAGTGGCCAATGCCCACTTTGATTTCAAAGGTGAGAAGCTTTCATGGTTTAGTGAGTTTTTGCAAGATATTTTTGCACAATTTACCATCGCAGCACCACTTACAGCTATTATTAAAAAGAACAAGAAATTTTAGTGGGGAGAAGCACAATAGCGAGCAAGAATAAGCTTACTAATTCTTGCTTTACTTGATTTTTATAAAATATTTGAACTTGAGTGGGATGCTTCTACTATAGAAATTGGAACTATTGTAATGTAAGAGAAAAGGCCCACAACATATTTCAATGAGAAATTAAATGTGGGTGACTGTAGGACAAAATTCTTGAAAAACAAGAAGATTTGATATTTGATTAAATAATTTGAATTAACTTGAAATTTTCGTGGATTCTATTCTCTAACTTGAGTCCTCTGATTCCTCTTTAAAAAATGTCTGACTTGAATTTGAACAATCTTCAAGGAAATGGCTTGTGCTTGATCTTCCTTGAGGGTTGTTGATTTCTCAACAACCCCGATCTTTGGGCTTAGCACCATGATCTTGGATCAAATACTGAATTTTTGGGACTTTGGTGCAGAACGCCTTGTATTTTGATGACGAACTCCTTGATCTTGTTGATGAACACTTTGAATTTCTTGAATTTAGGGAAGAACTCGGCGAACTTCTTGAATTTGGTGAAGAACACGGCAAACTTCTTGGATTTGGGAAAGAATTCGGTGAACTTCTTGAGTTTGGTGAATAACACGGCGAACTTCTTGAATTTGGGGAAGAACTCGGTGAACTTCTTGAGTTTGGTGAAGAACACGGCAAACTTCTTGAATTTGGGGAAGAACTCGGCGAACTTCTTGAGTTTGGCGAAGAACACAGCGAACTTCTTGAGTTTGGCGAAGAACACAGTGAACTTCTGAATTTAGGGAAGAACACAACGAACTTCTTGGACTTGACAAAGAACACAGCAAACTTCTGAATTTAGGGAAGGACACGGCGAACTTCTTTAGATTTGACGAAGAACATGTTGAATGTTCTTGGGAATTCTAGAGAGAATTTGGGAAGTTCTTCAACTGCTTCTTCCTTTTTCTTCTTTTTCTCTTCTCCTCCTTTTTTTTGTCTTCCTTTTCTTTTATGGGGTTTAACCCCTATTTATAATTGTAGGAGAGATAGAGTGGCTGCTGACGTGGCGTGATTTGATTGGCCATCAGAGTTTGTATTCTACCCAACTACTCAATAGAGTCTTCGTTGATTGTACTTCCTGCAGCACTTTACTACTTAAAATCTTCGTTGCTTGGACTTCAGGCAGGACTTTGCTACTTAGAGTCTTTGTTGGTTAGACTTCTAGCAGGACTCTACTATTTAGAGTCTTTGTTGCCTGGACTTCTAGTATGATTCTGTCACTTGTCACTATTTAATTAGCCGGCAAATATTAATTAATTGTTTATTTTTAGGAATTTTATTTATTTAATTCCCAAGTAAATAATAATTGTCTTAATTAATATTTTTAATGCTATATTTTCCATGTAGCATTGTTTGATTGGATTTTAAAATTTAATGTGTCTACAAATGCCCCCTCTGAGACTTTGTTCATGAAAATCTTATTTTGAATGAATAAGTCTCAAATCTTCTTTTTTTTTTTTTTTTTTTTTTTTTTTTTTTTTGCATGCCTCAGAAATGACTCGTCGTATTTGTGGACTTCTTGAATCTGCTGTCCCATGATTCAGACTAAAGGTCCTTTAATTTTGTTGGGAGAACTTCTCACGCACGTTGAGCTTACTTTGATGTGTTTATGGTTAATATAGATTTACCCCGGGCCCGAGGCCCGTAACGCCGTCCAATCTTATCAAATTTGAGCCCATAAATACTTACCAATTCTTGTGTTCACCAACTAGAATGCCAACCCCAGCCGATCTCTTGTGACAGCGACACATCAGGATTTCTAGTTGATTACTGTTTTAATTATTCAATCCCTTTGAAACTAGAACTCCATCCGAAAGTGGATAAGCCATGCAATATCTTTATTATCCAAAGGACCTACACTCGCCCGGGCTTCTATTTGTTATTCGTGTATAAATAATCCCACTTGATCGCAGTAACAAGGATAATCGGTTTTGGAGTTTTATCAGCACGAAGACATCACCAAAGTAAGCCCTTTTTCCTCCTTTGTTTCTCTTGTGTCGTCCTTTTTGCAGGCTCTTCGTCGCGAGCTTTCAGCCCTGACTATTGCTCGGGATTTTGTCAAGCCCGCCGACTCGTTGCTTACTCCTCCAATTACCGCCATCTGCCTGTTCATTTGTCACCATTCTGTGTTGCAGCCTCCTGTGACGGTGGAGACGTGTTTGGCGCTGGCGACGAGCGTTGATAAACGTGGCGGTTTTAGTGATGCGTGTGGCGGGGAACTTGGCGAAGATATTTTCCGGTGGCAGAACGCCGATGCTGGTGGCGTGATGATGCCTGTCCTCCTCCAATCGTCGAGAGTTGATGCTGGTGGCGTGATGATGCCTGTCCTCCTCCAATCCTCCTCCAGACGGCTCAGAGTGGCGTCCGGCCGAGAGTTGATGAAGTGACCGTGGCAGCTGGCTTTACAAGGCTTGATGAAGAAGGCAGATGCAAAGGGGGCGGTGCTGCCGGCGACGTTAGTGTGGCGACGGTGACACAGCCTTGCCGGGGACGAGGATGACTTGGGACGCTGATGGGTCCCCTCAATGGCGGGCGAAACTGGCGAGTCTCTTCAGGTGGCAGCGATGGTGTGACGCCTATGAGTTTGTAGCGGCGGAGACGGTGGTGCAGCGACAGTGAGGCGGGCGAGACTGATGGGTTTTGGTGGCTATGGCTTGGAGCAAGCGTCGCAGTTTTATTGCTGCTGCGTATTTCGACGAAGCAGAAGAACTGCGTATTCCGATGGAGAGTGAGGCGAGCCAACGTGACGGCGGGCGATCGCGGAGGTCGGAGAGGAAGAAGGTGGATAGGGCACAGGCAAGTTTGGGCGCGGACTTTCGAGTTTTTCAAGGCTATGTTTGGATGTAAATCTTTTGGTTTGGATGAGGCCGTGTTTGGTGCAGAGATTTTCAGGACTTTGGCACAGAAATATTAGAACTTTAAGGGCTGTGTGTGAAGCAGAAAATTAGAACTTTTAGGGCTGTGTTTGGCGCAGAGAATTTCTGAATTTTTATGGCTGTAGGGGTGCGGAAAATTTCTGAATTTTAAGGTTACAGACTTTTTGAGCCTTTGAGTACCAAACTTAACTTGACGTAACTCACGCGTACCATTTAGGTTTGGATTTTTGAGCCTTCGAATACCAAGCTTAGCTTGACTTAGCCCACGCGTATCATTTAGGCTTGGATTTTTGAGCCTTCGAGTACCAAGTTTAGTTTGACTTAGCCCACGCGTACCATCTAAACTTAGATTTTTGAGCCTTCGAGTACCTTGACTTAGCCCACGAGTACCATTTAGGCTTAGATTTTTGAGCTTCGAGTACCAGGCTTGGCTTAGCCCACAGTATTAGCTTGATTACCAGCTTAGCCCACGCATTAGGCTTAGATTTTTGAGCCTTTGAGTACTAGGCTTGGCTTAGCCCACGTGTACTATTTAAGTTTAGATTTTTGAGCCTTCGAGTACTAGGTTTGGCTTAGCCCATGTGTACCATTTAGGCTTGGATTTTTTTGAGCCTTCGAGTACCAGGATTCACTTAGCCCACATGTACCATCTAGGCTTGGATTTTTAAATTTTCAAGTACTAGGCTTGGCTTAGCCAACGCGTACCATTTAGACTTAGATTTTTAAGCCTTCGAGTACCAGGCTTGGCTTAGCCCATGAGTACCATTTAGGCCTAGATTTTTGAGCCTTCAAGTACCAGGCTTGACTTAGCCCATACCATTTAGGCCTAGATTTTTGAGCCTTCGAGTATCAGGCTTGACTTAGCCCACAATTACCATTTAGGCCTGGATTTTTGAGCCTTCCAGTACCAGGCTAGACTTAGCTCACGCATACCATTTAGGCTTGGATTTTTGAGCCTTCGATTACTAGGCTTGACTTAGCCCACGCCATTTAGGCTTGGATTTTTGAGCCTTCGAATACCAGGCTTGACTTAGCCCACGCGTACTATTTAGGCTTGGATTTTTGAGCCTTCAAGTACTTGGCTTGACTTAGCCCACGTGTACCATTTAGGCTTGGATTTTTTTTGAGCCTCAAGTACCAGGCTTGACTTAGCCCAAGCGTACCATTTAGGCTTGGATTTTTGAGCCTTTGAGTACTAGACTTGACTTTAGCCCACACGTACCATTTAGGCTTGTTGTGGAGCTGACTCCATTTGTCCCTGTAATGCTTGAGGAAGTTTGTGTTTTAAAAGAGGGTAAGAAAGCATGTTCTCCGGCGGTGGCTTCTGTGTTTAAAGCAGAGAAGTTTCTCCAGAGCCATGAGGAGGAGTTCCTTTGTCGGCTGTGGGTGAGTCTCCGCGACAGATTAGTTAGCACCTCGCCCAATCTTATTTCTTCCCTCAAAGATGAAGTTACACTCGTTCTTGAGTCCATAAAATGTTTTGAACATGTCGATGTGCTTCTCATAGAAGAGTTTTTAAAGGCGTTTTTTACCAAGCCCGTGACATATGATGAAGCAAGATCTATAGCAGCTGATATGCCTACCAAATAGGTCCTTGCAAAGTAGTTAAAGGATGCCAAGTCTCGGCTTCAAGAGGCCTTGAGCAGAGAAACCAAAGAAGCTAGGTAAGTTAAGGCTTCGGGAGCCGAGTTAAAGAGCATTGAGGAGCAACTTGAACTCTTGACCAAACGACGGGATGAGCTATCCACTTCCCTCTTGCGGTAGAAAGAATCTCTCAGAGAGGTCGCAGCGGAAGTTGGTGAGTTTCATGGAGAAGTTGCTGCTATTCAATCTACTGAGCCTTCAAACGATATAGCTGCAAAAGCCTTACGTACTACAGAAGAGGATTTAGAAGCTGCCAAGGATGTATTGGAGAGCTTGAATCCTTTCTCTTAGCTCATCAGGATTATTGCTTAGTTCAGATTCGTTACTCTCATGAAGCACTTGCCTTTTTCAATAAAACATTTTGTTTGCTTATTTTTGCTTTCTGTGTTTGGATGTGCCTCCAGCAATAATCAATAATTAAAACATAACAACCTATCACAAATTCATGACTGAACTTAGAAAATATCTAAGCTACCAACGTACCCACGAAAATGGGATCAACTCATAACATAGTTCAAATATTTTTTAATTTGTGAAAGGTGAGGCCGTTCACATTTTTTACTCTTGCGGGCTAGGAGTAACATATAGTTTAGACTCGTATGTCAAGGAGTGTCTTTGAATATTTGTAAACCGTTTTAACTCGTGT
Organism: Avicennia marina; assembly: GCA_019155195.1. Lineage (NCBI taxonomy): Eukaryota > Viridiplantae > Streptophyta > Magnoliopsida > Lamiales > Acanthaceae > Avicennia > Avicennia marina. Next base: position 8,942,367 of record CM032766.1, on the reverse strand, counting down.
CAAGGAGTCTTTGGACACTTGTAGACAGTTTCAACTCGTGTCAAGGAGTCTTTGAACATTTGTTGATAGTTTTAACTCGTGTCAAGGAACTTTGATTTGGATTTGATTTGACAGTTTATGCTCGTGTCAAGGAGTAGACTTCCATCATTCCCATTTTTTTTGTATCCCTGATTTGATTTGATGGGATTTGTTTTGTATCCCTGATTTGATGGGATTTTTTTATATCCCTGATTTGATGGGATTTTTTTTAAGCATAATATTTCTTCAAGAATCTGCCGTTAATCGAGCCCACTCTTACGCCGTCTTGATCAACCAACTTATAAGCGTCATTCGTACAAGCTTCTTTAACAACATATAGTCCGTCCCATTTGGAGGTGAATTTGTTTCTAGTGCAGTGAGTGATGACAATAGGCCTTTTTACTGCAAGTACCAACTCCCCGATTTAAAAAGACCGAGCATGCACTCGTTTATTGAATGCCTTAGACAAGCGGGCTTGATAACATTCAATCTTTTGTTGTGCATCGAGCCTTTTTTCGTCAAGTGCTTCAAGTTCTTCAAGGCGTAGGCGAGCATTGTCTTCCTTGGTCAGCCCTTCTTGTATAGCAATTCGTAAAGACGGAATTTGCCGTTCGAGCAGGTGACGGCCTCGGCACCATATACCAATGCATAAGGGGTTGCCTGTGTAGGAGTCCTGTAAGTAGTCTGATAAGCCCATAAAGCTTCACCAATACTTTCGTGCTAATCCCTTTTAGATTTTGACACTACTTTCTTCAACAAGTTGCATAAAGTTTTGTTGAAGGCTTCAGCAAGGCTGTTTGCTGGGGCATGGTACATTGAGGACTTTCTTTGCTTAAAGCCAAATTTCTGACATAGTTTGTCGATCATGCTATTGACAAACGGTTTTCCATTATCGGTAATGATATATTGAGGGACTCCGTATCTATAGATGATGTTGATACGAATGAAGTTAACAATATACTCTCCTGATAGCTGGTTGATTACCAATCTAGAATCCCCATAGATTTCAAGGTGTATTGCTTGATCTCTACAGCGATTTCAAGCTCGAGGATTAAGGTTTGGTATTCTGCTACGTTATTGGAGCATTTGCCCATAAGTGTGAACAAGTAGGGCAAAACTTGTCCTTCAGACGTTCCAAACACCACTCCGGCACCAGCTCCTTCTTTATGGGAAGCTCCGTCAAAATACATTTTCCATGGAGGAGTGATTTCGATCATCAAGGCATCCTCATCAGGCAGGTCATCGGGAAGGTCCCACTCAACTGGGATAGGATGATCTGCCAAGAAGTCGGCTAATGCCTATCATTTCACGGCTCTTTGGGGTACATATATGATTTCAAATTGTTGAAATTGAAGGTACCACCTGGCAAGTCTATCGGAAAGAACAGGCATCGTCATGACGTACTTCAGTAGGTTTGCCTTTGACACCAAACGAACTGTATGAGCCTGGAAATAATGTCTCAACTTTTGGACGGCGAAGACGAGTGCCAAGCAAATCTTTTCAATTGGTGAGTATTTTAGCTCATTTGGCATCATCATTTTACTCAGGTAGTAGAGAGCGTTTTCTTTCTTTTTGTCATTCTATTGTGCTGGTAAAGCTCCTATCGAGCATTCTTGTGCAGAGATGTACAGGATCAATGGATGGCCGTGTACCGGGGTAACCAGCACAGGAGGATTGGTTAAGTAAGATTTGATGCTTTCGAAAGCCTTTTTGCAATACTCATCCCATTCGAATGGAATACCCTTTTTGATAAGGCGACTAAACGGTTGACAACATCCTGCTAAATTGGAGATGAATCTTCTGATATACGCCAACTTTTCTTGTAGACTCTTAAGCTCATGAATGTTTCGAGGTTTTGGCATTTTTAAGATGGCATTAATTTTTGCTTGTTCTATCTCGATGCCTTGGTAGCGGACAATGAAACCTAAAAACTTTCTAGAGGCAACACCAAATGCGTATTTTAATGGGTTCATCCTTAGTTGGTACCTCCTCAAGCGCTCGAAGACTTTCTTTAAGACATGCAAATGATCTTTTCTTTTTCTAGACTTTACCATAAGGTTATCAACATAGCATTCGACGTTTTTATGGAGCATGTCGTCAAAGATCTTCTGCATGGCTCTTTGATACGTGGCCCCAGCATTTTTGAGGCCAATGGCATTACTTTGTAGCAGTATATTCCTTTGGGTGTTCGGAAGGCCGTTAGTTCTTCATCTTCGGGCGCCATGCATATTTGGTTATACCCGGATGATCCATCCATGAAGGAGAGTGTTTCATGTCCTGTTGTGGCGTCAATCATGAGTTCCGTGATGGGTAAAGGAAAATCATCTTTAGGACATGCTTCGTTGAGGTCCCTGAAGTCAACACAGACTCGAATTTGCCCATTCTTCTTTCTTACCAGGACAATACTAGAGATCCATGTGGGATACTTAACTTCTCGGATGAATCCAGCTTCGATTAGTTTGTTGACTTCTACTTCAATTTGGGGGAGAAGCTCTAGTCGAAATCGACGTTGTGCTTGCTTAATAGGACAAACTCCTTTCTTTACAGCTAGGTGGTGCACAGCCACTTTTGGGTCTAAGCCAGGCATTTCTTTGTATGACCAGGCGAAGACATCTTTGAATTGCTTTAATAGTTCCATGTATTCACCTGCCTCTTCATTCGTAAGTAGAGTACTAATGTAAATGGGACGAGGGTCGTCATTATCCCCCAAGTTTATTTCTTTAAGTTCATCGACTGTGGATTTGAAACCTGCTTCCATTTGAGGTGGCGTGATCTGAGCATCCTCTTCGTGGGTCCCCCTTCCTCTTGCGAGGTTATGTGGTTGGACGAGTCTACACTTTCTCTATCGTCATCTTCCTCGACTTGAGGTTTGGTGAAGACAATAGTTTGAATCTGGCCTTAAGGACTCTGTCACATGATATGGTCAAGTTTGTTTGCCATTGCATACAGGAAGGGATTAGGCTTCGGAGTCTCCCCTCTTGTTTTGGTGCTTCGATGATGCCCCTTTTTGGCTTCCAGCATTTTCCTTTTTTGGGTGGGCCAAGTCTCTCGAAGACTGACACTCGTGCTGGCCTTTTCTTGATTCTTGAAGGGTAGTCTTCCTCCGTGACCGTGTTGGTGGAAGCTCTTCTTATAGCAATGCGGACAGGACCTTTCGACTGCTCATACCCACGTCCTGCTCGTGGGTTTTAGCTTGACGGAAGTTTTCCCAATGGCGATTGCTCCTGTAGGTTGTATCTAGCCTTAATGAGGAGTTTATATGCCTTGGGGCTAAAGCACTTCACAGTTTTTAGCTCTTGAGCCTCTCGGCGTTCTTTTCCAGCTTCTTTGGGTGGTTGGGTAGGTGCTCTACTATCAATTTGAGTTAGTGGTAGTGTCAAGCCTTTAAGGGCATCATCGATTGTTAGCTCTTTGCCCGTGCGGCTTTTGGTATATGCCACATCAGTTGGGGTGTCTTTTCTTGCCAAGTTGTCTTGTTTCTTGTCTTCTTGAGAACTAGAGGCTTCGGAAGTCTCAGTTTTGCTTAGATAATATTTTGCGTCGGTGAAATGGGACTCAGCCTCAGTAAATGGCTTGCAGTCGCCGCAGACTTTCTTTACGACCCCATCTTGGCAATATTTGAAACATTAGTGCCAGGTTGAAGGGACTACTCCATTCTTGTGCAGCCATGGTCGGTTGAGGAGTAGGTTGTACGGTGTCTTAGCATCGATGACATGGAACAAGGCTATTGATTCCATGTCATCGATGAGTAACCTCATTCTTATGGTTCCCAAAGCCCTTTACCCCCCTTGGTTGAATCCTTGAATCACCAATTGGCTGTTTGAAAGCTCGTCAGTGAGGATCCCCAACTCTCCAAGAGTTCGTAGGGGTAAAATGTTGACAGCTGAGCCACCATCAACCAGCATTCGATTGATTTTCTGTTCGTAAGCATAGCCGGTAAAAAATAATGGCCTGTTGTGGGGTTGAGACCCGAGCATCAGATCTTCATCCGTGAAGACTATAGTAGCCATGCAGTATTCTACGTGGATTTGGCTTTTCTTGTGGAAGCAGTCAGCTTCGTTTGGAGAGTTGTTCATTTGGTGACTTTCCTCCATTTGGTTGTTGATGGTGATAGTATTGGCATTTGCGCTATCGTCCTCCAGCGTAATTTTTCCTTGGTGGGTGACTCCATGATCTTTTCTTTGAATATGAAGCAATCATGGATAGGGTGCCCGACCAAGTGGTGATTTTGTAGTATTTAGGATCTTCAATTTTCTCGGCTTCCGCAGGCCGCTTCATTTCAGGTAATTCGATGAGGTTGGCCTTTAGCAAGTCGTCGAAAATCCCAGAGACGTCTGTGTCCAAAAATGGGTATGTCTTGGCTTGTAACTCTTTTAGAGTTGGCCTTCTTGGCTTCTGAGCTATTTCCCTTTTCTCGTTCACCTTTTCTTTGCTTTTGACTGGGATGGGTTTAGCACGTATTGCCATAGATTCTTTGGTGGCAGCTTTGGTGGGAGCTTGCCCCCTTTCTTTATGTCTTACTTGTCTTTTGATTTGCAGAACTCTGAAGTAAATGGTCCACCGACACCACTTGCAGCTATGCTTAGTTCCATGTCGTGAGCCTGTGTAGTTAACTCTTCAAAAGTTTTGGGCCGAATCCCTTAAAGGATGTATCGTAGCCCCTAGTGCATTCCTTGTATGCACATTTCGATCCCTGATGCTTCAGAGAGTCTATCTTTGCAATTCAGACTCAAGTTTCTCCATCTATTGATGTAGTCAATGACTAGCTCATCTTTCCATTGCCGGGTATTTGTGAGCTCAATCATGCTAACAGTTTGCCTTGTACTATAGAAACGATTGAGGAATTCGTACTCCATTTGTTCCCAACTGTTGATGGTTCCAGGCTCGAGGTCAGTATACCAATCGAATGCGTTTCCTTTCAGCGAGCAGATGAACTGCTTAACCAGATGGTCCCCATATGTCCCAGCATCGTTATATGTTTCTATAAAGTGAGCCACGTGCTGCTTCGAGTTTCCTTTTCCATCAAATTGTTGGAATTTGGGGGGCTGATAGCCCATCGGCATCTTGAGGTTGTTAATTCTTACCAAATAAGGTTTGGCGTATGTTAGAGTTGACTTGATGCCCTCATCGAATTTACTTTTAATGGTGCCCTTAATGAAGTCTTTCAATTGATCAATGGGGATCAGGCCGTCAGACGAGATTTGAAGTTCTCTGACTGTGGACTTCTTTAGGTCATTGGCTGACTATCTGGTAGATGCTTCAGCTCCATGAGGCACTTCAGGTGCCTTTTCAACCTCCCTGCTAGTTTCAGCATCGTCAATTTTATTCATCAGCTTAAAGATTTAGGAGTCTTGCTCTTCAACGTGTTTGGAAAGGCCCTTAATGACCTTCGTTAATGCAGTGATTTGGTCTTCTAGGCTTGAAGTGTTAGTCGTCATGACTGGTGCCATGTTGGGGGCGGACGAAGCATTGGAGCGAGGGCTTGAAGGTGCAGATTTGTCCTCGTGGCCTTCATTTGAAAAGAGCAGATTATCAACAGCCTCAAGGAGAGCAGTTGGATTGGAGTGTGCAAGTCTTCTTGCCACACTTTTGGTGATAGCACCGGCATTTCTTATGGCAGTCTCAGCAGCAGTTGATGTAGCAGCCTTGGTAGACTTTCCTTTGTTGCTGGCTATAGTGACTTGTTTGAATGCTTGAAGCTAGCTTGAAATTTGATGAATGAAGAGATGAGAGGTAGAGAGGTCCCACTGGACGTGCCAGAAATCTGTAGGACAAAATTCTTGAAAAATAAGAATATTTGGTATTTGATCAAATAATTTGAATTAACTTGAAATTTTCGTGGGTTTTACTCTCTTACTTGAATCCTCTAATTCCTCTTTCAAAAATGTCTGACTTGAATTTGAACAATCTTCAAGGAAATGGCTTGTGCTTAATCTTCCTTGAGGGTTGTTAATTTCTCAGCAACACTGATCTTTGGGCTTAGCACCACGATCTTAGATCAAATGCTGAATTTTTGGGACTTTAGTGAAGAGCGCCTTGTATTTGATGACGAACTCCTTGATCTTGGTGATGAACACTTTGAATTTCTTGAATTTTGGGAAGAACTCGGCGAACTTCTTGGATTTAGGGAAGAATTCGGCGAACTTCTTGAGTTTGGGGAATAACACAGCAAACTTTTTGAATTTGGGGAAGAACTCAGTGAACTTCTTGAGTTTGGCAAAGAACACGGCGAAATTCTTGAATTTGGGGAAGAACTTGGCAAACTTCTTGAGTTTGGTGAAGAACACCACGAACTTCTTGAGTTTGGTGAAAGAACACGGCGAACTTCTGAATTTGGGGAAGAACACAGCGAACTTCTTTAGATTTGACGAAGAACACATTGAATGTTCTTGGGAATTACAGAGAGAAGTTTGGAAGTTCTTCAGCTGCTTCTTCCTTCTTCTTCTTTTTCTCTTCTCTTCCTTTTCTTTGTCTTCCTTTTCTTTTATGGGGTTTAACCCCTATTTATAGTTGTAGGAGAGATGGAGTGGCTGCTAACGTGGTGTGATTTGATTGGCCGTTAGAGTTTGTACTCTACCCAACTATTCAATAGAGTCTTCGTTGCTTGTACTTCTATCAGCACTCTACTACTTAAAGTTTTCGTTGCTTGGACTTCTGGCCGGACTCTCCTACTTAGAGTCTTTGTTGGTTAGACTTCTGGTAGGACTCTGCTACTTAGAGTCTTTGTTGCCTGGACTTCTAACAGGATTCTGCCACTTGTCACCATTTGATTAGCCAGCAAATTATTAATTATTTATTTATTTTTAGGAATTTTATTTATTTAAATTCCCAAGTAAATAAAAATTGTCTTAATTAATATTTTTAATACCATATTTTCCATGTAGCATTGTTTGATTGGGCATTAAAATTTAATGTGTCTATAGTGACATTAAATTATCCTACCTATGACAAGAAGCTTTATTTGTTGGTGAGGGCATTGGAGACATGGTAGCATTACCTGCACCTAAAGGAATTTGTGTTGCTAAAAGCACTTGAAGGCCCAACTTAGATTAGTATATATATATATATATATATATACACACATATATCCATATGTGATTTACAAAAAAGGGGTAGATAACATAATCATTGACTTATTGTCATGCTGTTGTACACTTCTTACTATTTTAAATGCCTAGATTATTAGGATTTGAGTAAACAAAGGAATTGTAAGTTAAGGATAATGATTTTGGTGAGATGTTTGAGCAAACTAGCACAGGAACTCGTGACAAATTCTTTCAACATGATGGCTATTTGTTTTACGTTAACAAGTTATGCATTCCTAAATGTTGTTCATGTGAGTTACTTGTTAGGGAAGCACATGATGGAGGTTTAATGGGAGTCTATGGTGTCACTAAAATCATTCTAATGTTGTAGAGACATTTCTATTGGCCACACTTGTAAAGAGATATAGAGAGGGTGATTGAGAATAGTATCAAATGTAAGGAGGCGAAATCCAAAGTACATCCACACTAACTTTTATTGCATGTCATAAAATGGATGATGCTTCACACATTGCTAATTTGTTTTGCAAAAAGGTAACGAGATTACATGGTAGGCCTAAGACCATCGTTTTTTACAAAGATGTAAAGTTTTTAAGCTATTTCTAGGGGACTTTGAGGTGTAAATTAGGTACTAAATTGTTATTTTTAACCACTGGACATCCACATACTGATGGCCAAATTAGAGGTCGTTAATAGAACTTCAATCGCTTTATTGCATGCATTAATTAAGAGAAATATTAAGACTTGAGAAGAATGCTCATCAATGCTAAGTTTGCATATGATAGGAGTACACATTCTACAACTCATATGTGATCTTTTGAAGCTATATATGGCAAAAGGAAGGCTAACTTTGTAAGGTAGCTTCAAGAGAAAGTTTAACAAAGTATTAATGATGAGCAATATGTATTGTAGACTAATAAAGGACGTAAGAACGTTCTATTTGAACTTAGATATTAGGTTTGTGTGCACATGCACAAAAAAATGTTCCCAAAATAAAGAAAATCGAAGTCTATGCCAGAGGAGAAAGTCCATTCCAACTCTTGGAGAGAATAAATGATCATGCCTACAAATTGCAATTGCTAGGTGAGTATGGAATAAGAGCAACCTTTAATGTTATTGATTTAAGTCCATTTGATATAGGGGATGGTTGTAAAGGGGAATTGAGGATAATTCCTTCCAAGAGGGGTATGATGCAAGCATCCGAGTGAGGCAAGCATATCTAAGGCTTTACGAAGGCATGGAATATCCAAACGAAGCAAGTATACCTAAGGCTAAGAAGTTCGGCAACACTCATGAAGGAATTTTAAGAGCATTTTGGGTAAGTGGACAGGTTTGAGGAGCTTAAGGAGCATCATGGATCACTTTTGTGCAAAATAAGGACAAATTTAGCTCTTGGACAACTCCGATATTGATCTCACAAGAGGTAATTTTGATCTTAGGTTCTAGGTCGATCCAAAGTAAGGTCCGATTGACATAAGGTGGACAAAGGTTCTAGAAATACAATCTAAGATGTGTGGATCAATTATCGATCGCTTCCAATGTGATTATAACACATATCATCTGAGACATTCGAGAATTACAATCGGGAAGAACAAGTCGACATCTATATAGATCCAAAGGCACAAAAATCAATTGCAGGGGTGCTGGATTGATTGCAATGGTAGATTGGAGCCCTAGCTTTCCTTTTTTAGTTAGGATTCTTTCCTAAACTAAGCCTAGCCTTTTCCTAAAGATTTTCAACAAATTTTGGCATCCTTAGGATTATAAATATGGGCCTTAGCTTATTTTAGTATAGTTTTTTTGGTGTCCTTGAATTTTAAAACATAAGAAAGTTCTTCTTATGAGTGTATCTAATTTTCGTGTGAATTCAATCTCTAAATCAAGTTATTCCAAGTGTTCGTTGGAATAATTTGAGGTATATCAACTAATTTGATGTGTTAGTTATGGCTGCCTTTTCATGTGAGTTCTTCAAGTTCATTACATTTAGGTCATTTTTACACATTTTGTGCAAGCTAGGCTCTATTAGATTCAAGCTTATGCTGTCTATCCTGTAATCATGCTTCCATGCATGCATTAGCTCAAGGGTCTTAAATCTTACATAAACCTTTTCACCCTTGACTACCAATCCATCTTCCTTAATGGTGGCGGCATTAATACAGGTTTCCATGTTGTGCTCAACAAGCTTCTTAGGGAAATAGATTTGATGTAATTGGGGACAAGCATCGTGAAATTCACTTGAATACCTTTATAATAGTGAGTGAAATAAAAAAATTTTCGTGCAAGTTACAACTCAAAATAAGAGAATGTTAAAATTGTTTCTTGCAAAGTTTCAATATAAATTAGGAAAGGGAAAAGAGTAGTTCGAAAATGACTATTGTATCGCATTGGTTGCACTCTGTTACAACAAGTTTGTTTCATTACACTGGTCTACATTCATGTATCCTATAATGTCATGCATGTAGAGGATTATGAGTCTTGCCCATTCCTAGTTATGAATAACATTGATCTGCTTCATTGACTAAATTTAAATTAGTGGTAATTCCTTTATTCTATTTTATAGTGCTTTTCCCAAATAAGCCCAAACTAAACACCAAGTGAGCCCATATCTTTCATACAATTTAGATCTTAATATAAATCATTCATGCTTTTTGGGTGATCATGTAGAAAATAAGTAGTCAATTTGATAATTATAATATTTGCATTTTAAATGCAATTGAACTAATATTATAAAATTTTATTTTACTAAATTAATATTTTTCATAATATATTAAAATGTTATGATTGTGAAATAAATATTAAAAAAATATTAAGTTGTCTAATAAATTACAATAAAGTCCTTTATATATAGATATATATATATAAATTATCACAAGACACTATGTCAAATGTAAATGCTACAAAATAACCTAAAGGGTACTTAAAGTCTATAAAATTCCATCAAACCTAACACTCGTTAGATGTGGTTTTTTTTTTGCATTTCAATCATATTTTGGCTCAAAAACCTACCAAATGACCATCGCTGTAATGTTTTTCTAAAATTAGAGAGGTAATAGCTCACTACCAAATCATGATTGCAATAGAGAAGGGTCCTGCACTGTGACTGCCCATGCGGCCATGACTGACATGAGTGTCAGAGCTGAACTTGAATATCTAAGGATTTGAGGAGGACCAATGATGTGAGTTAGAGTTAAAAGACTCGAAGAAACCACGTTGATTCTTGCAAAGGAATTTGGAGAAACTTTTAGATGTTTAAAGGTGCTTAAGAAGGAAGAAAAACATCCGTGAGTGCATTTGGCGCAAAATGAGCTCGAAACAAGCTTAGAAGCAATGTCCTAATCAATGTCAATAGAGGGGTGATTGATTGCAAGTTAGTCAGATTAAGCTAGTGCCAGTAGATCATCAATAAGCCAGATCACACATCTTTTGTTTTTATGATCGTAAGTCACTTGATCTATCATGTTTGGCATGATTATAAGTCTAGCGTCCTAGTAACTTTTTGCTTTTATGATCAGGTGACCAGATCAACATTTGGATAGATCACGAAGGTAGGGGATCAATCTTATTGACAGCCAAATTGATCTCAAGTGTAGAAAAAGCTAAATTTCTTTAGGAAATTACCTTTTTCATAATTTCTTGATTTTTGGCAATACTTATACGAATTTTAGGGTTTTGAAGGCTACTTAGACAGTATAGATAGAGCCTCAATTATCTTGTGTGGAATCTTTTGACACTATGGCATTAAAATGCAACTCTTTCTTTCCCTAGAAAATTTGAGTGAATCAATTTTCTTATGAATTCCCAAATTGAATTATTCTAAGCTTTTCTTGGTTTGATTCGTAACGTATCAACTAACCTGGCATATTAGTTGTGGCCATCGATTGCTAGAGTTCTTCATCAAACTTTATATTTTTGGTTGTTTCTTCACAGTTTACTTGAGCAGGTAATTGTTGGGTTTTTCCATATGCCAATTTCATATCTTCTAAGCTTTGCACATGCATTAGTTGGCATCAAAGTTGGTTGTTTTGAATTCTAATCTAGGCACTAGTCTAGATACCAAATTTATCCAGTTTTTCCTTTCATGTTTCTTGTATTCTTTTTCTGTCTTCGTGTTCTAGTACAAAATAAAAAAAATTAATTGATAGATTGGGTTCTTATTATTGGGCTTCTTGCATATTCTTCATTTGGTTGTGGTTTTGTGTAAGAGAAGAAACATGCAGTAGAAAAAAAATTGCAGTATTTTGTATTAGAAAGAAACATGAGAAAAGTTGTGTGATCTTTGATTGAAACTTGACACCAAACTGATCCATGGTTGCGAGAGAACATTAGTAAATCAAAGGAAATTGAATTAGGAGTGAATCTGGGGAGTTTGGATTCAGCAGTTAGTGAAAATTCATATGTAGGAAAAATTGCATCATCTTGTTTGATTGATCGCACCTCTTGTGGTGGGTTTATAGGTTGATCACAATGTATTCAATCAATTGTGTTGTTTCCTAGGTTGATTGTGTGTTTGTTCTTTCTTCATATCAATCCACTTCTTCCAAGATCAATTGTGTCCCCTATTTTGTAGCTAGGATCAATCCAATTGTGTCCAGATCATCGCTGAGTTAATTTTTTATGCTCAATTGATCTGTTTGCTTCTAGATTAATTCCAAAGCCCTAGCTTTTACCTTTACACACACTCACACGTCACTTGATTTTCTAAAAAATATTGGAATTTTACTAGGTGAACATAGCAAATTGAGATAGTGAGTGCATTGATTGAGTGAATTTTTGTGTGATACATGAGTGAGAGGTAAAAGTAGAGTGATTTACATATAGTGTGGTGCGAGGCCACCTACACACACTTCACGCCCCTATTTTTCTTTGTATTACACAAACTATTGGATGCTTAAAGAATTAGCAATTGGAGACAACACTTTTAATATGAAGTAGATCACAAATAAGTTGGCTAGAATTAATCAATATTTAGAGAATTTGGAGACTTCACAAGCATCCACATGAGGGAACCTAGCACCTCGATAGGAGTTAATGCTTAGGAGAGGACCGCTTATGCAGTAACTTTGTAGAAGAAGGTATTTTAGTGATGATGACTTTGGTTATATTGATGATTTTGCAGATTTTAGCAGTCCTAGGAGGTATAATAGTCACAAACAAGATGAGGATGAGGAAGTTCCGAAGGAGGTCAAGTTAACCATATTGATGTTCCAAGGTAAATCTGATCCAAATGCCGATTTGAAATTTGGAATGGGAGAGACAAGTGGAGCTAGTTTTGATTACCATCACTATACAGAGGTACAAAAGGTAAAGTTGTCAGTAGTAGAGTTTACTTATTGTGCCATCATATGGTGAGACTAGGTATGCACTAGTCGAAAGAGGAATAATGAGCATGTTATTGACATTTGGCATGATTTTAAGGTTTTTATGAGAAAAAAAATTATCTTGAGTTATTATCATAGACATGTGCAACGTAAGTTACAAATATTAACACAAGAAAGCTAGAGGGTAGAAGATATTACAAGAAAATAGAAATGGCATTAATGAGGATAGATGTAACAGAGAATACGAAGGCAACTATGGCTAGGTTCATGGGAGGTTTGAATTGGGAGATTGTGGATGTACTTGAGTTGTGTCCATATGTAGATATAGAGGACATGGTGGAGCGAGTCATCAACAAGCCATCAAGGTAGAAAAGCAGCTCAAGAGGAGGGGTAGGCTGTAATAGTCGCCACGTATAACCACACAACCCTTTGCTTAGTGAGAGGAGAAGAAATTAAGATACATGTAGTATTTCTACTACATGAAAGTGAGATATCATGTGTTTTAAGCGCCAAGGGAGAGGGCATATTACAACTCAATATCAGAATAGGTGAATGATGAAATTAAGGGACAAGGGAGAGATAGTCACAGATAAACAAGAGGACAGGAAATTGAGGGACAAGTGAGAGATGGTCACTGATGAACAAGAGGACATGAAATTAAGGGATAAGGGAGAGATAGTCATTAATGAACAAGAGGATAGCAGTGGAGATAAGATGCCACATGCCATTTGAAGAAGACGAGAGAATCTATAAGGAGACAAGTAATGTGAGTTTAGTGGTGATGCAAACATCGAATGCACAAGTCGAAGAAGTGGGCTTTGCATCTTTCGCACAATATGAGTAAGATTTGGAGAGGAAAAGGAAGAAACAAGAGAGTGAGAAAGAGTTAGAGAGTGGATGGGTTGGTAGAAAGGAAGAAAATCAAGAAATGGAAAGACAAGAAAAGGGAGCAAAAGATTGTATGTTAGCGAGTGGGAAATGTGAGGATAGCTGCAACATGTGAAAAGAGAGTTGTATTATTCATGTATAGAGAATCCTCCTATTTATTAGAAGAGGTCACATCTTCCCTCCTCGAAGTTGAAGAGGTCACATCTTCCCTCCTTGAAGTTGTTTTATCTGTTTGTTAGGATTTTCAAGATGTGCCACTAGACGAGCTACCTAGTGGATTTCCATTAATTAGAGGAACTGAACATCAAATTGATTTTGTGCTAAGACCAGCCATCCCTAATTGTCTAGCCTACCACACAAATCTAGAGGAGACTGAAGGGATCCAAATATAAATGGAGGAGTTGATTAGCTAAGAATGGATCCGTGAGAGTATGAGTCCATGTTAGTTCTAGTACTACTCTTGCCGAAGAAATATGAATCTTGGAGGATGTGTGTGGATTGTAGAGCAGTAAATACTATCACGGTAAAGTATTGCCGTCCTATTCCTAGACTAGATTATGTGCTTGATGAGCTACCAGGTGCTATTATTTCCTTACAAATTGGTTTTAAATGTAGTTATCATCAAATATGCATGAAAACAGGAGATGAGTGGAATGAATTGTCAGTTATGCCATTCGGATTGTCAAAAGCACCCAAGTTTGTTTATGAGGCATATGAATCATATTTTACATGCATTCATAGGTAGATTTATAGTGGTGTATTTTGATGATATTTCTGTGTATAGCAGGTCTACTGATGAGCCTACTAGACACACCTTAGTGAAGTACTTGAGGCTTTATGGAAAGAATAATTGTATGCTAATCCTAATAAGTGTACATTTTATGTAAACCATTGTGCATTTCTTAGTGTTGCTGTATGTGTTAGGTTTCACCGTGTATGAGTAAAATCACAAATTTTAATCACAAAACAACCCAAAATGCAATAGAATAAATAAAATCCCAATCTAGTCCATTGTTTGTTGCATAAAATGCATAAACATAAAATTCAGGACAACCACATGGATCATTACCTAGAAATAAATCCTATAAATTTCTGTTTATGATCCATAAGTTAAGATAAAATTCTAACCTCTAATTTGTCCACATGAAAAAGTTGTTGGATATGATTTTTCAATAAAACTTTACAAGCTTTGTAAACTTTTGAAACTCTTGCTCTTGGAAAATTTCTTGAGAAAAAATTGAGGGAGACTAGTAACTGATTTTTCTCATGCAAGCAAATGGTGAAAGTGCCCAAGTGAACCCTAGCTACTATTCATATGAATACTATTTTGGAACTCTTCCAATTAATTCATTCTCAAAATACAATTTTACTTATATTAAGGATTCCTAGAGCTTTTGAAATGGGTTCCATGGGCTTTCACATGGACTTAAAATTATCCCAAGCCAATCCATCTTTAATTATTAATCTAATTAAAAATTAAAACTCAGTTGAATTATTTTTTTCTATTTAATTAATCCCATTAATTAAATCAAAGGCTTATATTATGCTTCCAATTAGTAATCTCCATTATTAACCAACATAATCGGTACAAAATAATTCTCTTATGCCTTGTTTCTTTAATTTAATTAATGGAGTTAATTAAATTAAAGGCTCATTGTGTTTCTAATTAATGTTCTCATTACTAACAAATATAATAAGGAATAAGTCATTTGAATTTGGTCCAATCCAATTTCAATCAAATCAAATCCACCATGAGGGTTCTCAAACTTCATTCACAAGTCTTCTCAAGCCTTGTGATCACCATTTTCCAATTGCCTTGAGCCACCATTTTACTCTTATGTGTTTGACTCTCTAGGTTCATCCTTGGATGACAACGAGTATAGTTTGAAAGATATGTGTAACACCTAGTCTATGACCCATATCACGGCCCTTCCAATGTGGATGAATGGATCACAATAAACCCTCTTCATCGTATATACCATATGATATAGACTTTTTATCTTGCTTTATCCCAAACAAGAGCCATAGATATAGTCAAACTCACAAACCCGATCATATAACGAATTGACATTTTCTCATGAGACTAATGTTTCCATTGGAAACTTCTTTCTAATCACACACTTTCTTAGCTACAAATTTCCATCTCATAGAATGTCAACCACATAGGAGAAATGTCTTTCTCACTTGCAAGGAGACAAATCCCTTATTGAACACACACACATACCTCCATACACACTTGGGTAATGGTACTTTGAGCTCATGACCCTATCCTATACTAGGATAAATATTGGTCCTTAATATCCTAAAGGCACATAAACCATCTTATACTCAAGATAGCCATGTCGTCTTAGGTATAAGGTTCACGCCCACTTAACACAATCATGAAGTTAGACATTGACAAAAAAAGAGTAAACTCCATGTGTCTTCATTCTAAGAGTCAATGTCTAAATGCTCATTCTCTAATGATGCTGTAGGTAATTAAAATAAATTTGTCCAATTAAATGACGCCACGTGGCATTTTATTGTGATAAAATGTTAATAATTAATTATTTATGTTTTAGGAATTAAAATAAATGTAATTCCTAAAATTAAATAATAAATAAATTAACATTTTTATCGCTCAATTAAATCGCGACAAATGGGCCAATCATGTCACGCCACGTGTCCTGTAAATTTAGAAGGAGAATATTGTTGATTTAGAAATTAATTTACAATTATCCAATTAAAGGAAGTAATGCCAAATCAAATATTCCCGATCAATCAGACTTCACCACGTCGCTCACTAAATATGGTAACTAAGCCTCCTCCACCCCTATAAATAGGGGTGGCATCTACAAATCAAGGGACGGCAACAAGAGCCAAAGCAACAACGAAGAATGAAGTGAGCAACTAGCAACCAAGCAACAAAGAAGAACGAAGAGAGGAAGCACAACAAGCATTTAGTGATAGCAGCAACAAGAATTCTCTGAAGAATCACACCACCCAGGCCAAGGGAGCGAAGGCAATAAGAATGGTTCATTTCCTTCCAGCCCTCGTCTAGTTACCTCACCCGGATTCAACACTGCTCCAGCAATGATGACTGGTGCCTCGAATCTAGAGGACCAAGTCACTGCATTGACTAGATTGATTGAAGGTCTTGCAAGCATGTGCAAGAACAAGACACCAAAATCTCCAAGTTAATGGAAATGGCGGAACCTGCTGAGGCTAGTCGGGTCGAAGAGAAGCCTCAAGAAGTTCATGATGAGGCTGAGACATCCAAGCAGCCAGACAAAGGAAAGAGGCCTGTTATTGAGGCGTTCCAACCCTCAGCAGATGGTTCCATCCCCCTCGATCAACTAAAAGACTTCATTGAAGGGACCATTAAGACCAAACTTGAAGGGACTACCAAATCGTCCCTAACTTATGCAAAGCCTTACACGGCTCGAATTGATGGCTTGAAGATGCCAGCAGGTTATCAACCCCCTAAGTTTCAACAATTCGATGGAATGGGGAATCCAAAGCAGCATATTGCTCATTTCATCGAGACTTGCAATGATGCTGGAACATACGGTGACCTCCTTGTCAAGCAATTTGTTCGGTCTTTAAAAGGAAATGCCTTTGACTGGTATACTGACTTGGAGCCAAAATCCATCGACAGTTGGGAACAGCTGGAGCAAGAATTTCTCAACCGCTTCTACAGTACCAGGCGAACAGTTAGCATGATTGAACTTACTAACACTCGCCAATGGAAGGATGAGCCTATCATTGGATACATCAATCGCTGGAGGAATAAAAGCCTGAACTGCAAGGATAGGCTTTCAGAGGCCTCAGGCATTGAAATGTGCATTCAAGGAATGCACTGGGGGTTGAAATACATCCTGCAAGGGATCCAACCCAAAACCTTTGAAGAGTTGGCCACTCGTGCCCACGACATGGAGTTGAGCATGGCGGCCAGCAGAGTCTATAGTCCACCCACACAAGACTCCCAGAAAGCTAAGGAGAAGTAAAAGGGGGGCAAGCCCTTCTCTAGCAAACCCGCCACTAAGGCACCATCCAAGGAGTCAATGGCGGTCAAAGCACCAGCTAAAGAGTCAATGGTAGTCAAGGCAAAGCCTACTAAACCGGCGGCAAGAGAAAGACTTGCTGAAAAGAAAGAGGTTCCATTGCCAAAGAGGCCGAACTTGAAGGAAATGCAGGCCAAGTCATACCCCTTCTTGGACACAGACGTCCCTGGGATTTTCAACGACTTACTAAAGGCCAAACTTATCGACCTACCAGAGATGAAGCGGCCTGTGGAAGTCGGGAAGACTGACAACCCCAAGTACTGCAAGTACCACCGCTTGGTTGGGCATCCTATTCATGATTGTTTTGTATCCAAAGACAAAGTCATGGAATTGGCCCACCAAAGAAAAATCACTTTAGAGGATGATAGTGCCAATGTTAACACCATCACCCTCGACGACGAAACAAATGGAGTTGATTAGAGGAGCAACTCCCCTGATGAAGTTGGCTACTTCCAAGAGAAAAGCCAAGAGCCCGTTGAAGACGTTACGACTGCAATGGTCTTCACGGACAAGGATTTGATGCTGGGGTCCCAACCTCACAGCAAGCCATTGTTTGTGACAGGCTATGTCCACAAGCAAAGGATTAATAGAATCCTGGTTGACGGCGGCTCTGTAGTCAATATTTTGCCCTTGAAGACATTAAGAGAATTGGGGATCCCAACTGCTGAGCTTTCAAATAGCCACCTAATGATTCAAGGATTCAACCAAGGGCGGCAGAGAGCTTTAGGCACTATGAGGATGGAGCTTTTCATAGATGATATGGAGTCAACTATCCTGTTCCATGTCATTGATGCAAAGACGTCATACAACTTACTCCTCAAACGGCCATGGCTTCATAAGAATGGAGTAGTCCCTTCTACCTGGCATCAATGTTTCAAGTATTACTGCAACAGTTGTGAAGAAAGTTTTGGGAGATTGCAAACCCTTCACCGAAGCCGAATCTCACTATGTCGATAGCAAGTATTACTTGAATAAGGTCAAAACTCTTGAAACTAGTAGCTTCCATAGCCAAGAAAAGTGAGGAAATGGTCCGATAAAGAAAAACAAGGCCAGCAAGACGCATCCCAAAAGCCATCAAGGCAAAAGCCCGGTAATGGACAATGCTCTTAAAGGTCTACCTACAGCTGACCCAAATTAACAGCAAAGCTCCTGCCACACAACCTAAAGAAGCTGTAAGGAAATGCCCAGAAGCTCGGGAGTTGAGGACTGCAAAAGGCTTCGGTCCCAAGGCATATAAACTCCTCATCAAGGTTGGATACAGTCTGCAGGAGCAATCGTCGTTGGGAAAGCTTCCTAAAAAATATTCAAGTCAAACTCCATGAGCAGGGCTTAGGTATGAACAGCCCAAAGGCCCTGTCCGTATTGCCATAAAAAGAGCTACCACTAATAATGTCACTGAGGTCGACTACTCTTCAAGGGTCGAAGGCAAGTCAACACGGGTGTCGGTCTTCGAAAGACTTAGCCCACCTAAAAAACAAAAGTGTTGGAAGGCAAAAAGGGACATCAGAAACACACCGAAGCAAAATGAAAAGCTTCAAAGCTTGATCTCTTCTCGCATGTAGTGACAAACCGATTTGGTGGTATCTTGTGACAAAGTCCTTAAAGCTAGATTTCAGACGGTCATCTTCACTAAAGCTCAAGTGGTAGGGGATGATGATAAGGAAAGTGTGAGCTCATCCAACCACATTACATTAAACGAAGAAGGACAAGTTGTCGAAGAAGATGCTGAGGTTGCACCACTCCAAATAGAGGCAGAAAGCAAGTCCATAGTAGATGAATTGAAGGAAGTGGACCTGGGTGATAGTAGCGACCCTCGACCCATTTACCTCAGTGCCTTGCTAACAAATAAAGAGGCTGACATGTACGTAGGGCTTCTCAAAGAGTTCAGGGATGTGTTTGTGTGGTCATACAGAGAAATGTCTGGCCTAGACCCAAAAGTGGCCGTTCATCACTTTTCCGTAAAGAAAGGAATTCGGCCCGTTAAACAAGCGCAACGCTGATTCCGACTAGAGTTGCTTCCCCAAATTGAAGCAGAGGTCAATAAGCTGATCGAGGCTGGATTCATCCGGGAAGTTAAATAGCCCACATGGATCTCCAGCATTATCCCAGTCAGGAAGAAGAATGGACAAATCCGGGTATGTGTTGACTTCAGAAATCTCAACGAGGCATGTCTAAAAGATGATTTCCCTCTACCCATCACCGAGCTCATGATCAATATTACTATGGGCCACGAGGCTCTCTCATTCGTGGATGGGTCTTCGGGTACAACCAAATTTACATGGCGCTAGAGGATGAGGAATTAACAGCCTTTTGCACACTTAAGGGCATATACTACTATAAGGTAATGCCTTTCGGCCTCAAAAATGTAGGAGCCACATACCAAAGGGCCATGTAGAAGATCTTCGATGATATGCTCCACAAGAATGTCGAATGCTACATTGACGATCTTGTGGTCAAGTCAAAGAAGAAGCTCGACCACCTGAACGATCTTAGGAAGGTCTTCGAACGCCTCAGGAGATACTAACTGAAGATGAACCCCTTGAAATGCGCCTTGGGGATTGCTTCCAGAAAATTCTTAGGCTTCATTGTCTGCCATCGGGGTATTGAGATTAAGCAAGCAAAAATTGACGCCATCTTAAAAATGCCCGAGCCTCAGAATATCCATGAGCTCAAAAGTTTGCAAGAAAAATTGGCATATATTCGGAGGTTCATCTCAAATCTCGTAGGTCATTGTCAACCATTCAGCAGACTTATGAAGAAAGGCGTTCCATTCAAATGGGATGAACACTGCAGGAAGGCCTTCCAAAAGATCAAGTCCTACTTGACAAAACCCCCAGTACTGGTAGCCCCGGTACCTAACCGTCCTTTGATTTTGTATATCACTGCGCAAGAATGCTCAGTGGGAGCCCTGTTAGCCCAAGAAAATGATGAAAAGAAGGAGAGCACCCTCTACTTCTTAAGTAAGATGATAACGCCGAATGAGCTCAAGTACTTGCTAATTGAGAAAATCTATTTGGCGCTGGTCTTCGCCATTCAAAAATTAAGGCACTATTTCTAGGCCTATACAATTCGCCTGGTGTCTAAGGCCAACCTATTAAAGTATGTCATGACAACGCCCGTTCTCTTTGACAGGATTGCAAGATGGTACCTACAATTCCAACAATTTGAAATTGTGTATGTACCACAAAAGGTAGTAAAAGGATAAGCATTAGCCGACTTTCTGGCAGATCATCCTATCCCAGCCGAATGGGATTTGTCTGACAACCTACCAGACAAAGATGCTCTAATCGTTGAAATCACTCCTCTATGAAAGATGTACTTCAACGGAGCCTCTCATAGGGGCAGAGCTGGTGCAGGGATAGTGTTTGTGACATCAGAAGGCGAAGTCCTGCCACACTCATTTACCCTTACTGAAAACTACTCCAATAATGTGGCTGAGTACCGAGCCCTGATCATCGGACTCGAGATAGCTATGGACATCAAACAACTCCACCTCGAGGTCTATGGTGATTCCAAGTTGGTGATCAACCAGCTGTAAGGAGAATATGAAGTCAAGAAGCCCGAATTGCTTCTGTACTACAGCTATGCCAATACACTTTACGGGATGGCTTAGATGTGCCACAATTCAGCATGTGTCAAGAAGTGAAAACAAGCAAGCAAATGCATTAGTTAAGCTTACCTAGGCTTTGTCCTTACCCGACGCTGAATGTCACATCCCCATATACAAGAAATGGGTAGTGCCCCCAACACTTGAGGACGAGAAAGAGGGAGAAAATTGCTCCGTGGAAGTCCTCGACGTGGAAAAAGAAGATTGGCACTAACCATTCATAGACTACTTAAAATACAAGAAGTTGCCAGACGACCCACGCCAAAAGGTTGATATTCAATGCCGAGCAACCCGCTTCATCTACTTCAAGGGCGTCCTGTATAGACGCTCATTTGATGGAGTATTCCTATGCTGCCTGGGCGATGATGAAACCATTCAAGCTATGGAAGAAGCACACTCTAAGATCTGTGGTGCTCATCAATCTGGACCAAAATTTCACTTCCGAATTAAAAGGATGGGATACTACTGGCCGACAATGGTGAAAGATTGCATGGAGTTTGCCCAAAGGTGCCAAGCATGTCAGTACCATGCTAACTTCATTCATCAACCACCTGAGCCATTACATCTAACAGTAGCTTCATGGCCATTTGATGCCTGGGGATTGGATGTCGTTGGACCCATGACAAAGTCATCTGCTGGTCACCTTTACACTAGCTGTTACTGACTACTTCTTCAAATGGGCAGAGGCAATTCCTCTCAAGGAGGTAAAGAAGGAAAATGCTGCTAACTTTATCCGCACCAACATTATCTACAGATATGGAGTGCTTCGGTTCATCATCACCGAAAATGGGAAGCCATTTGTCAACAACACCATTGACAAATTATGTCAAAGGTTTGGGTTCAAGCAAAGGAAATCTTTGATGTATCATGCTTTGGCTAACGGTATCGCCGAAACCTTCAACAAGACTTTGTGCAACTTGTTGAAGAAGGTGATGTCAAAGACAAAAAGGGATTGGCATGAAAGAATTAGGGAAGCATTGTGTGCCTACCGAACCACTTTCAGGACACCTACACAAGCAACGCCTTATGCATTGGTGTACGGGATTGAAGCTGTCGTCCCCCTTGAGCAGGAGATTCCATCACTGCGGATTGCCGTGCAAGAGGGGTTGAAGTTGTCGTCCCCTTTGAGCATGAGATTCCATCATTGCAAATTGCCATGCAAGAAGGGTTGACTGAGGAAGACAACACCCATTTGCGTCTTGAAAAATTGGAGGCGCTTGACAAAAAGAGGCTTGATGTACAACAAAGGCTCGAGTGCTATCAAACTCGCTTATCAATGGCCTTCAACAAAAAAGTGCGTGCCTAGTCCTTCCAAGTTGGGGAATTAGTGTTCACTGTGAGGAGGCCCATCATCATCACTCACTGCACTAGAAACAAGTTCACCTCTAAGTGGGACGGACCATACATCATCCGAGAGGTTTACTCAAATGGTGCCTATAGACTCATGAATCAGGATGGTGAAAAGGTTGGTCCGATCAATGAAAAATTCCTAAAAAAATATTACTCTTGAAAAAAAAAACTCCTTGATACGAGTATAAATTGTATGATCAAATTCCAAGTCAGTACACTCCTTGATATGAGTCTAAACTATCGGAATTGTTAAATGAAATCCTCCTTAACACATGAGTCCTAACTGTAAGTTACTCTTGGCCCGCAAGAGTATAAACTGTGAACGGCTAAATCTTCAATATACTTAGTTGGTTGAATTACGTTATGATTTGATCCCTTTGTAAAGGTACGTAGGCAACTTGAAGAAAAATAAAAAATGATAAATTTCAAGTTTAGTCACAAAATGGCAAACGCATTTCAGAGGAAAAAAAAGGAGCAATCCATTGACAATGGGTAAACGAAGCATTTATTCATAGATCGATGATTACAACATTTTGAATACAATTGGTGGAAGCAAACAAGTCTAGCCAAAAGGCTTCAAATCATCCAACCCCCTCTTGGTAGCCTCAACAGAAGCCCTCGAAGACTTCAAGGCCTTCACCACTACGTCATCTAATGGAGGATTCTTGTTTATGATCTTCATCTCTTCCTCCATTTCTCTAACTTCAGCCAAAGTACTTTCATGGGCTTCATGCTGCAATGCCAAGGACTTGAAAAGCTCCTCCCACTTCTCTTTTAAGGCTGCAAGCTGGGCTTCCACATTCTTCAACTCCACCTTTGTCTGGTCAATTTGCTCAGCCCCCTTGCTCTCGTTAGCTTAGGCTTTGTGCAAGCGACCTCAAGCCTCACTAACCTGCTGGGCAAAGGAACAACCTTGTTAGAGGTTTGATGATGGCTGGGCTGCAGGGTCCATACCTTGCTAGGACGCCCCAAAGAAGCAGGCTGTGACCATTCGTCAATATGCCTAGAAAGTGTCAACTTGGGCCAAGAAGTCGCAAAGGGCCCAATCAAAGGGGTATGCACAACCAAAGAGGTGCCTCACTCCATCTGCTGGTTTCTGTCGTCAAGCACGATCAAACATTCCTTGCCAAATTGTGCAACATGACTCTTGAAATGTGCCATCATTAAAACTACCATATAGAAAAGAAAGGAATGTCAAACTCAATTAGATTAAAACAGGGCTAAAACCATGCAGAACAGTTAAAAATTGATTAGCCCAAGTCTAAGGGACCAGCCCAAGTCCATGGCGCAAGCTTAAGTCCAAGGGACCAACCCAAATCCATGGCGCAAGCCTAAGTCCAAGGGATTAGCCCATGTCCATAGTTCAAGCCCAAATCCATGGGTCAAGCTCAAGTCTAATGGACCAACCCAAATCCATGATTCAAACTCAAGTTCAAGGAACCAGCCCAAATCCAGAGCGTAAGCCCAAGTCCATGGGACCAGCCCAAGTCCATGGTTTAAGCCCAAGTCCATGGGACCCGTCCAAGTCCAAGGAACCAACCCAAATCCATGGTTCAAGCCCAAGTCTAAAGGACCAGCCCAAGTCAATAGTTCAAGCCAAAGCCCAATGGGTCCAAACTCAAATTTATCAGTTCGAATTCCAACTGGTCCAAACCTGAATCAAAGAGTCCAGATTCCAATGGGTCCAAACCCAAACACAAGAGTCCAAGCCTAAATGGGTCCAAACCCAAATTTGCGAGTCCAAATCCTAATGGGTTCAAATCCAAGTCTATGAGCCCAAAGCCTAGTGGGTCTAAACACAAGTTTATCAGTTCGAATCCCAATAGTCCAAACCTGAATCAAAGAGTTCAGATCCCAATGGGTCTAAACCCAAACACAAGAATCTAAAGCCGAAATGGGTCCAAACCCAAATTTGCGAGTCCAAAGCCCAAAAGGGTCCAAACCCAAATTTGCGAGTCCAAATCCCAATGGGTCCAAACTCGAGTTTATGAGTCCAAAACCCAGTGAGTCCAAACCCAAGTTTATCAGCTCGAATTCCAACGGGTCCAAACCCAAGTTTATCAGCTCAAATTCCAACGGGTCCAAACCCGAATCAAAGAGTTCAGATCCCAATAGGTCCGAACACAAACACAAGAGTCTAAAGCCCAAATGGATCCAAATCCAAACATAAGAGTCCAAAGCCCAATTGGGTCCAAACCTAACTCCACGAGTCCAAAGCCCAAATGGGTCCAAACCTAAGCCTGTGAGTCCGAAGACCAAATGGGTCCAAACCCAAGTCTATAAGTCTGAAACCCAAATGGGTCCAAACCCATGTTTGTGAGTCTAAAGCCCAAATGAGTCCAAATCCAAGTCTATGAGTTCAAAGCCCAAATGGGTCTAAACCTAAGTCTATGAGTCCAATGCCCAATAGGTCCAAACCCAAGTCTATGAGTCCAAAGCCCGATGGGTCCAAACCCAAGTCTGTGAGTCCAAAGCCCAATGAGTCCAAACCTAAGTTTATGAGTACAAAGCCTGATGGGTCCAAACTCAAGTCTATGAGTTTAGAGCCCCAACAGGTCCAAACCCAAACTTGTGAGTCCAAAGTCCAAAAGGGTCCAAACTAAAGTCTACGAATCTAGAGCCCAAATAGGTCCAAACCAAGTCTGTGAGTCCAGAGCCCAAATTGGTCCAAACCCAAGTCTGCGAGTCCAGAGCCCAAAAAGCTTGTGAGTCTAGAGCCCAAACGGGTCCAAACCCAAGCTTGTGAGTCTACAGCCCAAACGGGTTTAAACCCAAGCCTGTGAGTCAAGAGCCCAAATGGGTCCAAACCGAAGCCTGTGACTCTAGAGCCCAATGGGTCCAAACCCAAACCTGTGAGTCCAGAGCTCAAATGGGTCCAAACTTAAGTCTGTGAGTCCAAAGCCCAAACAGGTACAAACCCAAGTCTATGAGTCCAGAGCCGAAACGAGTCCAAACCCAAGTCTGGCGTCTAGAGCCCAAACGGTTCCAAACCTAAATGCGAGTCCAGAGCCCAAATGGGTCCAAACCCAAGTCTGCGAGTCTAGAGCCCAAACGGGTCCAAACCCAAGTCTATGAGTCTAGAGCCCAAACGGGTCCAAACCCAAGCTTGTGAGTCCAGAGCCCAACGGGTCCAAACCCAAGCTTGTGACTCTAGAACCCAATGGATCCAAACCCAAGCCTGTGAGTCCAGAGCCCAAATGGGTCCAAACTCAAGTCTATGAATCCAAAGCCCAAACGGTCCAAACCCAAGTCTGTGAGTCTAGAGCCCAAACGGGTCCAAACCCAAGTCTGTGAGTCTAGAGCCCAAACGGGTCCAAACCCAAGTCTGTGAGTCTAGAGCCCAATGGGTCCAAACTTAAGTCTATGAGTCCAAAGCCCAACGGGTCCCAAACCCAAGTTTGTAAGTCCAAATTCCAATGGGTCCAAACCCAAGTCTATGAGTCTAAAGCCCAATGGGTTCAAACCCAAGTCCGTGAGTCCAAAGCCCAAATGGGTCCAAACCAAAGCCTGTGAGTCCAAATCCTAATGGGTCCAAACTCAAGCTTGTGAGTCCAAAGCCCAAATGGGTTCAAACCTAAGTTTATGAGTCCAAAGTCCAATAGGTCCAAATTTAAGTCTATGAGTCAAAAGCCCAAATGGGTCCAAACCTAGGTTTGTGAGTCCAAATCCCAATGGGTCCAAACCCAAGCCTGTGAGTCCAAATCCCAATGGGATCCAAACCCAAGTCTGTGAGTCCAAATCCCAATGGGTCCAAACCCAAATTTATGAGTCCAAATCCCAAATGGGTCCAAATCTAAGTTTGTGAGTCCAAATCCTAATGGGTCCAAACCCAAGCCTGCGAGTTCAAAGCCTAAATGGGTCCAAACCCAAGCCTGTGAGTTCAAAGCTCAAATGGGTCCAAACCCAAGTCTATAAGTCCAAATCCCAATGGGTTCAAACCCAAGACTATCAGTCCGAATCCCAACACGTCTAAATCCAAATTCAAATCCAAATTTGAGTCCAAAAGCTTAAGGGCCCAATTACTAAGTTGCTAAGTCTAAAGGTCTGGAAAAGAAAAAGGGACGCCAAACACAGCCTTAAAATATCAGCTCTCTGTCTCTGTCTCTCTCTCTCTCTCTCTCGCTTATTTTCGTTTACCCAAAGACACCTAAACGTAGCCTTCTCCCTCTTGTCTCCCACCCACACCTAACAAACTGTCGCCGGTCGCCCCACCGCAGCTTGCCACCGCGCCCAGCGCGGCACCGCTCTACGGCGCGAGGTCACCGCGATGCAGTGCCACGACGTGACGTCTACGCCCAGCCACGGTGCTACGCCGCTCACCACTGGCGCCCTCCAGAAGCAGTACTGCTCCCACCGTCGCCACAGACCCACCACAACACGACCCAATGCAGCACTCGGCGCAGGCCTGATGCAGCACCCAACGCTGCACCGCCGGCTCCCCTACCCGCACTCGGCCGTGGAGGTGGTGGCGGCGTGGATTAACAATGATGAGACGGGGTTTGAGGATGATGGGAATGGGCATGGCGGAGTCGGGAAAGACGAACCACTGCCGACCAGAGCGACACAGTAAAGAATCTCCGGTAAATATTTTTGCCCTTACTTGTTAAATTGATTTGAAAGTCTGGTGACAATGGGTGCAGCAGATTTGGGGAGATGTGAAACCACACACAGAAACAAGAAATTGGCTCAACGCAATGCTTTGGAAATGACTGACAGAACTCTCAGTTCAGAAACAACTGAGCGAGCCTTATTTGTAGGCTTTTCACATTGCAAGCAGTAAGGAAACTGCCTAAATTCACGGGGAGAATCCCTGAAAATCAATCCAAATGATCGTCGGAAATCGGTTGACGGAGAAGAAAAGGAAAGAAAATCCCCAGCCAAATTGTCGTGAGGAAGGGCACTGTAGCATAAGAAATCTAGGCCAGCTTACTTAGGCCCAAATAAACAAAAAGAAACGGGTCGTCTCATTTTGGCCTAACAACCAAAAAAAAAAAGGGAGAAAGAAAAGAAAAATCAGGCCAGCTGACTCAAGTGCAGTAGTTTTAAAAAAAGAGAGAGAAGAAGAAGAAGAAGAAGAAAAGAGAAGGGGGAGAGAGAAGAATAAATAAATAAATAAATAAATAAATAAATTTCGAGACTTATCTATGCCGAAACTGAATTCTCCGTAGACAAGTCTCAAGGGGGCATTTGTAGGTAATTAAAATAAATTTGTCTAATTAAATGTCGCCATGTGGTATTTTATTGTGATAAAATGTTAATAATTAATTATTTATATTTTAGGAATTTAAATAAAAATAATTCCTAAAATTAAATAATAAATAAATTAACATTTTTATCACAATTAAATCGTGACAAGTGGGCCAATCATGTCACGCCACGTGTCCTATAAATTTAAAAAGAGAATATTGTTGATTTAGCAATTAATTTGTAATCATCCAATTAAAGCAAGCAATACCAAATCAAATATTCTCGACCAATCAGTCTTCGCCATGTCGCTTGCTAAATATGACAGCTAAACCTCCTCCACCCCTATAAATAGGGGTGGCATCTAAAAATCAAGGGACGGCAACAAGAGCCAAAGCAACAATGAAGAACGGAGTGAGCAACCAACAACCAAGCAACAAAGAACAACGAAGAGAGGAAGCACAACAAGCATCCAGCGACAGCAGCAACAAGAATTCTCTGAAGAAGAAGACCTCAAGTGAAGGAGCATTCAAGGAATTCAAATCCTCTCTACTAACTTCAAGAAATTCGAAGAAGTTCGTCATCAAATTCAAGGCGTTTTTCCTAGAAATCTATCAAATCTTGATGTTTGATCCACATTCAAGGTGCTAAACCAATGGATTAACATTATTGAAGGCTCCGGCAACATCAATGAGGATCAAAGCTCAAAAGCTTCCTTAGTTCTAGCTGGATCCCATAATCAACATTCAAGTCTCATAAGTTGAAAGAAGAATTAGAGGACCAAATTAGAGAATTGCACCCACAAAGTTCATTTGATTTAAGTTACAATTGTACTTGTACAAATTTTTGGTTAATAAAAATTCAATTGCAATAATTTTATCTTACAGATACATCCACACATATGTATTTTAAATATCTCATACTGAACGACATAGCACTTGCCATACAAATATAAAGTATACAAATCATATTGACTCTCTAATGCTCTTTAGAGTATCTATGACTAGTGGATAAGTTCTAGTGATTGTATACTATGACAACCTTGTATTTATTTTCATAACTGCTTATGAATAAGATCTCTCTTAACATAATCACATTGGCACATACGAAACTTTTCGCTCTTCAAGATTTACATACATGAAAAAAATTGTTAAAATTTTAATAAAATAAACATTAATATTTTATTAAATAATAATGATGACATCTATAACCAATA
This sequence comes from Avicennia marina, assembly GCA_019155195.1. NCBI lineage: Eukaryota > Viridiplantae > Streptophyta > Magnoliopsida > Lamiales > Acanthaceae > Avicennia > Avicennia marina. The sequence goes on along the minus strand of CM032766.1, from coordinate 8,913,700 downwards.
TCCCTCAATGTATTCTTCTTTGATAATTTGGCATTAGAGGACTGATAACTCTAGGATTTACACAATTTTACCCCTTTGTTATTGGTGCTTTCTATTAGTTTCCTAGCCATTATGTGTGCTAATTGCAATGGAATTGATTGGGAATCCCTTGAAATGCTATTTTGATGTTTAGTTGGAGTTTTAAGTGGTTGTGTGAAAAATTTATTGAGTTTGGAATAATTCATACACTCAAAACAATTTTTGGGATGTGTAGGTTGTGAGTGCAAGGAATGAGCTTGTGGGTGCGAAGGATGGATCCATAATTGCAAGATAAAACTACAAAATGCATTGCCATAGTCAAGGTCACAATCACGAAAATGTGGGCTGCAATCATGAGAGGTTGGAGCACAACCACACAAATGGATTACAGGACATTTTGGAATTTTTGCAATCAAAAGCCACGATCACGAGATGAATGTGCTTGACTGCAAGGGGTGAGTTTGCTATAGTGGATCAGGAATGTGGACAGAAGATGTTTGATGCAAAAGTGATGGTTCATGTGCGAGAACCAGTGGCACACTTGTGAGATTAGATAACGCATGTGTGGGACATCATGCGACATTACAATTGACACAATTTTTCCTCCTCTACTCAACCCTATATATAAAAAGGCACCATTCCACACATTAGAGAACATCTTTTAGATGAGAAGAACAGCTTGGGTGGCTCTCAAGTGCTTGGAGAAGACATCAAATTTTCTTGGAAATAGTTGCATAAAAATTGGGGAGAAATCTTGTTCTAGCATCTCATAGGCTGAGGATTTCTTGTTTTCTTGGTTTTTGAATGATGTTGAGAATGATTAATTTAGTTTTGGCTCATATTGTTGAATTCATGAATTGCTAATTATTTCCTTGGACCTTGTGATCATGGTGATGAATGAATGATTGAATGTCTCTTTTGACTAATTGTCTTTGTATTGTTATTTACAATTGAAGTTTTAAACTGAGATTAAAGGACTTGATCAACCTTTAATTTATGTGTAACTATGTAGGAACTAATGGAATGAAACCTACGAGTTAGATATTCAATTGTAAACATTAATTCTATAGGAATAACAGAAGTGAAACTATAGGATTAGTGTAGGCACGTATTGTTAATCATAAAATTCATAACTTGACTTGATTAGGTTAGAAACAACCCATTGATATGTTGAGTCAAAGCTTTAGGAGAGTTTGGAAAGATATCCTAAAGACTTTAGGATTAATGATCCATAATAAAGCAATTAAATCGATATTAACATAAGGAATTTGACATTTTGAGTCAATCAAATCACAAGGGACTAGACCCCTTAATTATTGTTAATTATTCTAGTGAGCTAATTTCTTTTGTGAGCACTTATCAGTTACCTATTGCTTGTTTCTTTCCTTATTTTTTATTTTTATCCAATTCATTGATTAGGCCTAACTAATAGAAACTTAGTTAAATTAATAGACACACAATCCCTTCCTTGTGGACACGACATCTATGCTTGCATAGTACTATTTTCTCTTGTTTGTTACATTGGTGTGGTGATAACACGGATCAAGGGCATATCATTAACAATAATTGCAAAGGGTATGGATGTGGACGAGAATAAGTAAAGGCAATAAGAGAATGACCCATGAATGTGTCTGAGGTAAGAAGTTTTTACAAAAGATTCATTCTGTCTTTTAACACAATCATGACACCATTGACAATAATCATCAAGAAGAATGAGAAGTATCACTAAGGACAGTCTTAACAAAAGGTGTTTGAATTATTCAAGGATAAACTTGCTCATGCTCCTGTATTATCTTTACTTGACTTTTCTAAGACTTTTAAACTTAAATGTGATGTTTTAGATATAGGAGTAAGGGCAGTGGTTATGTAAGAGAAAAGGCCAATTTTGTATTTCCATAAGTTAACCAAAGCAAAGTTAAACTACCCAACATATGACAAGGAGATGTCCACATTGGTGAGAGCTTTGAAAACTTTGCATCATTATTTGTGCCCCAAGAAATTCATTATTTACGGGGATCATGAGTCCTAAAGTATCTCAAAAGTTAAGGTAAGTTGAGCCTTAGACATGTTAAATGGGTATCCTTCATTGACAATTTTCCTTGTGAGATTTAGTATAAAAAGAGTGTAGAAAATTAGGTAGTAAATGCATTATTTAGGAGACATTCATTACTTACTACATTGAATGCTAGATTATTAGGCTTTAAACATGTTAAGGGAATATATGTGAATGACAAATATTTTGGGCATGCTTATAAATTGACTAAAGTGGGAGTACATGACAAATATTATTAGCATGATGGGAATTTTTTTATGAAGATAGGTTGTGTATCCCAAGGTATTCTTTGCGAGAGTTACTAATCTGATAGCTTTATGATGGAGGTCTATGGGACACTATAGTGTCACCAAAACATTTGTTATTTTGCAAGAATATTTCTTTTGGCTGCACTTGTGTAAGAGATATAGAGAGAATTGTTGATTGGTGCATCAAGTGCAAGAAAGCGAAATCAAGAGTCCAACCACATGGGATGTATACACCGTTGCTAGTTGCAGATATGTCATGGATGGATATTTTGATGACTTTATGCTACACATATGGCTAATTTATTCTTCAAGTACTTAGGTTGAATGGTGCACCAAAAACAATAGTGTTTGATAGGGATGTTAAATTTCTAAGCTATTTCTAGAAGACATGATGGTGTAAGTTAGACATGAACTATTATTTTCTATCACGAGCCATCCACAAATTGATGGCCAAACACAAGTAGTGGATAGGACCTTAATTGCTCTATTGCGTGTGTTGATTAAAAGGAATACAAAAACTTAGGGAGAATGTTTACCGCATGTTAAATTTGCTTATAAAAAGAGTGTGCCACACAAATGCTTTGAAGTTGTTTATGGTTTTAACCCACTAAATTCATTGGATTTATTACCATTACCAAGTACTAAGCAAGTTAGTGTAAATGGAGAGCATAAGGCTAAGCTTGTAAAGTAGCTACATAAACATGTGCGACGAAATATTGAGGAAAGCAATCAGCAATATGCATAGCAAGCCAACAAAGGATGTAAAAGGGTTGTCTTTGAGCCCAAAAATTGGGTCTAGGTTCATATGTAGAAGCAGTGGTTTCTAGACTAAAGGATATCTAAGTTGAAGCTACAAGGAGATAGACCATTCCAAGTAGCTACAAGGAAATATTGAGGAAAGCAATCAGCAGTATGCATAGTTAACTAGCAGGGTCTTTGCCACAATATTTACCATGATCAACTAGCTTTATTATTATTATTATTTTTTTTGCCATGGCATTTACCACCACTGACTAGCTATTTTTTTGCTGTGGCGTTTGCCATTACATTTAAAGTAGTTGTGGCAATGCCCGTGGTATAGTAATGGACTTATTTGTGGTGGGCACTTGTGGTTAAGCTTTGCCATGACAATTGTCACATAAAAGTATTAGCCAAAACATTTGACATAGACAATGATTAATATGACACATAATTATTTCTTGCCTGTAGTGAGCACCATGGCAATTTTCCATTGAATTCGCCACAAAAAAGTTATTATAATATATTTATATATTCTTCTAGTAGTGTGTGCTGCATTTCATGGGGTGTGTGCAATATAGAATGGTGTGTAGTGGAGACTAAGGTGTCTTATACACAGAGAGGGTGTGAATGTGTGTCTATTAGTAAGGCCTTTCGAGTGTAATGAATGAGAAAGAGGTAAAAAATTAAGAATCAAGTGCCTTAGAACAAAGCAACAACAATCAAGAAACAAGTATCAAACTAAAGAGCTCTAATTCCTTTTTATGTGTTAATTCTTAATATATGATGATTTATGTCAATAATTAATTTAATTAGCTTGTCTTGGATTGTCTTTAAGATATCCTCTTGAACTTCCTTAAAGATTTAATTCTAAATTAGGTGTGTTCCCGTAGCCTAATCAAATTGAGAATAAATTCTTTAACTTACAGTATAATTCAATTCCAATTCCATGATTTTGCTTTCTTTATTCCTACAAAATTAATGTTTGCAATTCATTGTCCAACCTATGACTTTCACTCCTATTAATCGCCATGCATTAATAATTCAATTAATGAATAGCTATGTCTTTAAAAGCATTAAACAAGTCATTTGAAAATAACAGGAAAAACATTAATTGAACATAAAATCATTCGAAAGTCATCAATCCTTAAGCACAATCATAAGGCGCTAGAAAAGCAATTTGGCAATTTATAGCATTCGCAATCAAAATCAGGCCAACATATCATTCCACAATGTTAAAAACTAAAGAAAAAGATAAAAGAAATCTTAGTCTCAAGTTTTAAATAGTAAAGGTCATTGAGGTCTTTAATCTTGATGTGGATTTCTTCTTTTTGTTAATGATATACCCTCTAACGCTATTTATCTATGAGGGATACTTGAAGGATACTAGTTGTAATTATTACTTTTATTAAATAATAAAATATCAAAATATCTGTCTATGGCATATCTAGACAAGAAATGACATGTACAATCTATGTGGTTGGACTCTTAAATTAGCCTCCTTACACTTATCTATCGATGATCCTCTCTACATCCCTTTGCAAGTGTGGCCAATAAAAATGCTCCTACAATACGGTAAATGTCTTAGTGATATCATAGTATATCATTAGGCCTCCATCATAAGCTTCTCAAATCAATAATTCTTGTAAGGAACATCTTGGAATACACAACCTATCTACATAAAACAAATGCCCATCATGTTAATAATACTTATCATGTACTCCATTCTTAGTCAATTATTCATGCCCAAAATCCTCATCACTTTCATACAATCACTTAACATGCTAAGATCCTAACAATCTAGCATTCAATATAGTAAGCAATGAATATTTCTTAGACAATGCATTAGCTACTACGTTTTTTATTTCCCTTTTCTATTTAATCACATAAGGAAAAGTATTAATAAAGGATACCCATTTTATGTGCCTGTGACTCAACTTGACTTGGCTCTTGAGATGCTTCAAGGACTTATGATCCATATGAATAACAAACTTCTGAGGTCACAAATAATGCTACCAAGTCTCCAAAGCTCTCTTAAATATGTACATTTCCTTATCATATATTGGATAGTTCAACTCTGCACTATTTAATTTATCACTAAAGTACACAATTAGCCTTTTCTCCTGCATAAGTATGTTTCCCACACTTACTCATGATGCATTACATTGAAGCTCAAAAGTCTTAGAAAGTCAGGTAAAGATAATACTAAAGCATGAGTAAGCTTATCCTTAAGTGTCATGAATGCTTGTTGTAGAGCATCTCTCCACTGGAACTTCATGTTTTTCTTGATGATTGCAGTTAATGGTGCTATGATTATGCTGAAATCTTGCACAAATCTACTTTAAAAACTGCAAGTCCTTGAAACTCCTTACCTCAAATACATTCGTGGAGGTTGGCCACACTTTTATCATCTTCACCTTATTCTTATCCACTTTGAAACCTTATGCACTTACAACAAAGCTAAGAAATACACAATGATCTACAAAAACATTGCACTTCTTAGGATTTGCGTATAATTGTTCCTTATGTGAAGCCTCAAATACATTCCTAGGGTGTCTACCATCCTCTTCCATGGATTTACTATATATAAGGATATCATTGAAGTACACCTCAACAAATTTACCTACGAAAGCACACAAGACATGATTCATAAAAATTAAGAAGGTACTTGGTGCATTCGTCAATCTAACTGGTGTAATTAACCATTCATACAATCCATATTTACTTTTAAAGGCCATTTTCCATTCATCTTCCTCTTTTGTGCATACTTGATGATAACCACGTTTAAAATCAATTTGTGAAAATACACTAGCACCTTATAACTCATCAAGCATATCATCTACCTTGGGAATAGGATGGAATACTTTATTGCTATTTGTTTACTACTCTATAATTTATGCACATCCTCTATTTTTCCTTTTCATGAGTAGCATTGGAACTATGCATGGACTCATACTTTCTTAGGCCCATCATTTGCAAATCAATTCCTCCATTTGCCTTTGGATCTATATAGTCTCTTCTAGATATGTTTGATAGGTTGATCGATTTGGGATGGCTGCTCCTAGCAAAAGTCAATTTGATGCTTGATCCCTCTAATTGGTGGCAATCTACTGGATAATTCCTTTGTTAGCACATCATGGAAATCCCATTAAACAAATACTAGAATCTTAGGGAGGGAAAATGTGAACTCTTCTGAAAAAAAGTAAGATTCTTTACACATGAGTAGCAAAACTTTTTTCTCACTTTCTATAGCTATCTTCGCATCTCTCACTCTTTCTAACATGCACTCTTTTCCCTCTTTTTCTTTCTTGTTTTTTCTTTCCTCTCTTTTTTCTTACTTACTTGTCCACTCTCATGATCTTTTTCACTCTCATTGTTTTTCTGCTTTCTGTTTATTTCTAATACTATTGCAATAAATAGTGTTGACATTCTTGCATTTCCTTTAGGGTAAGTGGTAATAAGGTAATCTTCTAGTCATTGTGATAAGAAATGTACTTGTTCAACTCACTAAGGTCTCTCAGTAGAATATGGCTGGCTTACATAGTCACTACATCACTTAACACAAATCTTTGTACTTGCCAATCTTAAATACCGCTAGATCATGCTTTGTGACCTTCACCTCATCATTTTTATTCAACCACTATAGCTTATATAGACGTGCATGATCCCTAGAAGGCCAGTCACTCTACCAACATAGTATTAGTGGCATTTGTACAACTCTCACTATCTATAATTAGGCTACAAGTTTTACCTTTTATCCTACATTTGGTGTGGAGGGTGTTTTTGTGTTTCTCCTTAAATCCTTCTTCTTTAACTTGCACATTCAAAGTACACACTACCATCAAAGTTATGCTACCCATCTCCTTGTAAATTTCCCCACCTTCTTTGGATGGCAACTCCTCTAAAGGTGGCATTTGAACACCACTGTTGTCTTCTTTGTTGGTCACTATTTCAACAAATGTGAATCAGTGGAAGCAAGAATCCAAAATGGCTAGGAAATTTGGGAAAATTAGGGAAAATGGAAACAAAGACAATAATCATGTAAATGAAGAGATAATCAATGAGATTGTATAATAATCAACCGAGCAAGAATGTATCTCATATGGGACAAACCCTTGCAATAAATCAAGAATTATACAATTGGCAAACTGAACATGGTGCTAGCAAAAGTTGGCCACAAATTACCAGAATTAAGTCAAATGACCAAATTTGATACTTGAACTTGGGTGTTGAAATCACTCCAGACACTCAAACACAAGTATGGAAATTAAAAGAAGAAACTTCATTCAACGAGAAACTTCAAGTTATATGTTTGAAAAACTATCTTACAAATTCAAGGGTGGGAGGGTATTTAAAGTTTCACAATCCAAATATGAGAAAAACAAGCTGAAATGATGAAAATATCTCTAAAAAATGGGCTCTAATAGCTAAAATTTCAAAAGAAAGGTCAAATTTTGGTCTTCCCACTTGTTGTGCTCAATCTGGAGGTCCTTTTGATTGAGCGTGAGGTACAAGGATTGATCTGACAAAAAATCTGAAGAATGCGTAGTCATATGCCAACTTTCTGTATTTATGATTGCACGTTGTTGTGCACGATTGCATGCTCATGCGATCATAAATGTAGAAAACTCCCAAACATGCCACAATTGAAGCCCGGATTGCAAATCCAACCTTCTTCCAAGCTCCTTAGCATTCCAAACCCAAAATTGAAGCTATAGTTTTACCTTATTCATGATGTGAGCCAAAATTGAAGTTAAACTTCAACTTTTGGCCCCACCAAAATTACCAAGGAAAGACCTAGCTTCATAGCCCAATTTTGTAGCACCTCTAACCAGTTTGGGATTACATCAAACCCCCTCCTCTTAAAGGCGAATTATCCCCATTTCGAGGTCTTGTCCTCTTAGGTCAAATACAATCCTATATATTCCTCACATTGTTTCACCAAAGGGCTTAGACTTTAATCTAGCATTAAAACAAGTATAGATCCATAGCTCCAACAATGAATCATGGAAAAGGACCTCGTAAATTTCAAAGATCTTAGTTGGATGTGCAAAAATAAGATCCTCTATCCCAAAAGTTTACAATGCCAAGGGTAGCACCAATGGCTGAAGGATATATCGAGAGGTCAAATGGGTCCTTGTATTCATGAAACTCTACAAGTTCTACCTCCCAATGTGCTATCTTTCTTGTATTCTTATGCTTGTCCCCCTCAAACACTCATTTCTTCTGGATTGAACTTTTCCTAAGCCTAAGCCTTTGGAAGTACTCCCACAAGAAAACCACTCTTGTGGTGACACCCAAATGTCCCAAGCATTCAACATCACGGGCCCTCCAATTCGTTATAACATGTCATGGATATTGGCCAACAATGACCCCATCAACATAATATAAACATTAGTCTTCCAAACAACATTGGCCAAGAAGTGTATAGCAATCCAAATCACACATGGCATTCAAGAAGATGTTCATGTCATGCATTAGACAATTATGTTCAAAATTTTGACAACCAAATGTTCTTCCAATAATTTCCACATGACACTCCAAATAGAATTTGGCACATCTTACAGGTGCACATAAAATTTCCAAAAATTTGACAAGCATGTGCCCTATCAAAGAAATGCAAATATTCACCTTCTGAACAAAATTTTTCAACAGCTGTATAACAATTCAAGGTGCGCATATCATTCCAAAAGATTCCCACATTATGCAATTAACCATTATGATCAAGATTTTAACAATCAAATGTTCTTCTAACAATTTCCAAATAATTGCACCCCAAATAGAATTTAGCAAAGATTATACGAGAAATCAAAGTGCGCGTAAAATTCTCAAAACTTTCCATGTCATGTAATACACAAGTAAACACAATTCCAAACTTCCCAAAAATTGTAATGACCTTATCCACTAGTACATACAATGAATGTCCAAGGTCACAGAAGCTATTATCGTAAGAAGAGAAATTTTCTTAACATGGACGATGAACCATAGCATACAAATCACAAAAATAATCATAATGCTCATGCAAATCACATATATGCTCAAAGTTCATCAATGTGGGCTTCGAAGTGGAAGTAAGAACAAGTACACCATACAAGCCATCAATTTTAGCATCATCAAAAATATACCAAGGAGCAATAAATGTAAAGAGGCTACCATAATCTCCTTTTCCTAGCTATTCGGCCTTAGTGTGCTTCCGCCTTTGATTTCCTACGTCATGGAGTAAGCACTTCACCACTCAACCAAGGATATGTTTCCACTTTCTTGCACAAAAGACATAGAAAACTTAGGGAGAGAAAAAGTGACTTTATATTACACAATCATATTTTCTTTACAATTCAAAAATTTCATTGCTCTCCCTTACTCACATTTTTCACTCACATCTTGTTCCCTAACTAGCAAGCACTCATGATTTTACAATTTACAATTCCCTTCCTCAAGCTCTTCTCTATCTTTCCCTCCTAATTCTAACATACTTTGCTTTTGAAGGTAGACTTGAGCATCTCGCACTTGCTTTGATAATAAGGGTACCAAGGTGATTTTCCACCCACCTAAAAGAGAAGAAATCCTATTGGTGACACCATCAAAAGTCACCTTCCTATCGAATTGCCAAGGCCATCCTAATAAAATATTGCATGCTTATATTCAAACTTCTTCACATAATGCCTCATTTCCACACTCCAATTGGTAGTCATGTATTTTCACGTCATCCCAATTCTTTGCCAAGGTCTTCGAAGCAAACACAAGGATGGCAATACATCTTGCCATCATGCATGTTCCATAATAAACATGTGCAATCGGTGACTGACATGAAAGACTAAAATTACATTTTGAAGTCTTGGTTTGCCTTCCAATCTTTGATTGAGATTCCTCAATTCTTGAGCAAATGATTGGAGTGATGTCCTTAAGTCATGCTCATCATCATTTCTAAGACCAATTTGGCTATGAAACATCATGAAGAAAAATGTTGAAAGCATAAAGTGTGTGTGTGCAAGTGTATACATAATGAACAAAGGAATTAAAAAAATCACTCAATTAATCTTACCAACCCAACTCCAAGTCGCCTCAGATAATTTAAGGTGGTTCCTCTAGCTCAATGACCAACAAATGCATATAACATGGCGTAAAATTGTGAAACAATGGGTTTTGAGATTCATCTAGATGCAAAAGGATAGATCTGGTGTGAAAAGAAAGGCTAGGCTATCGACTTGGATGAAGGTAAGCACGTGTGATCAAGTTGGGGTGTGTGCGATCTTGGCAGTTTTCACAACACAATCGATCTTGAACTGGGACAAGGTTGGGAGAACTGATGTCGTGCTTGATCTAGACTCCCTTAGGATCGATCCGACAACAAAGCTAGGCAAAAATTTTTGTCCCCAAGCCTAACAACAAAATTCACTAGTTTTCTTCGTTTTCTCTCTATTTTTTTGCATTGATTTTTCAATTCTTTTCTTCTTGTTTCTCTTGTCTTCTTCATTTTTCTTCTCAATCACAATCATCAACACAAAATACTCCAACAAATACTTAAACATCAACAACAAAATGTACCACAACTTCAATGACAATAACAACCAAATACCATAACTTCAACACAAATATACAAATATCTCCCAAAATTCTAACAGCAATATCCAACAAATACCACCAACACAAAATATTTTCAACACAATAGCACAATATTTTGTTCCACAAATTTTACAGCAAATATATCAACACAATATAACCTAATATTCTACAACACCAAAATCACCAAAGTCACCCAAACAAGACACTGTTCAGATTTTTTATTTGCATGAATTTTTTTCTAGAAAAAAAGGAAAGTGTAAGAGGTGGGAAAAATTAAAGAACATATGAGGAGACAACAATGGAATCCAACCAACCAACTAGATTTACAAACCCAATTAAGTTGACTTTGGTACCACTTTGATCTGAATTGATGGAAGCAAGGATTGCAAATGAATGGGAAATTTGGAAAAAATTAGTGAAATGGAAACAAAGACAATAAACATGTAAATGAAGGGATAATTGACTACAATAATCAATTGAGTAAGAATCTACCTCACATGGGGCAAACCTTTACAGCAAATCAAGAATTGTACAACCAAAAGACCAAACACCACACCAACAAATGTTGGCCATGAACCACCGAAATCGAGCCAAATAACCAGATTTGATACTTGAGTTTGAGTGTTGAAATCACTCCAAGCACTCAAACACAAGTATGAAAATTGAAAGAAGAAACTTCTTCATTGAAAGAGAAACTTCAAGTTACTTGGTTGAAAAACTATCATACAAATGCAATGGTGGGAGGGCATTTAAAGTTCTACAATCCAAATCTAAGAAATATAAGCTGAAATGAAAAAAATGCCCCTAAAAAATGAGCTCCAATGGCTAAAATTTCAAAAGAAAGGTCAAATTTTGGTCTTCCCACTCGTCATGCTTGATCTAGAGGTCTTTTCAATCGAGCACGTAGTGCAAGGATCAATCCAATTGTGATCCAACACACAGTTGTCTACCAACTTTTTGTATTTATGATTGCACATTGTCTTGGTCGATCGCAAGCCCATGCAATTGTAAAGGCAGAAAACTCTCAAGACACACTTAGGTCGATCTGGTTGCCACGAGCTTAATCTAAGGTGGTTAGGATCACAAATCCAACCTTTTTCCAAGCTCCTTGATCATTTCAAACCCAAAATTGAAGCCATAATTTTACCTTATTTATGATGTGAGCCCGAATTGGGAGCTAAACTTCAACTTTTGGCCCCTCCAAAAATACCAAGGTATAACTCAACATGATACCCCAGTTTTGTAGCACCTCCACACAGTCTAGGATCACATCATCACCTTTATTTGTCAAAACTGTAGTTCTCCTATTTAGGCATTGTGTAGCAATATGTCATTTCCTTTAGGATTTAAAATATATGATATCTCTATTACTTGTATTAGAAGTGCTAGGGGTTTGGTTTGGTACCTTAAGTGTCTCAGTCTTTGGTGTGACCTTCGGTTTAGTTGCTCAATTGCATGTGGCCGATTGCTTCTCCTCATGATGAGCAAATGTCCGTGTGGCTGCATATGGCAACTACTGCTATCTACCCCTCCTCTTGAGCTACTTTTCCACCTCAATGACTCAGTTCACCAAATCTTTCATATCCCGATAATGATACAGCTTAAGTATATTTGCAATATCTCTATTTAGTCCACCCATAAACCTAACTAAGGTTGTCTCCCTATTCTCAACTATATCTACTCTCATTGACACCATCTCCAGGTTTTGAAAATAATCCTCTATGCTTCTATTTCCCTACTTTAATATCTGCAACCTACAATACAAGTCCTTGTGATAATGGCATGGCACAAATCTTGTCCTCATTAATACTTTCAAGTTATGCCAAGTATTAATGGGATGCTCATAGTTTCTCCTATGACTATTACAAATCTGATCCTCCAATATAATAGCATAATTGGTAAATTCAACTACAACTAACTTACTTTTTCCACTTCAGTGTAAGGGTGGCAAACAAAAACCAACTTATCTCTCCGAGTAGGCATCTAGGTCAGACTTACCTTGGAAAGATGGTATGATAAGCTTTACCCTCTTCAAAATCTCATCATCTTCTTCTCATCCATGTCCACTCTACCTCCTTGGACTACCAAAACTTTCAAATTCATCATTATAACCAAAGTCATCATCACTGACATATCTTCCTCTATGAGGCCATCACATAAGTTGTCCTCTCTGATGGATGCTTGTGACACCTCCATGTTCTCTAAATGCCAATTAATGTAAGCTAGTGTATTCATGAGTTGCTTCATATTGAAGGTGTTATATCTAATAGCTGATTCTCTTGACATCCTGTGAGGTTTTGTAATATAGAGAGAAAATAGGAAACCTGAAGTTTGTGTAGGTGTCCTCCCACCTTAGAAGATGTAAGTTACTTTGATTTTACCTCTCAATTGTGTATCATACAATTTACCACTCAATTAATGCTTTAACCAACTCAAGCCTTGTGTCTACCACATAAAATTCCAAGAGTTCTTAGAAATGCAAGCATGCACTCTTAATGACATGTAAGTGTGTGAAAGTGTGAGGACCAGGGATTCAAAATCAATCCAGATACAAATGGATTAATTTAAAGGCAATGTGTTGGGTTGATCTAGGCACAATCAGAGCAATCTTAGGTCGAAAGGTACGGTAGGAGATCAATTTAGGAACAAGCTAATAGATTTGGTGCAATAAATAGGGGGCGATCGACCTTAGACAAGGTGCAATCGATTGAATTACTCACGATTGACCTGCGTAGTGCACAGTGAGATGCACAATCAATCTAGAATGATAGTAGGATCTCTCCTCCTATGTCAGAATTTCACGAATAGGACAATTCAAACTCCACCAAATCACTCCTAAACTAAAATTTTCTAATATTCTTTGTCAATCAAGGGGCACTTTGATCCAAATTTTTAACCCAAGACCACAACTTGCTCACATTTTTTTTGTTTAATTTTCTGCACTTTTCCTTTTTCACTACGACTTTCTGCACGACTATTTATTTTTTCACCAAATCAACAACCAATGAACAATAACTCGCTAGAAATGAATTCATGGAAAGTCAACCACGAATTTCTGTTTTTTGGCTTTGAAAGGTGGAAGAAAATAGGATAAGAAGAACACGAAGGTCATGTTCACTTTACTCGATAGGATTAAAGCCCTAAGGATTATTTTAAATGATAAGTTAATCGTGAGATAACTTATTGATGTGTTCACCACGTTGGATCGTTTAACGGGACTACTTTTGTTTTTCTAAAATACCCTTACTTTGAATTTTTTTAAAAGCTATATATCTTTCATTTATTACTTATATCTTCCTAAAAATCAATGTACTAATATCTACTACATAATTTCATTTGATATTTAATCAATAAAACCAAATTATTGTAAATTCTATTAATTTTTTTTGCACTTACAATTATCACAAAATAATATTTAATTTTAAATGTTATAAAAAGTATTAGTCATTGTTATATGAGTTACAAAAATATTTTTTAGATAAAATATCAATCACCTAAGTAGGATTGTTTTATCACACCTAGTGGGAAGGATTATTTATTCAAGATTTTTGTCGTTTAGTACCGTGCCCATGTTTTATCATGGGCCTCATCCTTCTAAATGAACAAATGACTAGTATGGATAAATTATTTCATCAAGCCCAATCACCCTAAATGAACAAGCCCAAAAGGAATAAGAAGAAGATTGGGACCTAGACTAGTGCTTGGATTAGATTTTGGCTCTAATACCATTTGACTCATGTGCGGACGTATTCAAGATAGATTTTTTAGTGTATGCCCCAACCCAACGGCAACCTGCTTGCGTGAACCATGAAGAAACAACCCAATTGCATCGATTATTGAAGAATTTAGATGAAAGATGGCCACAACTAACACACCAAGTTAGTTGATATGCCATGAATTAACTAACAGCAACTCAAAATAATTTGGTATGGAATTTCACCAGATGTTGAATTAGTCAAATTTCTAGGAAAAGGCAAATCTGTATTGTAAAAGCTAAGAGTCAATATGATCTTTCACAAAATCACCAAGGCCCTCTTTATAGTTTTTAGAGGGCTTCCAAACCCTAAAAATCAAGTATTAACTGCCAAAAAATAAAGAAACATGGAAACTGTAAAAATCCTGGCTAAATTTGGCTTTTCTTGCAAATTGGATCGATCTGGTTGCTAGGTGATCAATCTGCTAAACTTTGAATTGATCTAAGTGTCCATCTGTCCATCCAAATTGTAAAACCAAACATTTCTAGGTGGTTGGATTTACATTCGCGTCATAGGCGATCAATTACGTGAGGCACTACTGCAAAATCAAAGTCTACCCAATTTGGCATGGTGGCGATTGTTGGGATGCTAGCTCAATTAAGACCACTTGGGATCAATCCAATTGAAGTTAGGATCGATCTGATAACTAGATCTAAGCTTATTTCAAGCTTGTTTCACACCAAATGAACCCACAATATTCCTCCTCCTCCCTAAGGCATTCCAAATATTTGAAAGCATCCTTGAAGTCCTTCATGAGCATTGACATGGCTTCCTTAAGTCTTTTAACTCCAGCTTGTGTTATTTGACGTCCAAAAATTCTTGAATACTTTGGCTTGGATTTGATGCTCAAGTTAATATATAAATAGGAGCCAATTCCATGGAAGTCGACAACTGAAGCACTATAAAGAATTTTACAAAGTCGAAGTTTCAAAAAGATTCTAAAATTCTATCCAAAAATTCTCTCTAAAGTTGAAGGAAGATCTGTGGTATTCTTCACTAAATTCAAGGGGTTCTTCATAGAAATTTAACTAGTTTTTACATTTAAGTCAAATTTGAGGTGCTAAGCTAACAAATCAACATTAATTGAAGATTCAACAATCTTCGAGGAAGATCAAGTACAAGCCCTTTCTTGAAAATTGTTCAAATTTTGAGTTTTATATTTGAAGGAAAAATAAGGGGATTGAACTTAGAGATTCGTACCCACAAAATTTATTTGATTCACATTTACAACAATTTGTATCAATTTTCTTGCTCAATAAGTTCAAATACAATAAATTTAAATTTACAATTTCTAGCATGTCCAGTGCAACAACTTTACCTTTCATCTCATTCCATCAACAAATTCAAAGTTCTACAATAGTTGCTAATAAGCCCAAGACATCTAAGGTTGTTAAGAAGGATCCACTCCATCACACTAATTCAATTCAAGATGATGGAAGCTCCAAGGATGATTTTCTACCCAATCCACCCCTTGCTCAATATCTAGTCATTCATCCCCCTCCAACATTGCATTCGTTATGATGATAAATGTTGCATGTTTGGAGAAACAAATAACAAGCATAACTATGGCCATAGATGGTCTTGCCAAGCACATTCAAAAGTAAGACTACAAAATTTTAAAGCTAATAGGCAAAGTAGATGACCTCGAATCTAGTCACATAATGGGTAAACAACAAGTTGAACCTTATGATGAAGTTGGAACTTCTCTCTGACACCAACAAAAGAAAGCAAGTCTTCCCTTAAGGACCTTAAGTCTCTTTTGATGGTTTCATCCCAATTGATCACCTAAAGGAGTTCATCATGGGAGCCATAAAAGACAAATTTGAAAGCACTCCTAAATCATCTTTAACATATGCCAAGCCATATGTCGAGAGGATTAACAAGTCGAAGATGTCTATAGTTACCAACCTCCAAAATTCTAACAATTTGATGGAAAGGGAAACCCAAAGTAACATGTTACTTAATTGATCAAAACTTGCAATGATACTGGAAATTTTAGTAATCACCTTGTCAAACAATTCGTTTGATCATTAAACAAAAATGCTTTTGACTGGTACACAGACATGGAGTTTGGCTCTACTGATAGTTGGGAACAACTAGAATAAGAGTTCCTCAACCGTTTCTATATTATTCAAAGGACTATCTGCATGATCAAACTTACTAGCACTTGTTAATGGAAAGATGAACTGGTTATTAACTACATCAACTGTTAGAAAAATCTAAGTTTGAATTGCAAAGAAAGATTGTCTAAAACTTTAGCTATCTAAATACACATTTAAGGAAATCATTGGAGCTTAAGGTACATCCTCCAAGGGATTCAATCAAAGACATTCAAAGAGTTCACCACACAAGCACATGACATGGAGCTAACATTGGTTGTGAGTGGGGTTGGCAGTCCACTTGTCCAAGAGCCTTTCATAATTAATGACAAATAAGAAGTTAACACAAGGGGCAATTTCTTTCTTCAAATTCCAAAAGAATCCATGACGGTGAAAGCAATGCCCATCAAATTGTGGAGAAGCAAAATTGAAGGAAAGAAGAAGATTCTCCAAGAAATAAAACTAAATGAACTAACATTGAAAGAAATGCAATCTAAGAAATATCCTTTCCTCAACATAGATGTCTCTAGGATATTTGATAACTTGTTCTAGTGAATCTTATCAAAATGCCTCAAATGAAGTGACCTAAAGAAGTCTAAAGGACTAATGATCCAAAATACTACCAGTATCATCGCTTGATAGGGCATCCGATTCATGATTGATTTGTCTTCAAAGATAAAGTCCTACAATTAGCTCGTAAAGAAAAAAACTCACTAGAAACCAAAGATGTTGTCATTATCATATTTGGATCCTTGAAGTTATCATGAAGAATAATGACCAAGTTGATTACACTATATGTAACATGACACAAACATCGTGGTTCCTCAAAGTAAGTTCCCCATTATAAAGTGAAAAGCCTTGTAACTGTTGAATACCTCCCTCTTGCATTGACTTTTGTTGATGACAATTAACTTGTACAAGAGTTTTAAGGTTTTGAAAAGGGGGCAGGTTTTCCCCTAAAAGTACAAGCAACAAATTTACCAAGGAGAATATCACACCCATTAAACCTTATGGAAAGGGTGAAAATGATAAAGAAAATATGTTGCTTATGAAGAAAGACAAAAGAAGTTAAACCTACTTCAAATGCTCCTAGATATAAGCATAATTTGTCTAAATTTTTTGAATTAGAACTCCCTTCAAATGCTCCAACATTTGAGCATAAATTAATCCAAAAATTTCAAATTAAAGTATAATCAAGAACTCCTTGACACAAGTTAAAATTGTTCATAAATTTTCAAGTCTAAAAACTCCTAGATACGAGTTAAAAACTATCTACAAATATTTAAATTCAAGAGTTCCTTGACAGGAGTTAAAATTTTCTTTAAATGCTCAAATTCAAGAACTCCTTAAAATAAGTCAAAAAATGTCAATGATGTTCAACCAGAAACTGGTCCTCCATGCACCCTATCTTGAAGTTAGCCCTTCCTTAACTCCTTGTCAACTACCTCAAGCCACCCTTAGAGACTCTTGATTAGTTCCATATTGACTTTACCGTTATGGAAATGTAGAAGTAATCTCTCCAGACTCCTCATTAGCTCCATGTTGAAGTGGCCTTTGTGGACTCCTAGTTCACTCCATGTTGAACTTGCTTTTGTGGACTACTCATTAGCTCTATGTTGAACTTGCCTTCTTAAACTAATTGTCATGAACTCCACTTGAAGCTAATCTTTGTCAATGCATCTAGATTCCATGTTGAAATTACCTTGGCAAACTCCTTTACTCCACCTTTAAGTTGCATCTATGGACTCTTGGTGGACTCCCATCAAACTTAGCTCTCTTAGACTTTGGAAATTGTTCATCATAGGAAAGCATGTAATGCTCAGTTGCAATTTGGGTAAGGCATATAACACCTTTCTTCAATCATGCCAAAGCAAGTAGCAGTTAAAGTCAATCGCCATAGAGCATGTGTTCCTATAAAGTGATCATAGCAAAGCATGTAATGCTCTATGGCAATCATGGTAGAGCATGCAACACCCCATGCCAATCATGTTAAAACAAGTAAAAAGTTTGATGTAATTGCCATTGGGTTTGTAACACCCTAAGGCAATCATAGCAGAGCATGTAACACTGTTATTATTATTGTCAAAGCAGTGAAACAAATGAAATTAAAGCTCTAGGATCAAACTCTAACTTAAACTCTAATATAAATCTTTCATGGCATTACTCTAAAAGTTCTAGAAGAAATATAACTCTAGGGAGTCTTGTCTTCTAGTCGTGGCCTTGATGGACCTAAAATTAGAAAAAGGAAAAAAAAAAAAGAAGACTGTCGTTGCCAAACATAGGCTTAAGGCTTCCCTAATCATCACCAAGATGTGGCCTTAGTCTATCTTGGCAAATGATCTCTCTTCTTTGTGGTCATAGTAGCCATCTATTGTCTCCTTCTTCTTCTTTTGCAACTAGTCTGGGTTGCGTTCCACCACCACAACTCTAAGCCCAGCACCCAATGTTACCTCTGTCTCACTGTCATCTGCCTTTACAAATCTCATCTGCCATTAGGTTAGATTCAAAGTTCAGCCACCACCTCAATTCTCCCTACTTGAGGGCAGGGCGTGTTACTATTGCAACCACTCAAGAAACCTCACCACCAAATGAATGCAAAAGCTAGAAAGGAAGGAGCCAACTCACCACTATGCCATTCCAGATGCCTATCATCTACCACCACCCATCACACCACCACTTTTACTAGGGGGTTCACTGTGTTGCACCTAACAAAACTATGTCAATTAACATAGGGAAACTATCAGATTGTCCATCTGTTCATGCAAAAGGTTAATTCTTGATCAAGAATTTAGTGCCAAAAGGTATGCAACATGAAACAAAATAAAAAGCAAAGAATAGAACTGCTCTATTGATCAGGAAGAAAGAGTAAGTTGTGTGTAGAGTTACTACTACATTGGTTTTATAGATATATAGGGCACTAAATTGCCATACAGTTGCTTTACTTCTAACCATCTTAAGCAAAACTTCAAGCCAACTAATTTAACTTCTAACCAACTAATTCTAGCTAGAGCGTCCTCAGCTCCTGAGTCACCTTCTAGCATAGCATAGAGGATGACTTGAACCTTTCTCAGCTTAACTTCATCTTGGCTTCATTGAGTGACCTCTGATACTCTCCCCCTTAAGATGGGTGTGGATATCTCCTACACTCATCTTGCCAACTAGTTTGTGGAACTGCCCGAACATAAAGGTTTTGTTAAGATGTTTGCAAGTTGATCACTAATTCTCGCATGGTTGATCTCCACCATCTTGTCATGTACCTTTTCTCTTACAAAATACAGGTCTAAGTCAAAGTGTTTTATTCTCTCATATGTGGGATTCTTAATAATTTGCACTGCACTAAGGCTGTCAAAAAGTAATGGAACCACAACATTGCGATTCACTCTAAATTGCTTTAATAGATTGAGTATCTACATCACCTCACACACAAAAGATGCTAGAGCTGTACAGTACTTCTAGCGACCACAATTTGCTTCTTGGACTTCCAGTTGATCAGGAAATCACCAGCAACGCACAAAAGTCTAACACTAATCTCTTAGTGTCATAATATGAGCCAGTCACTATTTGAAAAGGCCTACAACTTCATCTCTCTTGACCTCCTCACAAGCAGCCCCCTTCCCAGAGAAGTCTTCAAGTACCTTAGCACTCTATAGACAACATTCAGATGGCTTCTTTCTAGCTTGTTCATGAACTGTGATAGCATGTTCAATGCATAAGTTATCTTTGGCCTAGTGAAGGTTAGGTATATGATTTTGCCAACAAGTTGTCTATAAAAATTTGGGTCTTTTAGCTTATCAGCATCTCTTTGCTTAGTTTGTGGCTTGAGTTGATTGGAGTGGCATCAGGTCTAGCACTAAGCATGCTATATGCATTTAGCAAACCGAATGTGTATTTCCTTTGACATGTTAGCATCCTTCTTTTTGGATCTAGCAATCTCCACATCAAGATATAGTAAAGGTAATGGACTTCATTAGGCACAGGTTTAAGGTAAGAGACTTGGGAACACCAAGATACTTTCTTGATGTGGAGATTGCTATAATGAAGTCTCTTACATTAAACCTGTGCCTAATGAAGTCCATTACCTTTACTATATCATCGTGATTACCACCTCGAATCAGTACATCATCTAAATATACAATTAGGGCCATCTTATTTCCTTCCTTTGTTTATTTGAGAAACAGTGAATGAACTGATTTAGATTGCTCAAATCCACACTCAACTAGTACCAAATTTGATATTCCATTGTCTTGAAGCTTGTTTTATGCTATACAATGATTTCCTTAATTTGTAGACCAAATTGTTTCTTGGACTAGAAATCTCCCCTTGACCTGATAGTCCTATGGTGGAGTCATGTACACATCTTCCTCCAAGTCACCATTTAGAAATGCATTGTAGATGTCCAATTGTTGTAAACTTCAAGCACTCATGGCTGCCAATAATAGAAATAGCCTTGCTATAGTTTTTTTGACCACTGTGTTGAAGGTCTCACCACAATCAAAGCCCTCCACTTGGCTATACCCTTTACAACAAGCCTGGCCTTGTATCTCTCAACCCCTTCATCAAACTTGAGCTTAATCTTGTATACCCATTTGCATCACATAGTGTGTTATCCCTTTGGTAGCTCAGCTGCATGCCATGTATGATTATTCTCTTCCAATGCCTTCAATTCCTCAAGCATGGCTTCTCTCCAACGTAGCTGATCAATAGCCTCAACATTAGAACTAGGCTCTTGCACACTGCTTAGAGCTGATAGGAAACATTTACAGTTGGGGGATAGCTTGGTTGTGCTAAGAAGGTTGGCTATGGGATGTTGGGTACTTGGTTGCTAATTTGGCTAATTTGGTTCTTTCAAGTTGTGTTGGTAGACGTCTAGGTATTTTGGGGTCTTCTAATCCTATTGGTCCTTCTAGGTTCCACTGGTGCAATTAAGAAAGTGTGGTTGGTGCTTATATGCTCATGATTGTCAGTCACATGGTGTTGTAGCTCGTGTGCAGAGCTAACGTCATTTGTTTCATTAGATGAATTACCTTGTGATGAGACTAAATCTAAGGAAATGTCATGGTAAGGGTGTTCAAGCATGCAAGGAAGGCTATAACTCAAATTTGGTCCATTAAAGGACTTGGAAAAAATTTTGTGGATGGAAAAGACATGCTCATAGTTATACTTCTTGAATCAAAGACTTCATGAGTTGTGAGGTCATATAGCACGTACACTTTCATACCATTAGGGTAGCCAATGAAAACACATTTCTTGGCCTTAGGATCAAATTTGGTTCTACCTCTTTTGAGTGTAAGGGCAAAGGCAAGGCAGCCAAACACTCTCAAGTGTTGGTATTAAGGTGGTTTACTGAATAGTACCTCAAGTGGTGTTTTAAGGTTCAAGACCTTGGAAGGGGTTCTGTTTATAACATGGGTAGTAGTCAATGCAGCATTACCCCAGAAGTTCTTTGGCATTGAGCTTGAATCAACAAGAATCTTGCAATGTTAAGGATCTATTAGTGTTTCTTTTCAACAATAGCATTCTGTTGAGGTGTTTCCACACATGAGAATTGATGAATGACTACTTTTTTGGTGAAAAAGGAGGTCATCCTAAGCTTTGGGGCATTATCACTCCTTATGGCCTTAATTTTGGTCTTAAATTGAGTGAACGGCTGTGAAAGGATGGGAGTATCTATTGAACCTCACTTTTGTTTCTCATTAGCTATGTCCACATGTAACGTGAATAATCACGAAGAATTGTCAAGAAATATTGGTATCGAACAAGAGCACAAATTGAGAAAGGACCCCACTCATCAATATGAACTAGATCCAAAGGTTTGATGGTGTTTTTTTCATGGGTGACAGAATATAACTTTTTTTGTTTTTCTTGATGACAGATTTCACAAATTTTGTTTCTCATCACTATGATATTAGGACAAATGGAATGGATCCTTTCAGCTATAGGATGTGAGACATGTCCTAATCTATAGTGCCCCACATCAACGTTACTAAGATCAAAACCTACATTAGGAATTATTGTTATAGAATTGGACTTGGCTTCAGAGGTGATGCTTGATGTCTCCTGCTTCATGGTCTAAAGTGCTTGTATTTAATCATCAATTCCAATCCTCCTTCAAGGTGAGAGGCCTTGGATATATAGCATGCACTAGAATTAAAGATGAGGCAATATTTCAATGTCCTCAAAAGCTTGCTGGCTAATAACATATTGAAATTAAAGGATGGTATATGCAAGACATTTTCAAGAATCAAGTTTTTTGAGATAATCATTGAACCTATGTGGACGACTAGAACCTTGGTTGGGTTGGGAAAGCTAATAAAACAATTTGTTATTCTATGAATGGCAAACAACTCAAGAGAACCACATAGTGGTTTGATGCACCAATATCTATGATCCATTCTATTGAGACTAGTGATGGTACCTCATGTGTGTAGTTGTTATGCTAAGATGATTTGTGACCATGATCATATACGAGATATGTAAAACGTTTAGAGTGATTATTGGCGAGCAAGTGGTCAAGAGGATGTGAATGAAGGTCACAAAGTGGGGAGCACATACCTGAAAATTTTGAGTAGTTGGTAGGGTGTTAAGTTTTCTTTTTAGTGCAGCTTCCTGTCTAGTTTGTTTTTCGCATACCAACCATACCTGATTGAGATATTCCTTGAAGATTCATCAGGTTCATCAACCTTCAACTACTCTTAGGATAGGAAAACTCCATCTGGAGATGATTTTTCTACACTGCAAGCATTAGACTATAAGCTCGCTTCATTGGCATTAACCTACTTGTGCCTGCCCTTTTCTTTTGTGAACTTGGAAATCCAACCAAGCTATAGTACTTCTCTTTCTTGTGCCCTTTCTTCCCACAATCTGAGCACACAACTTCTTGTTTGTTCTCCTTCCTTCAGTCATGGAGATCATTGCAGCTAATTCATTCAAGGTTACACCTCTAATCCTTTCCCTTGTCCTTTATGCCTTTCTATTGCAATCGCATTATATGCTTCATCCACAGTTGGAAATGGCTTTTTTCTCAATAATTGAGACCTGCTGGATGAATACATGTGATCCAAGCTAGTAACAAACTTGTAAACTCTATCCTTCTCCTACATATCCACAAATGCCTAAAAGCAATTGACATTGCAGACTCCACACTTGCAATGTGGGAGTGGTTTGTACACCCTTAGCTCTTCGCATATGGTGAGCAACTTCACAAGTATTCATCCATAGTTCTAGACCCTTAAATAACATTGTGCAGCTCCCTTTGAAGCCTACACAACTGGTTATCATCTAGAAGGGAGAAACATTTGGATAGCACTTCCTATATTTAGGAAGCCTTCTTCAGATAAAACACTACATTTGCCAAGGGATGAGTTATTGATCTCAGTAGCCATGTAACAATTAGATAGTTGTGTCTACTCCATTGAGGGTACAAAGGATCACTTTGGTGGTTCTTGAATTGCACCATTAACAAATCCAAGTTTGTTGCGAATGGACAGACTAAGGCTAAAGAAACAGCTCCAAGTGTGATAATTTGTCGTCAATTTAGGTTGAGCAATTAGAGTCCTCTAATTATCACTTGGATGGATATAGAATGGAGAATTAGGATCCTCCATAAAATGGAGTAGGGTTAACTGATCTTGATGAGGAATCGATCAAGAGGAAGAAATTAATCAATCTGTAAGGAGTTTCGAGGCAGAAATCAGACCAAAGAATGGAAGCAGCACAATTTTAGATCTCCTAGGTCGGGTACCATGTTAGATCATCCATCTTTTCAAGCGAAGTTTCATTCTTTATTGATCTGGAAGAAAGAGTAAGTTGTGTAGAGATAAATAAGTTGCTTAGAGTTTTTGTTACATTGGTTTTCTAGATATATAGGGCAAGGAATTGCCATATAGTTACTTTACTAACTTCTAACCATCCCAACATGTTAGGCCAACAAACTAATTCTAGCTAGAACTTTCTCAGCTCTTGAGTCACCTTCCAGTACAGCACAGAGGATGGCTTGGCTCTTTTCTCAACTTGACTTTGACTTGGCTGCATCGAGTGACATTAGAGAGAAATTTTATGCGGAAGACCATGGTTGCTACTTTGATCAAGTGAAGTCGCTGTAAGAACCTATCGCACTATCGAAGCCTATCTCAAATTCTACATTGACCATCCTACCTACTCTAGTGAATGCATCGTCACTGTTGCTATTGAAGTGCTTGGATGTCAATTCACCTTCACTCCATGTCTTTGCCATTGCACCTAATTCTTTTTGGCTATTTGCAAATGCTTCATTGATGGCGTTGAGTATGCACACAAACAACACATCCTCCATGGAGATGGATTGGTGAGGTGAAGGCTTCTAGGGTTTTTGTGACATCAAAGAAGATTTGGAGCTTGAACAAGCACTATGTAGAGCACTCTCGATTTAGATAGATTGGGGCAGCAGCGTTTAGAGCAAGGGCAGCCTTAAAAGGCTAACTAGTGATGAACAAGGGGTGATGATTAGATGACAATGGAAAACTATGAGGCAATGTGTTACTTGTTAAAAGAAGAAGATGCAAAGAGAGAAAGAAGGGCAAGGAGAATTAATGTTCCTTTGACACGAGATGCTAAAACGAGCTCTAAAATGAGTTACAATACCCTTCTTAGGCTCTGTACTCCTGAACAAGACTTGACACATTTTAGATAAATTGGTTCCTGTTGTGTGGAATGAGAAAGGGAGATGGGTACATGTAGAAAAATATGTTAGAAGAAGTATATATGGCAGTGGTAAGAGAACTTTAAGTCTTGAGGTTGATGATGTTTGTATTGTTACTACAATATTGCAAGGGTGAGGCTATGCTTATATAAAGACTTGGGATGCTTGAAAATAGAGTTTCAATGGCATATGGCTCCCCTGACAAGTGTCCGCATTGATAGTTTGTAGTTTGTTTGAGGGTAGCTTTTGAAACTCTTGTTTTGAGATAGTTATCTACATGTTCTACAGATGCCATCTCTTTGCATAAGAGAAGCTCAATTAGCCAGGGGAAGGAGTTTCTATATGAATCAAATTCCAAAGTGGATAAGGAGGACGCTGTGCACAAAGGTTTTGTAGCTAACATTATACCCTAAACTTTGATGTCTGTTATGTTCATAATTTCAAAGAGACCCATGGTTGTTACAAAGTTCAAATAGATATAAATAGGGACAGGAGCAACGTTGGACCATAGACCAATGTTGGAGAGAGCCATACACAATACGGGACTCTCATGTACAAGTAATAATAAACAACCCAAGGAGTGTTTTCTTGTTTTATCAAGGTCCAACATCAATCGTGGGAGTAAACATGGGCCGACACAAAGGATGGGAGTAAACATGTTTCATAGAAGAGAAGTATGCGGGCTACAACAATGGTTGAGGTCACACATCTAAAGTAATTTATAGGCCCTTAAAATGAAGCTAGACGGGCTTAGAAAAAAGAGTACAAAAAAATTTGAGACTTATTCATTCAAAATAAAGTATTCATAAACAAGTCATGAGAGGACATTTGTAGACACACAAAACTTGCATCTAATCAAATAGTTTCATATGAAAAATAAGATGTGAAATATTAATTAAATAAATTATACTTATATTTTGGGGATTTAAATAAATAAATAGATAATTCATATTATAATTGGTCGACCAAATTGTGCCAAATAGTGAAATTTCATCAAATGCAAAGGAGATTATAACCTGGCAAGTCTAAGCTTATCAATTAAATTCTTCGATAAGCTGCAAATCATAATGGCCAATAAAGTTGTGCAATGTTAGCGTGCGGATCCAGCAAAATTATCACTCTTATGACTACAAACAGAAGCTAATTCTACGAAAGATGAAACAATGGAATCCTCATAAAAAATTATCCACTTGGTAAGTGGGTTAGCCATATTAATTATTGAAGCTATATTCTGCATAGCTACATATGTGTTTGGATTTTGATGAGACCTTGGTTCCTTCACCTATGTGATTGCTCCATTATTGTGGCAATGGCTAATCCATATTTGGAAACACCTAAAGATTAATCACAAACTTCCTTATCCAAATAACCTCTTTCGCAAGATTACATGTCGCAATGTACTTATCCTTAATAGTGGAGTCTACAATTGTATTCTGTTTAGAACTCTTCCAACTGATTACTTCCCCCATTAAGAGTAAATATAAACCTAGAGGTACACTTTCTATTATCTACATCGAATTGGAAGTTAGAATTAGTATATCCATACATTCCTAGATCACCATTTTCATACATAAGTACTATATCCTTAGTTCTTCTCAAGTATTTCAGGATATAGTTGATAGTATTCCAATGCTCCTTACCAAGATTCATCTAGAACTGCTCGTAACATTGAAGACATAGGCTATCAAGTCTTGTATATAGCATTGCATACATCAAACTTCCTATAGTCGAAGAGTATGAAATTGTTTCCATGCTCCTCTCATCATCCGTCTTTAGGCATACAGATTTTAAGAGATGAATGTCGTGCCTGAATGGTAGCAATCTTTTCTTAGAGGCTTCCATAGTTAGCCTCTTCAATTTTTTCTCTATGGATAAGGCTTGGGAGAGATCTAATAATTTTTTCACTATATCTCGATAGAAGTGAATGCCTAAGATGTAGGTTACTTTTTTCAAGTCTTTCATGGAAAATGTACTAGATAACTAGGTTTTGACTAAGTCTAACATACCTATCAGTTGTATGTCATCCACATATACTAAGAATGTGATTGTACTTCCACTAACCTCCCTATAGACGTACTACTCATCTTCAATTCATGAAGCCAAACAATTTGGTTGAACTATCAAAATGAAGATTTCAACTCCTAGAAGCTTGGTTAAGGCCATAAATAGGCCTCTCAAGCTTGCATACTTCATGAGGTTCCTCTTGGACTTCAAAACCACCTAGCTGCACCATGTAAATATCCTCTTGAAGAATCTCATTGAGGAGAGTAGGTTTTAACATCGATTTGCCAAATCTCATAATCAAAGTGGGCAGCTATTGCAACCAAAATCAAAATGGATTTAAGCATGGGTACTAGTGAGAAGATTTCCTTATAATTCCCTCATTTTGCCCATAGTCCTTCACCATCAGCCTGGCCTCATAGGTCTTTAGCTTATTGGTCTAACTAATTTTTCTCTTATATATCCACTTGCATCCAATTGAAACAATTCCCTTAGGTGAATCTAGTAGAGTCTACACTTGGTGGCTTGTATGGATTAAATCCATCTCAAATTTTATAGCATCCAACCACTTGGCAAAGTCTTTGTTAGTCATCTCTTTGATCATTATATCTCTCTAGTGCTCTAGAGATTCACCCTAATTGTCACAATGGTTGTCTCTCAAAAGATTGTTCTTGAATAGGTACTTGCCTTCTAGGCTTATTGCTTTGTTCTTCATGTTCAACATTTTTGAGCACTATAGTTCTACCTATACCACTTTCTTCAATGAACTCTGCTTTGAGAATACGTGCCTGATACCTAATGACAATCTTATTGTCATTGGGTATGTAGAACTCATATTTTGTGGAATCTTTAGGATATCCTACAAAGCAGCCCATAATGGCCCTTGCCTTTAACTTGTCTATCTTTGTCTTTCTAAGATAAGCTAAAACATTCCCAAATGCTTAAAGCTTGGCTTCCTTCCATTCCACACCTCATGTAGAATGGAGGAAACATAACTTAGAAGGAATCCTATTGAAAATATATATGGCGGTAAGAAGGGCATATCCCTATAAAGATCTAGATAAGTCAGTGAAACTCATCATAGATTGAACCATGTCCAAAAAAGTTCAATTTCTACATTTAGCTACACCTTTTAACTACGGAGTCATCGGTGGTGTCAACTGTGATACAACACTTGCTCCCTAAGGAACTCATGTACTCACCATTATGATCTGATCGTAGTGCTTTGACATGCTTGCTAGTTTACTTTTCTACTCATGCTTTAGATACTTTGAACCTTTCAAAAGATTCATACTTGTACTTCATCAATTTCACATGACCATACTTGGAGTAATCATTAATAAAGGTAATGAAGTACAGAGAACCTCCTCTTTTCATTTTATTAAATGGCCTAACCATTTTGCTTAGGATACAAGGTTTGCAAGTTGGATAGATTTCCTCTCCTAGGGGGCCCATAAGCCCATCTTTCTCCAATTTACTAATCCTTATATCCTTGACATAGCCTAGTCTAACGCGACACAAATATTAGGGATTTAAACGATCCCTTGGATGTTTTTTTGAAATGGTATTAACCATTCTATTGTCATCTATATTCAAACAATATGATCCATACATGAGAGATATTGTGCTAATCAATTTATTACAATAATAAAATTGCACACATTGTCTCTAAAAGAAAATTCATAATTCTCTTTTATTAATAACAAAATGGAAACAATGTTGTTAAACCCACTGGGCAAAAGTAAGAAATCTCTTAAAACTGTACTATGGCCTGATGATAGTCTAATTGAGCTGATCTTAATCACAGTAGCTATAATACTTGCTCTATTCCCTACCTTAACACCACTTCATGCTTTTCAAGGGTTCCACTTCTGACCATTTCTGGATATGAGGTATAAATGTGAGTAGTAGCACTAGAGTCTAAAATTGAAGAAGTAGAAAATAAGCTAATGAAACAAGATGTTTCATAAATATAAAGTTCTTTTACTTCCTAATGCCTTGTTAAGGCTGTTGAGGTACTCGGTGCATTTCTCCTTCTAGTGCCCTTTTTGCCACATTAGAAACACTTTCCTTTCTCTACAAGAGATTTGGCCTTCTTGATTCTTGCACTAGACTTGGGAATGGCAACTTTTTTCTTCTTTGTATTCTGCTTCTTGGTCATACTAGAGGATTTAGATGCAGCAAGAACTACCTCCTATCCTTTCCCTTTTGAGATTATTTGTGCAATCACTAGCATATTGAGGAGCTCAGCTAGTGGGCACTCAATATCATTCACATGATAGTTCATGATAAATTTTGAGTGGAAGTTTGGAAGCGACTATAGGATCTAATCTGTTTGCAGATACAGATTAGCATCCTTGATGAAGCTCAGTGACTTAAGCCTCTCTATGAGTGAAATCATTGCTCATTGACATCTCCACCCTCTACCATGCACACCCTAAACAATTTCTTCGATATGTCATATTTAGTAGTATGACTCTACCCCCTATATAACTCTTGTAGGGGGTTTAGGATCTCCCGTGCACTACCCATCCCCTTATAGGTTATCTAGAGATCATTACTCATAGTAGCTAACATGTAGCTTTTAACCTGTAAAGCATATTCCACCCATTTCTTATAAGTGACTTTCCTCCTCTCTAGCCATGTCAATAGGTCCTCGAGGGATATCGACCTCCAAAACATAGCTAATGTGTTCTAGATTAAGAACAATTCTTAAATTTTGGAGCCAATCGACATAGTAGGGCCTAGTCAAAATGTTGGTCTCATACAATTTTGTAAGAGGCGTAAACATTATTTAGTTATAAAATAAATTACAAAAATATACAAGACTATGTTAGAGTGGTTGTATTATGTGTTACCATTTATGATTATGGACTTTAAATCAAAACATTCTCCTAGTAGATTTTTCGAATCTTACACTTTCTCAAGTGGAAAATGAAAATTCCATTGGTAAAATTTTCTAAGTGGATGATTGGGGTCTTCTTCGGACATGACATACGTCACATAATCAAATCTTAGCATGCTAGGCCTAATAAAGGGCAACTATTGTCGGCATATTTCATGCACGGTCTAATCTTTTCCTTCAGTCTATGGCCCAACGATACCCCACATAATCAGTTCTTGGCACTATGGGTCCATTTAACTTATGCCCACTGGCTTCCAGATTCGAATCCTATCCATGCCATATGCTCTTAAGGTGAAATATTCTTAGAATTTTGTATCTAATGAATTTGAAGTTGTAAATGTGCTATTACAATGTGACATCACAAATGTAATGATATTACACACTAAGGTTGTACTTGAGGCTTCAAGCTCAAAGAAGGGCTATGATGAAATCTTTGCCCTTACAACCTAATATTGTTTAAGTTTTTGCCCCATGTAGATTAGGTTTCACTTTGTACATTATTTGTTTTCCATGTGTCTGATACATCCATCACAAATAATATGCAAAAAATAACATGTGGAAGATTATTAACTTCTAGGTCCAATTTGAGCTAAGAATTGCATTGTGCTCAAGTGATTGAAACCCTATACTATTACATAAGTATTCTTGAATGCCTTTTGTCTTAATCTTCATGGCTTCGTAGGGGGTACGATATCATGGAATCTCAGACCACACCAACTCCTTGGTCATTGCATTGACATCAACACTTGATGTCTTCCATATTTTACAAATACATGTGGCATATCATGGAGAATCCCTATTCTTCGTAATAAAACAAAAAACTAGGATCATCCCCTTACAACCCATGAAAAATTAATTTATACAACCCATTATCCATAAGTGTCTTAACTCCATAATCTAACCACAACATACATCTAAACAATTATACATCAAAATTATAATTAAATATTTCTATTTAATGATAATTTTCATGACCATCACATGCATTAATTTTCATTCCTTAAAAAAATCAATTTTTCAAAAATTAAATTGAGAAAAAAAACTTTGCGCAACTAGTGCTTGCAATTACAAGAGCTGTTCTCACACTTGCGAGACGTCGATCTGCACCCATGAGAACCATGAGAACTAGGTACATTAAAAGCCCATTTCTATTGCAACACTGCCTGTGACCATGAGCCCTTCACTTTCAATAGCAAATCATGGCTGTAGGGTTTTGTAACCCCAAAGCCAGCGATGGCGTCGCGGGACCGCATGGCATGACCACGAGAACACTTCTTGTGATCAAAACACTCGTAGTGGATCATAGCTAATAGCTACAGGTCATAGATTTTCAATCCAAATCCAAATTTTCACCTATTTTACCCACACAAAACTTTTGAAAGGTTTTACATGTATCAAACACATGTTTAATGAATTTTAATGCAGAAACTAGCGTATACCAAGGAAGAATCAATAAATTTTACGGTTTTGCAAGGAAAACGATAGCTCTGATACCACTATTGGAGTTTGTTGTGATTCGCATGTAAAAATTATAACCTTCAAGGATAAAAACATCAACAATATGCAGAAAAAATAAATGAAACAAAGCTCATCCATTTTGATTCCAAAACACAAGTTATTGCATAAATAAGTAAATATGGAATGTTTCCAACAAATTTGTTTGTGACCTTTGAGTCATGGCTCTTGAACCCCAACCTCTAGATCATCCGCATAGCTAGAAAGAGCGCAAGCTACTTCCACATCTTGCGAAACTTCTTTTTGCAAAGTTCTAACGCAAACTCTTTAGGCTAAAAGGAATTTTTGACAAGAAAAGAGAGGAAAAGGTTGGCTAGGGTCTCTCTTATTTCTTTCATTGAAGGGGTGCACGAATTGTTCCTCCCAATAAGTGAGCTTTGAACTCATCAAGCACTCTCTCTAAATAGTTTGGACACATGGGTTTGGAAACATCGGTCTATGGGCCCTCCTACATGGACCTTTATTTAAACTAGCCCACAAAGTATTATTTATTAAATTCATTAATAAATCAACCCATAAGTCTCTGTAATTATTAATCTTCATTAATAATTAAGGCCCAATTATGTCTTTATTTAATTTAATTAATCCTTATTAAGCAAATTAAATCCCCATTGTGCTTCTACTTAATGATCACATCATTAACATCGTGAAAATTTATTCAGTTCAATCCAATTGCAATTAAATAAATTATAAGACAAGAATTCTCAAGCTTTGTTTGCAACCTACCAATTTAGCTCTCATCTTGCATTCCAAAGTTTTGTCTGTGATTTTTTAAATTCATTCTTAATTGGCAAAGAGCATAACTTAAAAGATATAAATAACATCTAACAGTTAACCCACATCGTAGCCCAATAATAATGAAATGAATTAGGTAACAATAAACCCTTTTAATAGTGAATCCCATGCCATATAGATCTCTTATCTTACTTTGTCTCAACCGTGTGAGAATCATAGATTTATTTAAACTCACAAACTTGATCGTCTAACCATTGGTGTTAGCTCATGAGACAATACATTTATTGAAAACTCCTTTTCAATTACACACTACCTTATCCAAGGGCTTCTATCTCAAAGAACACCAACAATATAAGACAAATGCCTTCCTCACTAACAAAGGGATGAATTCTTTATTGGATGCACACATGTCTCCATATGCATTTGAGCAATAGTATATTAGGCTCATGACCCTATCTCATACTAGGATTGATATTGGCCCTTAATGCCTTAATGACATGTTGACTATCATGCACATAAGACAACCAAGTCATCTTAGGTCTAAGGTTCACACGCACTTAAAATGATTATGAAGTAAGATATTGACAGCCAAGAATGAACTCTATGTGTTTGTTTCATTTTGCGAGTCAATGCCCAAATGCCTGTTCTCCAATGATGCATCCATACACTTATATTATCAGTATCTCATACTGAACGATACGATGCTCACTGTAAAAATGTACCTACTCTCTAATGCCCTCTAGAATATTTTTGACTCATTGCTTAGTTTTAGTAATTGAGTACTATGATAGCTTTGTATCCATATTCATACCTCTTTATAAATAAGACTTCTTAACTCAAACACATTGTAACATGCGATATTTTACACCAATCAAGATTCATATGCATGAAAGACTTTCCCAAACATTAATATCAAATTAATGTCTTATTAATAATTGTGAAAATGTATATATACAACCTTAATATCCTCTAGTATCCGACATTAACTATTTGTGTTATATATACAACCTCAATATTCTCTAGTATCCCTCATTAACTATTCACATTAAGGGCCTATCAGTAACAAATCTCACCTTACATGTGTCATTTACTGTAGCATGGGCTCTTTGTATTAGTTCAAGATTAAAGCTACTATTCTCATTTATTTCTCTAGCTTTTCCTTTACTCTTCAATTTCCTTCGTCAAAGTTATTCTTTCCTTCCCATTGGAAAATACAAAGGGTTCTTCCCATTCTAGTTAAATGGCATCTTCATCTTGTAGGACAAACTCAAGGTCCATTCTATTTAGTTATAAAGAATAAGTTAAAACATAGTGCTAAGGAAATTTGGGAGAAATTTCTTATCCTTGATGACTACGAAATCCTCTTTCCTGGTGCTGATGATCCCCCTAATCAACTGTTGGGATGCTCCATAACTGTTTTCTTTCATCAACTCTAATTAGGCCTCATTGTCCTCTTATTTAGGGTGTTCTTAAACAATTTCACATAAATATATCCCAACGCACTCCCAAATCCTTTAGGCTCCTTTGTGGCTTTTTTATCCTTTGTACTAAGCTAGGGAAGGAAGAATATTTCTTCTTGTAATGCCCAGGTGGATAATATGAATTCCCAATCAACTGGGCAAACAAGCTCCTGGTGGACTTCAAACCTTCAAAGGACCTCATCCCCTCTTTTGCTTAACGAAATATAGCCCTTTTAAATAGTGCAACCTTTTAGACTATCATTCTGAATGGGAAGGGTGTTTTCTTTTAGAACAGGTTATCACAAAAAACGGAGGAGTTGGCCCAAGATATAGGTCATGTATTTTATGAATTTCACATCCACTCCTTAATTTGAGTGAGGAACTAATGTTTTTCAAATTTGTAGATAGCATACTCATTGCACTCCTATTGGGCTAGGAGGTAGGGGTGATCTTGGCCAGAAGGAAAAGGAAAGCCTTTAGTTCGCTTGAGACCCCTTATTTAATTATAGTGCCTTATACATTTGTGGTAGAGAGGCCAACCCTTGCCCTTTCAACACATAGTGTGGAGCTCCTTCAAGCTACTACTTCCACCACTAGGACTAGTTCCTTCTCCTCATCGATGTACTTGAAACTGCCTAACCTAAACAACCAACACCTTTCTTTGAACGTCAAGTGTCCATCCATGAATTCATTCTAGGCTTGGAAGTGCCCACGAGACCACACATTCTGGTCCTCAATTCATTTTTCATGGAAAGACACAATTTGGTGCGCCAATTCATATGCAAATTGGTTACCTCCCGTGATTGAGAACTAACCTCAAATCTAAATCAAGACAATTCCTTCGACAAAGATGCTGGCCACATGACCATGGTAAATACTTATATTGATCATTCCCCCTTCTTTTTTTTCACTAGGTATTTGTCTCTGTTTATCTTTCCCTCAAGCCCTTACCAAAAGCGTTTGCATTAGAACTTCGTGAAAGAAGTTCTTTAGAGTGCAAGAGGAGCAAACTAGCAAACATATCAAAGCACTACAATTAGATTGTGGACGTGAGTATATGAGTGCTGAGTTCCTCAAGGAACATGGTATTGTATCACATTCCTTACCTACTGCAGCATACATTTTGAATAGGATACCCTCTAAGTTTGTTTCCTCCACCCCGCACGAGATATGGTATGGAAGGAAGTCAGCTCTTAAGCATTTGACTATCTGAGGCTGTCTGCCTTATCTTAGGAAGACAAAGATAGATAAGGAAGAGATGAGGGAGGTTATGAGATATCCTAGAGACTTTATGGGGTACGAGTTCTACATACTAGAGGACATTAGGATTATTAGTGGGTATAATGCATGTCTTCTTGAAGAAGAGTTCATTTGAGAAAGTAGTGTTGATAGAACTATACTGCTCAAGGAAATTGGGCATGAGGAACAAAGTAGTCAGCCCACAATGCATGTTGCTACTTAAATGGAACCTTTTGAGATGTAACCATTGCAAAGATCATGTAGAATCTCTTAGGCACCAAAAAGATATGGTTATGTCCTAGAGAATGGATACGAGTTGTTTGTAATGGGAGACAAGCATGACAAGTGACTCATGACTAGTGCACCAAAGTTAAAGGAGGCACCCAAGGAAGGAATATCCAAGGTAACTCATCCTAACACCACTACAAGTATTTCCCATAGGAGAGACCTTGTATGTTTCATTTGTCAAGAGGGAGGACATTTTGCAAACTATTACCTAAACAATAAGATAATGATCCTCAATGACATGGGAGAACTAATCACCAACAAAAGCGAAGGAGAAGACGAAATTGATGACCATGGTGATGATGAAAATGTTGAACAAGTGGATCAAGGAGGCATTAACTTGGTGACCATGAGGGTCTTTAACACCCAAGCTAAGGAGGAATTGAATGATGAGAAAGGGGAGAACATTTTTTACGTAAAACTTGTAGTGTGATTGTTGATGGAGGTAGTTACACCAAAGTTGTTAGCAACACATTTGTTGAAAATTTGAGCTCGTCTACCATCGCACACCTACGACCTTATCAACTTCAATGGTCGAATAATAGTAATGAAGTTTGGGTCACCAAGCAAGTGAGGGTTCCATTCAATATTGGTGGCTATGAAGATAAGGTTTTGTGCGATGTGGTCCTAATGTAAGCCTACCACATCCTCTTAGATCAGCCATGGCAATTTAGCCAATGAGTGGGCCATGATGAGTTCACCAACCAATATACCTTCCATTTTGGTAGTAGGAAGGTTACATTGGTACCATTGCTTCCCAAGTCCATGAAGACCAAGTGTACATGCAAAAACACTATAAAATAATTTTGGACAAGAATAGGAGGAGAAGAGGAGAGGAGAAGCAAAGAGCCAAAGAGGGAGAGAGAGAAAAGAAAATTGAGAGAGTGCAAGAGGGAGCAAAAGGGTATATGATACAAGAGCGAGAGAGCGAGGGATGTAAGGAGAGCTTGTGGAAATGATAGTCCTATGGTATTACTATTGTACAAAGAAAGCTCAATGCTTTCCGATGATGTCACATCCTCCCTCCTTGACTATTGTTCCACTTTTTCAAGAATTTGAAGATGTATTTCTGGAGGAGTTGCCTAGTGGTTTGCCACCTGTTCATGGAATTGAGAACTAAATTGATTTTATCCTTGGAGCTTCAATTCTAGACCAACCCACTTACAAAGTGAACCCAGAAGAGGCTAAGGAGATACAATGCCAATAGGAGAATTGCTTGAAAAAGGGTGGGTTGTGTGCCTCAATTGCTTTCAGATAGGACACTTCATGAGCAAGTGTTTGAATGAAATGCTTGACATTCACCTTCAGCTTGGAGGTTGTGTGGAAACCAAACCAATTCCATCTAGGGAGTCGTAACCTTTAAGTGGATTCTTTCAAGAAAAGGGGAAATCTAAACAAGAATTACTCAAGGCAATTGGATTAGGAGTTGTGGAAGTTGTGAAAGAGGCCACAACCAAAATAGAAGTGGGGATTATCAATGAACATGAGAGTGCAAGAAGACTAGTTGAATGAGAGGCCAAGCTTGTAGAGTTTTATCTGTATTGGCTACCCTAGACCAATCTCATGGTGTTCAATTAACCTAGAAGAAGTTCTAGATATTCTAGAATTACAATAGACTAGTAACTTGATCGATTGAATAGAGCAGGATCAACGTAGGCACATTCTTGGACTTCTTGAATTTACAATCATGTGGGATGTGATTGATATAGAAGTTTGTGATCATAAATGCAGAGTGCACCCAAGATGATCATCACACATCCAGATTGAGCTATGCAATTCATAGTCAATCACCCTTTAGGCTAGATCAAACGTGTAAGGTGGGAATTGCATATTTTAGGCTAAAGTTTCAAATTTTGACCATTGGAGCCACATTTTCAAGGGCATTTTGTTCATTTCACACTTGTATTTGAAATTTTAGCTTGTATCACTTATATATGCCCTTCCCCTTGCATTTTGTAAGAGCTAAAACCATGTATCTTTATGAGTGTTGAATGAAGGCGTTTTCATATTTCACCCTCCATACTTGTGTGTTTGGTGAGTATTAAGTGAATCAACTTCAAACTCAAATTTCAAATTGGGTCATTCGGCTTGCTTCAAATTGTTCATGGCCAGCATCTCCATGGCATAGGTGTTTCATTGTTTGGTTGTATCAATTCCTCAATGTTGTAAGGATTTGCCTCACATGAGGTACATTCTTACTTGAGTGTTTTGGTTCAAAATTGCTATTTATCCTTCGTTTATTTTCCCTATCATTTTCTCTATTTTCTAACCAATTTTGATGCTTTGCTTCCGCTTAATTCACATCAATAATAAAACAAACCCTACTAGTTTTTGTTCCAAAACATGCAAGATATCAATGAAAGATGATAAAGTTGAAATCTTGTACATTTGGAATGCTTCCAAATGGTTTGTGCATGATTCTTAGAGTCATGGCTCTCAAATCTCAAACTCGAGTTTGTCGACACGATTGTGATGCTTACAAACTCCTCCTACAATCCACAAAACTCTTTTTGTGAAGCTCTAACAAAATACTTTGGCCTAAGAGGAATTTTTGACGAAAGAGTGCTCAAAAGAGGGTGGCTAGGGGCTACTGTCTTTTGCTTGAAGGGTGTGCACAAAATTTATGCTTAATGGATGCATCTTGAACTCTTCAAGACTCCTTTAAATAATTGAGACACTAAGGTTTGGGGTATGGGCTCCATGGGCCCTCCTACAGGGAGCCTTTTTATTAGAATAGCCTATGGACTTTTATTTATTAATCTCATTAATAAATCAACCCATAAATCCTTCAATTATTAATCTCTGTTAATAATGAAAGCTCAAAATTATCCAATTTAATTAATCTTATTAATCAAATCAATTCCCCATTGTGCTTCTAATCAACGATATCATCATTAACAAACACCATGGTAATTATTTAGTCCAAGGCAATTACAACTTAAAAAATTGTGCAATCCATCAATTTAACACTTGCAATACAACCTAACCTTATTTGTGTGATTCTCTAGGCTTATCCTTAATTGTTAACAAACATAGCTTGAAGGATATGGGCAACGTCTAGCCCACAACCTATATTGTAGCCCAATTAAGGTGAAATGATTTAGATCACAATGAACCTTTTCGATTATGACTACCATACTATATAAACCTTTGGTCTTATTATGTCCCTAACAAGAGAGAGAGTCAAATTTGGTCAAACTCACAAACTCGATCATATGACCAATCAACATGTCCTCATGAAAAAAATCTTCTTATCGAAAACTCCTTTTCAATCATACAATGCTTTGCCCAAAGGCCTCTATCTCATAGAACACCAACTACATAGACCAAATGTGTTTCTTCTTCCTTAAGTTATTATCCAAATGCTTGATTCTCCAATGGCGCATCTACACATATGTATTTTTATTGTACCAAACGACATGACACTCACCATGCAAATACAAGGTATGAAAATCATATCTATTCTCTAATGACCTTTCGAGTGTCAATGACTCATGGATAAGTTTTAGTGATTGAGTATGATTAAGTACCAAAAGTCTTGTATCTATGTTCATAACTCCTTATGAATAAGGCTTCTTAACTTAAACACATGGGCACATACAATATTTTATACTAATTAAGATTTACATGCATGAAAACTTGCCTAAAGATTGATATATCAATTAATATTTTATTAATTATTGAGTAAAAGTGCATATATAACCAAATGTCTTTCTAATATCTCTCACTTTCTATTAGCATTATAGGGTATATCACTAGCAATCTTCCACGTGCACTATCATGCCAATAGTACTCAAATGCCAATAGTTTTCAAAAATGGCACATTTTATTCCTTGTCACAAAATCAATGATGTAAACCAAGTAGCTAATGTGTTCTTTACGGAAGTTGTACGCTTGCATGAGGTCCCCAGGGCCTTTTTCTTTTTTTTTTCCCAATTGTGATGTTAAAGTTTTTTAGTTACTTTTGGAAAACATCATGGTGTAAGTTGGGAACAAAATTACTTTTCTCTACCACTTGTCATCCCCAAAATCGAAATTCGGGAACCTCATTTCATGCTATTCTTAAAAAGAATTTAAAGTCTTAGGAAGGATGTTACCACATGTTGAATTTGCATATAATAGGAGCACACACTACCACATAATTTTTGCCCTTTAAAATTATGCATGGATTTAATCTCTTAACTCTTATGGATTTGTTGCCATTACCTAGTAGTGCACAAGTTAATGTAGATGGCAAGAAGAATGCTAAGTTTGTGAAGTCCTACCGGGAGAAAGTGTACCAAAATTTGGAGACAATGACCCAACAATATGAACAACAAAAGGTCCTATTTGAACCCAATGATTAGGTGTGGGTTCATTATAGGAAGGAAAGATTCCCCCTAATAAGGAAAACAAAGCTACACCCTAGGGAAGATGGCCCGTTCAAAGTTTTGGAGAAACTTGGAGAGAATGCCTACAAAATTGAGCTATTCAATGTGTATGGTATTAGTGCTACCTTTAATGTGTTTGACATAGCCGTCTTTGATGTAGGTGATGAGAAGGACCTAATGTTAATGGAACAACCTTCTCAAGAGAAGGGGAATGATGTGGACATCAAAGGCCAAAACTGCCTCAAATTGCCACCTAAACCCATTACAAGAACAAGAGCTCACAAGTTCAAGGAGCCTCTTACGAGTTTCATGCTTAATTAGGATTTTGGAGGACCCATGGACATGATTGGAGAGATAGAGGATGGAAGGCAACATCAAGTTCTAACTTGGGAGGTCTAGAAGTCACCAATGGAGTTTGGAATCGTGATTTAAACCAGCTCAAATTGAGCTAAACAAGTTGGACCATAGCTCAAGAATTCTACCATTATGATCAAGTAGTAACTTGATTGATCTCAACACCCACAATTGGCCGGGTAGCAAGAGATGGCACATTGGAATGACAATCACGAATTAGTGCGATAATCTCGAAGGGTGCGATCGTACTGAAGACCTTCTAGAATAATGATTGCATGACCATCAGATTGCACAAGATCAATTGTAATGCAAGTGAGAATGCATATTTTAACTTCTTATCAAAATTTAACCATTAAAGCCACTTTTAGGATGGTATTTTTGTCATTTTACCTACTTAAACCCTAGGGTTATGCCTTGTATCTGTAAATACAATCATTTGGCTCTTGTATAAAAACTTTTGGTCATTAAATGAAAGCTTGAGTGAATATTATCTTTCATTTTCTTACTTGTTTGAGTGTGAGTTATTACACCAAGCTCAAGTACAAGTTAGGTCATTTGGGTGTATTTGGGTAGTTTGTGGCCAACACTTTTTGGTGTGGTGTTTGGTTCTTTGATTACCAAAAATCCAACTAATTTCAAAGATTAATCCCAAGTGAGGTTAGTTTTTGTTTGATTTTCTTCGTGCAATCTCATCAGTTATCATTTTCCTATTTTCTTCCCATTTTCCTAACCATCTTTGATCCTTGCTTCTACTCGTTTCACATTAGGAATGTTTGCAAGTTGGATAGGGTTCCCCTCCCAGTGGGCTAGTGCACATCCTTCGAGGCTTGTCACCACTATGGATGAAGATTGGCATTGCTAAACTCAAACAAGGCCTTTTCATCCTGCAATAGAAAATACAACTAGCTATTCCTTCAAAGAATGCTCAACTTGCCACCTCCTTGCTTACACATAATAGATTGTTTGAGTCCACAATAGCAAATGTCTCTTCCTTGTTTGATACTTAGAACTTTAGATTAGGGCGCCCTCTCATGATGTAACAAAAAAAATTAGAGAGCATTTTCCTTATCAATGGCATGAAAAATAAAACTTGTATGACTTGTCTAGAAGCAAAATAAAAAAGATTGTCGTTTGGAACTCATATCAAATGTACCAAACAGCCTTTTGATTTGATTTATATTGATGTTTGGGGTCCTCACTCCACAACATCTAGTGGTGGTCATCATTTTTTCCTCACAATTGTTGATGACTTTTCAAGATGCACATGGATTTCTCTTTTGCAGCATAATGATGTTGCCTAAAATTATAGTTAATTATGGTGTTATATTTAACAAGTTCGGTGATATATATTGCGCATGGTAACATTAAAATTGTGTAAAGTGGACGTTGTGTCAAACAAATCTTACGATGAAAGAAAATGCTTAAATTACACATGAATTTCATTAAATGTTATCATGCATGTATCTTAGAATGAATTACATTAAATATTATGATGCTTGTGAAGGTTATCATGATTGTAGAGGTTAAATAGTGACTTTCCGAAGAGGTCGTGTTCTAGTGGAACATTCAAATGACCTGAAACTTTGAAAGATAAAGGAAAAATGAATTGGCTTTCCAAGGGTACAAAAGTAGGTCAATTAGACATTAGACAAGAAAGTTACATGTAAAAGTATGAACACTGCCAGAACAATCAGAAACCTTGAATTGGTGCAGTCAGGGCCGTGGTCGTGGGAGGGGGAGCCACGATCGCAAGGCGGATATGCCTGCAGTTGCGATTTAAGATCTCACCATGCACTGGATTTTTGGCGGTTCGAGGCACAATTGCAATGAGGAGTTCCATAGCTACGGGTGAAGATCACAATATGCATTGGAATTATCGCGGATGAGGAGACCATGATCGTGGGTGACGGCACGAGCAGACATGTTATTTTTGGAAACTAGATTTTCTTGCCATTTTCGTGGGCCTGGAAGCTTGACCTAGTTCTCCCCTTTATAAAGAAGAAATTTGGCCAAAAATTGGAGACAGCTGCTGAGGGAAAAAAGCTGGAAACTTGGATTTCAAGGAGGCTACATCATTCAAGAATAATTGGGAAGAATTCGTGCAATGTTGAAGACATCATCCAGTGTGCAATTGTTCAAAACTTCGGACTAAGATTTTCCTATCTTTTTCTTGTTTTCTTGAATAACAGGATCAAAAATTTTAGCATTATTCTTGCTTTTGTTCTTATTGATTGCTAGATTTCTATTCTAGGACCCTGTGTCAGTTGAGGATTTTTTATGAATACATATATGTGATTTGTTTTCATTGTTCTTATTATTTGCAATTTTGAGTTTATATTTTTCAAGTGCTTGGCTGCTTTGGATTTAATTGTGACCACGTGGGGAATAATGGGAGTGAAATTGTGGTTTAGACATCAATTACAAACATAAATTTTGTGGAAAAAATGAAAGTGAAACCGAGGAATTTACATGGAACAAGCGTTAATATTCATATTCTCAACCTTATTGGGTTGTGGGGACACATTTGTTTAGGTTGGAGCTTTGGGATAATTCAAGAGAATGTCTCAAAGATTAAAACATTAATGCGCCATAATAAGCCAATTGAATTTGATTGCAAACAAATCTCTTATTCATTAAATCTCCACACTACATAAGGGCCTAGGTCTTCTCACCACCAAATCTTCTTTAATTTGCAACTAGTTTGATTACTTCCTTAAATCTGTGTTTTCTCATTTTCTCTCATTCCTTTTATTCTCTCTCGCTGAAAACTGTTTGACTAATATGTTCTCGGTCATAGCAATAGACACAATTCACACCCTCTCTGTGGACACGACACTCGAACTTCACCAGTACTAGTTATTAAAAATTTAATTTTAGTGTGTTACAACAACACATATCACATGAAAGTGAAGTTTCACGCTGTTTTTTCTCCTTTTATAACTATACACTCACATAATTGAAGATCAGCATTGCATCCATTCGTTTTGAAAATGCACCTAAACTTGAACTTCAAACATTTATGGCAGAAAGGGGAATTTTCACCAAATGTCTCGTACTGTAACTCCTCAACAAAATGTAGTGGCTGAGAGAAAACACTAACACCTATATCATTGCCCAAGCTCTACTTTTTCAAGCTAATTTACCTTTCAATTTTGGGGAGATGCCATTTTTACGACAACTCATCTTATCAACCTACTTCTTACGCCAATCCTTGATTATATGTCTCCATATCAGTGCATGTTTAGCAAGTGTCCTCCATACCAGCAGCTTAGGTTGTTTGGTCGTCTTGATTTAGGAAGAAATTTGATCCTAAATCAAGAGAACGCATTTTTATTAGATAGCCACTGGGTGTGAAAGGATATACATTCTATGTTCTATACACTCATCAAATCCTTGTGTCTAGAGATGCCATCTTTTGTGAACACATCTTTCCATTTGACAAAGCACATTGCATTCACTTATTCCAAATCAACCCTCAATCCTAAGTTCACATATGATTAGAGGCTCCTTGGCACTATTTAATCAAGAATAACACACAATGACATACCAAAAAACACTATTACCAATAAACCAGCTGCTTCTTTGACAAAAGAGAACTTTGATAATTCAAATAAACACTTGGCTTAACAACTTCTGTCTGAATTAGTTGTTTCCTATCAAGAACAGCCCCAAAGGAAATCCCTTAGACATAAAAAACTTCCTAAGTATCTTGAAATTTACCAATATAGCTTGAGCCAACCACCAACATCAAAGTCATCCACTACCTATCCTATTAGCATTACTCATGTACCCCCTATAAGTTTAGATGTTTCCTAGCTGAACTAAATAAAGTTAGGGAACCAAGTACCTTCAATGAGGTTGTGCGTGATCCCATATGGAGGGAAGCAATGGAACTAGGGATTCAAGCCTTTGAAGAAAATGATACATGGGATATTGTAACACTACCAAAGGATCATCATACTATAGGGAATTGGTGGGTGTACGAAGTGA
This sequence comes from Avicennia marina, assembly GCA_019155195.1. NCBI lineage: Eukaryota > Viridiplantae > Streptophyta > Magnoliopsida > Lamiales > Acanthaceae > Avicennia > Avicennia marina. The sequence goes on along the minus strand of CM032766.1, from coordinate 8,869,695 downwards.
AAATCCATTCTGATGGAAGGATTGAAGGGTTCAAAGCTAAGTTGGTAACGAAGGGCTAAAACTAAGTGGAAAGCTTTGATTATCATGAGACATTTAGTCTAGTTGTTAAACATGCAAGTATGAGATTAATTTTCTCCCTAGCAGCAATAAAGAATTGATGTATACAACAACTTGATATACATAATGCCTTTCCAAATGGTGACTGGAGGAGGAGATCTACATGGACTTTACCTCAAGAGTATGTATTAGAAGAGGGAGAAGTAGGATCATAGCAAGGTAGAATGTTTTGCTAGCTGCAGAAAGCTCTTCAGGGACTTGAACAAGCCTTTGGACAATGGAATAGCAAGTTCACTAAGGCACTAAGAAGTTATGGATTTCATTAGTCGAAAGGAGGATTATTCCTTGTTTTGAAAGAAGGCAAATGGAGATGATAGAATTGCGGTGTTGTTGTATATAGATGACTTTGTAGTTGGTTGTAAATCTCACATTCAAATTAATGATTTGGTTGTTTACCTGCAGTCCAATTTAAGCTAGGGAACCTGAGCACCCCTGAATAATTTCTAGGCATTGAAATAACAAGGTCTCATGAAGGTAATATGTTAAGTCAAAGGATTTACACACTTGATCTAATAGATGAGTGTGGAACGTTAAGATCCAAAACATCCAAAATTTCAATGAATGTGAACCTTCACTTTAGGACAAACAAGGAAGAAGAGGATGTGGATGGAACTCAGTATAGAAGAATGGTCAGGATATTGATTTGCCTTACTTTTACAAGACTTGAAATTGCTTGTTTTGGGGCAGCTATGGCTATTTAACCGATGGCATGCCACAATGGGGTTACCAACCGGTACACTTTCCATTTTGGTGGTAGGAAGGTTACATTGGCACTAATGTCTTCCAAACAAGTCCATGAAGACCAAGTGTATTTGCAAAAATAATATAAACTAGAGTTTGACAAGAATAGGAAATTGAGAGGAGATAAGAAGAAAAGCGTTAGAGAGAGGGAAAGAGTGAAAAGAAAATAGAGAGTGTAAGAGTAAGCAAAAGGGTGTATAATGGCACAAGTGAGGGATGTGAGGAGAGCATGTGAAAATGAGAGTCTTATGGTGTTGTTGTTATACAAGGAGAGCTTGATCTTTTCCGATAATTTCACATCCCCCATCCTTGATTCCATTGTTCAACTTTTGTAGGAGTTTGAAGACGTATTTTTGGAGGAGTTGCCTAGTGGTTTGCCACCTATTCATGGGATTGAGCATCAAATTGATTTAGTGCCCAAAGCTTCAATTCCAAATTAACCCGCTTACAAGGTGAACTCAGAAGAGGCCAAGGAGATATAACACTAAGTAGGAGAATTGCTAGAAAAAGGGTGGTTGACAGAGCACGAGCCCATGCACCATACTGGTCCTATTTGTGACCAAAAAGAATGGTGAGTTGCGAATATGCGTTGATTGCCAAGCGATAAATGCCATCACGGTAAAGTATCGCTTCCCTATTCCTTATTTGGATGATATGTCGAATGAATTACATGGTGTTAGTATATTTTCTAAAATTGATTTATAGGTACCATCAAATTAGAATGAGGGAAGAGGATGAGCGGAAAATGGCATTTAAGACCAAATTTGAGTTTATATGGATAGATTGTTATTCCTTTTGGTCTTACTAATACCCCTAGTACATTTGTGCGGTTCATGAACCATGTTCTATGTGCTCATATTGGTAAACTTGTTTACTTTGATGATATCTTGAAAGTAGGAGCATGGACGAACATGATGAGCATGTGCAACATGATTTGTTGTAAGTTCGCAGGGAATGCATGTTGAAGAGGAGAAAATCCAAGCCATTCAAGAATAACCCACGCCTTAATCCATGGGAGAGGTTAGTAGCTTCCACTAGTTAGCTAGCTTCTGTCGATGGTTTGTGAAAGATTTTAGCACAATTTCTACCCTGTTGACTGCTGTAATCAAGAAAAATGAGAATTTAGAAGGGGTAAAGCACAACAGAATGCCTTTGACACCATTAAACAAAAGCTTACACATGCACCTATCCTTTGCCTACTTGATTTTGGTAAAACAATTGAATTGAGCGTGATGCTTCTGTTGTAGGTATTGGTGTCATCTTGATGGAAGTAGGACGACCCATTGTATACTTTAGTGAAAAGTTGAGTGAAGCCACCCTCAATTACCCTAATTATGATTACGAATTGTATTCCTTGGTCCAGACCTTGCAAACTTGGCAACACTATCTAAGACCCAAGAAGTTTGTGATCCACATCGACCATGAGTCCTTGAAGTTCATTAAAAGCCAAGGTAATTTGAACAAAAGACACGTTAGGTGGTTTTCTTTTGTTGATATTGTTCCCTATGTGATTAAGTATAATAAAGGGAAGGAAAATGTCGTTGCCCATGCTTTATCACGTAGGCATGCCTTAATTTCTACCTTGAGCACTAAATTATAGGGCTTTAAACATATCTATGAGATGTATGCAAATGATGATGATTTTGTTGATGAATTTGCCTTGACTCACACTTACCCACATGAGAAATTTTATTAAGACAATGGGTACTAATACTATGATCGAAAATTATGTGTGCCTAATTGTCTGTTGCATGTATTGTTGATAAAAGAGGCTCACAATATAGGATTAATGAGACACTTTGATGTCACTAAAATAGTGAGCACCTTGTAGGAACACTTCGATTGGCTTCATTGGAGGAGGGATGTGTCCAAGATTATTGACCGATGCTTGAAGTGTCGAGAGGCCAAGTCACACACACACCCCTATGGTTTGTACAGTCCTTTACCCATACCCCAAGCCCCTTGGACTGACATTTCTACAGATTTTGTGTTGGGATTGCCTAGGAATTGGAGTGGATGTGATTCTATATTTTTCATTGATAGATTTTTAAAAATGGCACACTTCTAGGTGGTATTGATTACAGCCATTGTTGAACTCTGCCCCTAAGAGAAAATGGAAAACAACTGAATCTAATTGTGTCATCAAAAACTATATTAAATTTTATAGTATCATACAGTTCAAGGAAAGAAGCAAGATGTCTATTTGGGTCCTCGCGTGGGACTTCAACAAATTAGTTAGATTACACCATATTAATTAGTGCAAGTTTTAGCTTGAAGTTATTAGCATTCAATGGTGGTCTCATAATTCCTATGCTAGTTTTGTGGAGGAGGAAGTTCTAGTGGTGATAGGTTATTTTCTACAAGCACGATCCAGACCAGCCTAGATTAAGCTAAGCCACCCCGGATCGACATTGAAGTGTTCACGATCAAGCTAGAGAATGCGATCATTTGTAGGGAAGCATTTAGCTAGGAATTTGTTTACCTTGTCATGCCAAATTACTTTGCCACAACCAAGTGAGAGTTATAGATTTAGTCAAACTCACAAACTTAGTCATATGACCAATCAGCATTTCCCCTTGAAATAAATGCTCCTATCAGAAACTCTATTCTAATCATATATTACCTTGGCTAAGGGCTTTTGTCTCATAGAACACCAACTGTACAAAACAAATACCTTGCTCACTTGCAAGGAAACAAATCCCTCATTAAATGCACACATGCTTCCATATTTATTCGAGCAATAGCATATTGAGTTTATAACTCTCTACATGCTAGGATAGATCAAGCCTTTAATGCTCTAATGACATGTTGATTGTCGTGAGCACGAGATAATCATGTCATCTTAGGTCTAAAATCTACAAACACTTTACATGATCATGAAGTAGGACGTTGATAGTCAATAGTGAACTCCATACGTTTGCTTCGCTTTGCAAGTGTTCAAATGCTCCATTCCTCAATGACTCATCGACACACAAGTATTCTCAGTATCTCATATTGAACATCATGATACTCACCATATAAATATAAGATGTACAAGTCATACCGACTCTCTAATACTCTTTCAGGTGTTTGTGACTCACAAATATCTTTAGTGATTGAGTATCAAGAGAGCCTTATGTCCATAATCATAACTTCTTATGAATAAGTTTTCTTAACTCAAACACATGAGCACATGCAAACACTTTATGCCAATCAAAATTTACATATATGAAAACTTGCCAGAATATTGATACAATATTTTGCTAATTATTGAGTGAAAGTAGATATAATGAAATGCCCTTCCAGTATCTCTCATTTTCTATTAGTGTTAGACAGCAGATCATTAACAGTTGTTCACACTCAAACTCAAAGTATGGAAATAAAGAAGAACATATTCTTTATTCAAGTATGAAAAGTAACGAAAGTTCTTCCAATATACTCAACTTAATGTATTTATAGTAGTCCCAAAGAAACCTTAGGTTTACAAGTCTAATAGGCCAAAATGGGTCACTTAAAAGGCCCTCTAATAGCAAAAAATTTGAAAAATAAGCCCAAAATCCACTTTTCTTGCCCGTTTTGATTGATTTGGAGGTCACATGTTCAATGACACCTTCCTTGTGATTGATCTGCTATGATCTCACAAACATATAATCACAATTCTGGAGACTACCTAGTATGATCATAGTTGCTTGGATTGATCACAGCAATGTGCAATTGTAATTTTCCAAAACTCCCATCTTGTGCCCAGGTTAATTAACAGCCCTTGGGATCAATCATGCCCCAACTGATCGTAATTCTAAAGTATTCAAACAATAATCTAGTATCCCTATCTCGATCTAGCTTGGCTCAAATCGCAATTCAAAGCTCTTTTGCACTTCTTAGCCTTTCCAAGTTAGAATTTAACACCAATTTCCATTCTTTGGCTCTCCAAAAAAAAAAGAAAAAACAAGAACTCTTCAACCCTCTAATCAAGTAAGAAACTTGTAGATGCTTCCTTAAACTTCCACACTCGTGCTCTCATGATAGGTCTGCGCAGCAACTCAATGGGATCTTAGTTCTTGATGTCCACATCATTCCCCTCCTCTTATAAAGGGTGTTCCATCAACCTTAAGACCTTCTCATCACCTACATCAAAAGAAGCTAAGTCAGAAACATTAAAAGTAGCACTAACACCATATTGATTGGCAACTAATTTTGTGGATATTTTCTCCAACTATTTCCAACAATTTGAATGCCCCCATCTCCTCTAGGGTGTAGCTTTGTTTTCCTTTGTTGTTGATGTGAACTGATGAAAGAAAGGATGAAAAATGGTTAGGAAACTTGGGAAAAATGAAGAGAAAATGAAAACAGGGAAATAAACAAGGAAAAATTAGATGATAAACAGTGAGATTAAATCCAAACCACTGAGTGAATGCACCTCACGTACGGCAAACCCTTATAACAAATGGGAACAAAAACAATTGATGAAATTCAAAAAACCAGACTGTGGGGTTGTTAGCCATGAACCACTAGAAGCAAGTCAATGACCAGATTTGATACTTGAGTTTTTCGAGGTTGAATTACTTAACACTCACAACACACAAAGTATGGAAGGAAAAAAAGAAATGTTCTTCAATAATTCAATACATGGTTCAACTTGCTATAACAAATGGAAGGGGAAGGAAATTTATAATAAGTACAATCCAAAATTGAGATACAGATTCGAAACAACAAAAATGCCACTCTAAAAATGGGCTTTAACGGCTAAAATTTCAAAAGAAGGGTCAAATTTTGGTATTCCTACTCGTTGTGTTTGATTCGAAGGTCCTTTCAATTGAGAGCTTGGTGCAAGGATTGATCTAAATGCGATCTGAATTGCATGTGGTTGTTTGCCAAACTTTTTGTATTTACGATCTCGTGCCATCGTGCTCAATCGCATGCCCATGTGATTGTAAATGATGAAAACTCTCAAAACACACCCAGGTCAATCTGGTTGCCAAGTGCTTGATTTGGGGTGGCTTGAATCGCAAATCTAGCTTCTTCCAAGCTCCTTGGCCATTCCAAACCTAAAATTAAAGCCATATTTCACTTTATTTATGATGTGAGCCTGAATTTGAAGCCAAACTTCAACTTTTGGCCCCTCCAAAAATACCAAGGGAAGACCGTACATCATACCCAATTTTGTAGCACCTCCAATCAGTTTGGAATCACATGAAACCCCTCCTCTTAAAGGCGATTATCCCCAATTCACATTCTTGTCCTTTAGGGTCAAGTACAAGCCTAATTTAGCTAGATGGGCAAAAGTAAAATTCTTTGACCTAGGCATTCTCAACTTGAGTGTAGCACCAATGGATGAAGTACATATTAGGGGATCAAACAAGTCCTCATATGCATGGAACCTTATAAGCTCTACCTTCCATTTAGCTCTCTTTCTTACATCCTTGTGCCCATCCTCAGATTCACTCTCCTTACTACTACACGTTCCTTAACCCTAAGCCTTTGGAAGTACTCTTGCATGAAGAATACTCTCCCAAATATGTTTAGTAAAATTCGTCCCACAAATAGATCAATATTTCAACAACACCAAAATCAAAATCTATCCAAACAAGCCTTAATGATCCAGAATTTTTTTGAATTTTATGAAGAAATAAAATGTAGAAAATATTAAGAATACAATAAATGAAATATAGTCAACCAACTGGATTTACAAACCCAATTAAGTTGGCCTTGATACCACTTTGACGTGAACTAGAGGAAGCAAAGATCGAAAATGGTTGGGAAGTTTCAGGGAAATGAAGAGAAATAAAAACAAGGAAATAAACAAAGAAAAATCAAAGGATTAACAACAAGATTAAATCCAAACCACCGAGTAAGAACATACCTCACTTGGGCAAACCCTTACAATCATATAGGAATGAAAACAACTAATGAAATCCCAACAACCACGTCATGCAGTTGTTGGCCATGAACCATCGGAAGCAAACCAAATGACCTAATTTGATACTTGAGTTTTTGGAGGTTGAATCACTCAACACTCACAACACACAAAGTATGGCATCAAAAGAAGAAATCTTCTTCAATAATTCAATACATGGTTCGAGTTGCTATTACATATGGAAGGGAAAGGAAATTTATAAGGGATACAATCCAAATAAGAAATACAAGTCCAAACTAACAAAATTACCTCAAAATGGGCTCCAAAGGTTAAAATTTCAAGCTTGATCTTGGGGTGGCCTAGATTGCAAATCTAGCCTTCTTCCAAGCTCCTTGGCCACTCCAAACCCAAATTGAAGCTATAATTTCATCTTATTCATGATGTGAGCCAAATTCGAAGACAAACTTCAACTTTTGGCCCCTCCAAAATACCAAGGTAAGACCCAATATCATACCCTAGTTTCATAGCACCTCTAATCAGTTTGGGATCAAATTAGTTGTGGCAACCAGTGCTTTCTAAAATGCACCCACACCCAATCACTGAGTTCAAATAAATCTGTTTTGTGCCCTTTGTTTGCTTGTTGTTGATGTGAATAGGGTCGAAGCAAGGATTAAAACACAGTTTGGAAAAAGGAAAAATAATCGGCGGGATTGCACAAAACAAAGCTAAGTAAGAACTAACTTCACTTGGAGTAAACCCTGACAACAAATTAGATTTTGGCAACCAATAAACTAAACATCACAAAAAGATGTTGGCCACGAACCACTAGAATGTAAATTGAATAACCCTATTTGTGCTTAAGTTTAGGTACAAACAAAAACTCACACACAAGCAAACAAGCATGGAAAAGGAGAGAATATTTTCTATTAAAGTATGTAAATATCCAAGACTTCTTACACTGTACCCTCACAATGCAATTTATAGTGGAACAAGTCAAACCCTGAAATACAAATCTGAAAATGCCCAAAAGACCTCAGGAAAAAGGCTCCAACGGCCAAAAACTTAAAAATTGGCACAAAAATCAGCCTTCCCACTTATCACAATCAATCTAATTGGAAATTGATTTATCATGCCTTCTCTAGATTGTTCCACTATGCATGCAATTGTCCCTACCGATGCATTGCGTTTGCAATTGTGGACTATGCAATTCATTGCATCTTCTCCTAATTGTGAATCTAGAATCCCATCATCCTGTGTCTATTTGATACAATTGGCTTACCTAAATCTATCTAGCTATGTTTGGATCACAATTACAAAGCTCCTTTGTTTCTTGGCCTTGCCAAACTAGAATTTAACACTAAGTTCCCTTTTTGGTTCTTCAAACATGTCCAAGTGTCCTCAATTTCTAGTTAAGCATGAAACTCATAAAGGCACCCTTAAACTTGCATGCTCAAGATTTTGTAATGGGTTTTGTGTGGCGACATGAGGGGTCTCAGTGCTTGATGTCTACATTATTCCCCTCTTCTTGTGAAGGTTGTTCCATCAACCTTAGATCCTTCTTGATGCCTACATCAAAAGAGGCCAAGTTAGAGACATTAAATGTGTCACTAACACCATACTCATTGGGTAGTTCAATTTTGTAGGCATGATTTCCAACTATTTCTATTATTTTGGGTGGATCATCTCCTCTAAGATGTAGATTGGTCATCCTTTGTTGAAGAAATCTCTCCTTTCTAAAATGAACTCACACCGAATCACTATGTTCAAATGGGACTTTCTTGTGCCCTTTATTGACTAGTTGCTCATATTGTTGGGTCCTTTCCTCCAAATTATGGTGCATCTTCTCATGTAAAGACTTCACAAAATTCAGCACTTTTCGTGCCATCTACATTGACTTGCTCACTACAAGGTAATGGCAACAAATTTATTAGAGTTAAAGGATTACATCCATACACAATTTCAAATGGAGAATATTCTGTGGCATTGTGTGCTTCTACTATAGGCAAATTCTATGTGTGGCAAGCATGCTTCTCGAGATTGCAAATTCTTCCTAAAGATAGCAGACAACAATGTTACCGAGGTCCTATTAACCACCTCGGTTGGGCCATCGGCTTAAGGATGGCACCCAGTCGAGAAAGGCAATTTTGTTCCTGACTTACACTAAAGAGTTTTTCAAAAATAACTAAGAAATTAAGCATCACAATCCAAAAAAATACTCTTAGGGATGCCATGCAAGCGTACAATTTTCCTAAAGAACATATTAGCCACATGACTTGCATCATTTGTTTAATGACAAGGAATGAAATAAGCTATCTTAAAAATCACAACAATGAATATAACTTCATGTACATTCCTACTCGTAGGCAAATCTAAGACAAAAATCTATAGAAATATCAATCTAAGGAGATTGGGGCATAGGCAAAGGAGTATATGTGTCAGAGACTTTGGCTCTCAACACTGCAAGCACCGATCAATAATATTAGTGACATTCTTCCTCAAATGAGGCCAATGAAAGTGTTCCTACAAAATGCTCACAATTTTGGTGACACCAAAGTGTCCTATCAATTCTCCATCGTGAGCTTCCCTTTCCAACAATTCACAAATTAACATTTTGGCACACAAAACTTCCCATCAAAGTATAAATACCCATCATCTTGACAAAATCTTTTGTAAGAAGTAAAATGTGTTAAGGTATACATAGCACCAAAATCAACATCATTTTTGTACAATTCACAAATATGTTTAAAGCCCATCCTAATCAAACTATGCCTACGTGATAAAGCATCGGCAATAATATTGTCCTTTTGTTTCTTATACTTAATCATGTAAGGAAAAGTATCAATGAAAGCAACCCACCTTACACGTGATTGGTATGGATCATGAATTCCTTAGGTCTCAAGTAATGTTGTCAAATTTGCAATGCCTGAACCAAGGAGTACAAGTCAATGTCATATGTTGGGTAGTTAAGGGTGGCACCACTCAACTTCTCACTGAAGTATGCAATGGGCCTTCCTTCTTGCATTAGCATGACACCTATCCCAACGCCTGAGGCATTACATTCAATTTCAAAAGTCTTTTTTTAAAGTCAAGTAAACTAAGAACAAGTGCAAGCATGAGTTTTTGTTTTAATGTGTTGTAGCATCTTTTTGAACTTTATCCCATTTGAATTTTTCATTCTTCTTGATCATAGCCATTAGCAGGACAGTTGGAGTACTAAAATCCTTCATGAATAGTTGGTAGAAGCTAGCTAAACCATGAAAGCTTCTAACATCTCCAACAAATTGAGAAGTAGGCCATTCTCGAATGGCTTTCAACTTTTCCTCATCAATGTGTATACACTACAAGCTAACAACAAAAACCCCAAAACACTTAACGGTCCGCACATAATACACACAACTGGGTCCAAATAGCAACAAAACCCACAAAATTTCCTTTTCTTTGTACTATTTTTCTTCCTCTTTTTTGTGCTATCTTTTGCTTTTCTTCTTCTCTTCGTTTTTGTTTATCCAAACAATACACTAAATATCCAACAATATTCCAACAAAAAATCCCCAAAAATTCGTCCAGAAATCTATCTATCTATGTGTATATATATATATATATATATTATAATTTCAGAGTTTTAACAGAGCAAATAAGAAAAGAGTGGAAAATAAAATGAAGGTGGAGAAAATGGTTCAAATGGAACATCAACCAATCAACTAGATTAAGAAAGTTGATTAACCTACTCTAATGCCAATTAATGTGAACATGATAGAAGTAATGATCGAAAACACAGTTTGAAAAAAAGAAAAGATAACCAACAAGATTGCAAAAAATAAAATTGAGCAACAATTTACCTCAGTTAGGGTAAACCCTTGCAACAAATTGCATTTTAGAAACCAATAAACCAAACACTATGCAAAAAGATGTTGGCCACGAACCATCGTAACCAAATGAGCCGATTTGTACTTGAGTTTGGGTGCAAACAAACACTTGCAAACAAGCAAGTGTGGAACAGAAGAGAATATTCTCTATTACAGTACGCAAATAACCAAGAGTTCTCACATTGTGCCCTCATAATGTCATTTATAGTGGAACAAGTCAAAACCCTAAAATAAAAGTCTAAAATGCCCTAAATACTGCTGAAAAGGGCTCCAATGGCCAAAAATTTGAAAATTGGTACAAAAATCCGCCTTCCCACTCATTGCGATCGATTTGACTGGAAATTAGATGGTCACTTATTTCTGGATTGATCCGCTGTGCATGCGATGATTGCATACTATTGATAGATAGTGTCTTCTCCAAATTGTAAATCTAAATCTTATCATCCTACATCCAAGATTATTTCCCTCCATTGGATCAATAGAGTCTCTAGGCAATTGTAATTCCATAACACCCATCTAGTAATTTAGCTTGCCTAGATCAATCCTGCTAGGTCCAAATTCCAATTTCACACCTCTTTTGAGCTTCTTGGTCCTTCTAAGCTAGAATTTGACACCAAGTTCTTCTATTTGTTCTCCAATTGCATCCAAGTGTCCTCTAACTTCCCAATTAAGCATGAAACTAATAAGGGCCTCCTTGAACTTATGTGTTCAAGATCTTGTGATGGATCTATTAGGTTTCAACAGGCTTGGGATTGGGATTTAAAACTTTAAAACCATAAAACAACAATATAAACATAGTAGAATAACATACCAAACCTATTCTGCATTCGCCATAAAGCATGCATTAATTGAAATGCACCACAAAAGAACTAAAAAGAATGTACTTTGGAATCATATTCTAATGAACATGCTTGTGATCCTTAAGTTGTGGCCTTCAAACCTCAACATCTGGATTGTCCACACAATTGTTGTGATGACAAGTGCCTTCTACACCTTGTGAAACACATTGTGCAAGGCTTTAACATAAACTCCTTTGGGCTAAAAGGCTTTTTGGAAACATGAAGAAAAGGAGAGGGTGGCACACGATTTTTTTTTGGTTTTTGATGCTTATTACTCTTCTAAGACATGTATTTATATTAAGATGCTACGGCACACTTGTTATGGGCTTCATGGTCTCACTACACGGACCTTTAGTAATTACTAGCCCATGGACCTTCTAATTACTAAACTCTTGAATAATTGCAACCCACAACTCTTAATTATTAATCTCCATTAATAATTAAGAAGCATCTAGCCTCTTTATTATTAATCTCTATTTTCTATTAACAATAATGGCTTAATGGAATTATATCATTCAACTTAATTAATCCTATTATTAAATTAAAGGCTATCATACTTCTAGTTAATAATCTCATTATTAACAAACATGATTCACATCAAATAATTCCTTTCATGTTCTGTCTCTTTAATCTAATTTATCCTATGAATTAAATTAAAGTTTCTATTGTGCTTTTAATTAATGATCGCATCATTAACAAAAACCATGACAATTTGTTTGGTTCAATCTAATTGCAACCAGAAAAATTATGCTACCAGCCAATTTAACACTCATCCTTAATTGGCAACAAGATAGCTCAAAGGATATGGATAGTGCATAGTCTACAGCCTATATATCATAACTCAATTAAGATGAAGTTAAACAAATCACAAAGAACCCTCCCGATCGTGAGTACCATGTGGTATAGACCTTTTGTCTTACTTTATCCCAATCAAGCAAGATTAATGAATTTAGTCAAACTCACAAAATCGATCATATGACCAATCAACGTGGCCTCATGAAACTAAAGTTGACAAATACTTTACTTGCAAGGAGACAAATCTCTAATTGAACACGCATATGCCTCCATACGTACTTAGGTAATGGCACATTGGGCTCATGACCTTATCTCATACTAGGATAGATATTGGCCCTTAATGCTCTAATGACATATTGACCATCATACGCACAAGACAACCATTAAGTCTAAGTCCACGTGCATTTAACACAATCATGAAGCAAGATGTCGACAGCCAAAAGTGACTATACATCTATTTTGTTTTGCTAGTCATTATTCAAATGCTAATTCTCCAACCATGTATCCATACATATGTATTCTAAGTATCTCATACTAAAAGACATGACATAGACCATACAAATACAAGGTGTGCAAGTTGTACCGATCCTTAATGTCCTTTAAAGAGTATATGACTCATGTATTGGTTTCTATAATAGAGTACTATGACAACTTTGTATTCATATTCATAACTCCTTATGAATAAGGTTTCTTAACTTAATTACTTGGGCACATGTAATACTTTACGCCATTTAAGATTTACATACATGAAAATATGTCATAATATTGATATGAATAAATTAATATTTTATTACTTAATGTGAAGGTGTATATATACAGCCATAATGCCCCGAGTATCCCTCATTAACTATTGGCGTTAGAGGGCATATTACTATGCAATCTAGCTACACTTGTGTTACTAGCCTGGTTGGTAGGTCAGTCACATTATGTGTTGAAGCTATTTTTAGCATGACTACATTTCCTTTGCCAATGATGCCTGGAATAATATTGCAATACCTATTCATGTATTTGGATTTCTAATGACACCCCAATTCCCTCACCTATACGGTCACACCATGATTGTCATAATAAAGTAGCAACGACCAATCCACATGCGAAACCTCTTGAAGTCGTGATACAAACATTCTTATCCAAACAGCTTTCTTCACAACATCTCAAGTTGTGATGTACCTAGCCTTCAATGGTAGAGTCCATAGTTGTACTTTGTTTGGAATTCTTACAATTGACTGCCCCTCTATTAAGAGTACTTAAAAAATTTAAAGACAAACTCGCTATTATCCACATCTGACTACAATTCAAAATCAATCCAACTACTTTCTTAGAAATTACCATCTCCATATTCAAGTAACATATCCTTAGTGCCACTCAAGTACTTAAGGATGCACTTTAAAGTATTCCAATGCTCTTTTCTAGAACTCACTTGAAACTTGCTCATAACACTTACAATATAGGTGACATCTGGCCTTGTATATAACATTGCACACCTTAGGCTTCCATACTAAACCTTTTCAGTATCTTGTTTATGTACAAGGCTTAGAAGAGACCTTAAAATCTCTTCACTCTACCTCTATAGATGTAAGTGCCTAAGATGAAGGTTGCTCCTTCCAAGTCTTTCATAGAGAAGAAGCAGAACAACCATGTTTTGATTGAGCTTAACACCCAACACCATTCCCTATTAGTAGTATGTTATCGACATACCACACTAGGAATGCAATCGCACTCCCCCTAACCTTCTTATAGACACAGAACTCATTTTTGTTCTTCATGAAGCTAAACTATCTAATTGCACCATATAAGCATCTTCCACAAGCAATCGTTGAGGAAATTAGTCTTAACATCCACATGCCAAATCTTATTATGACAAGTAAAATTCAAATGGATTTGAGCATGGTTATTAATGAGAAAGTTCCCTTATAGACAATTCCCTCATTTTAACTATAGCCCTTTACCACAAGCCTAACTTTATAGGTCTTCGCCTCGCGAGTCAAACCAATATTCCTTTGGTAGACCCACTTGCATCCAAGGGAAACCATTCCCTTAGATGAACTCTCCCAGGTTTACACTTAGTTGACATGCATAGGATCCATTTTTGATTTTATAGAGTCAAGCCACGAGGTTGAGTCCTTATTCATCTTGCTTGATCAAGTAAAATTCAAATGGATTTGAGCATGGTTATTAGTGAGAAGGTTCCCTTATAAACAATTCCCTCATTTTAACTATAGCCCTTTACCATAAGCCTAACTTTATAGTCTCCACCTCACGAGTCAAACCAATATTCCTTTGGTAGACCCCACTTGCATCCAAGGGAAACCATTCCCTTAGATGAACTCTCCCATGTTTACGCTTAGTTGACATGCATAGGATCCATTTTTGATTTTATAGCCTTAAGCCAATAGGTTGAGTCCTTATTCATCATTGCTTGATCAAAGATAGAAGGATCATCTCTATGATTATTATCTCTAATTACCAGCAACTCTTGTTCATTCTCTAGGGGACAACCATCTCTCTCTTGTGAATGAGGGATTCTACCCAATCGTCAAAATGGTTGCATCATTCAAGGTTATTCTTGAATAGGAATTTATCATGAAGGCCTACTACTTTGCTCCTCCTGCTCAACCTCATTAAGCAATACTGTTCTACTACTTTCTTTAATGAACTCTTCTTTGAGAAAATGTCTCTGATAATCAAGATAATCCTATTGTCTTTGAGTATGTAGAAGTATCCTATAAAATCCTTGGGATATACCACAAAGTGATCCATAATGATCTTCATCTCTAACTTATCCATCTTACTTTCTCAATGCAAGTCAAACATCCCCAAATCCTAATATACTTTAGGCTCGGCATCCTTCCACTCCACATCTCATGTGGAATCAAAGGAATGAACTTAGAAGATGTCCTATTTAAGATGTGGGTGCTTGTCAAAAGAGTTTGTTTCAATAAAGAAATGGGAAATCAGTGAAGCTTATTATAGATTGAACCATGTCCAACAAACTATTCAATTGAGGAGTTGCTGGAGGTGTAAGTTGTGACACAATGCCATTCACTTTAAGGAATTCAACAAGCTCGATGCTCATGTTACATGCTTTCTAGCTTGTTTCTCTACTTCAACCTTGAATTCCTCAAACTCTGCAAAGGACTTGTGCTTGGACTAACATTAAGTATCATAACCATTCCTAGAATAATCATCAATAAACGTAATGAAGTAGTGAAAATCTCCCCTTGCCATTTCATAAACGGCTTACAAACATCAAAATGAACTAACTGCAATATTAATGTGCTTTCTCAACCTATCCATCAAATAGACTCTTAAACACTTTGCCCTAGACATGTAGGTTGCAAGTAATATACCTTTCTATCCCCAACCTGCTAATCCGGCCTCTATAGCATGGTCTAGTCATAGATGTCATATATGCTTGGAATTTAAGCTATCCTTAGCTCATTTGTCTATCATAACAGTCATCACAAGCTCATCATCTAAGTTGTGGTAATATAAGCCATTTACCAATGAGGTGGTGCCAATGATCTGAATCGAGCAAAAGTAAAAGATCAAAACGTAGTTGGGAAAAATGGAAAGAAAAATAAACAAGATAAAAGGGATAAATAGTGATATTGAACAAAAACACCTAAGTAGGAACGTACTTTACGTACACCAAACCCTTATAACAAAGTGGAATTGATAAACCAAAGAACCAAACACCTATGTCATAGAGATATTAGCCTCAACCACTAAAAGTATGCCAAATGACCCAATTTAATACTTGAATTTGGAAGTTGAAATCCCTCGACACACATAACACACCAAGTGTTGAAGAAAGAAAGACAAAGTCTACATTCTAGATGTCAAGAGTTCACAAATTCATTGTTCAAAAATGTTACAAATGCAAAGTGAAGGGTATTTAAGAAGTACAAGCCAAAATTTGATAGTACAAGCGTGAAATGAACAAAATGCCCATAAAAATATGGCTCTAATGATCAAAATTTGAAATTTCAGCCCAAAATATGCAATTCCCACCCACTCTTTGAGAATTGTTTTACCAATTTTATTAGGCCTCAATTTTGATCCCTTACAAGCACAACACCTAAATGCCAAGATAGAGTCATGTAAAAGAATATGATGGCTACCAAAAACCTCACTCGACTATGCACAAATGGGTGAAGGATATGTCAAGGGGTCAAATGAGTCCAAGTCCACATGAAAATCTACAAGCTCAGCCTCTTGTTCAACTACCCTCCTTGCACTCTCACATTGATCCTCAATCTCCATTTCTATTTTGCTTATGGCCTCTTTCACAATGTCCCCAACCCCTAATCAATTACCTTTGGTTCTTCGTGTTCAGATTTCCCCTCCCCTTGAAAGACTCCACTTAATGGTTCAAACTCCATGGATGGAATTAGTTTGACCTCCACACTACCACCAAACTTAAGGGGAATGTCGACCATTTCATTTAAACACTTGTTCTTGTGGTGCCCTTGCTAAAAGGAATTGAGGTAAACAGTACTTGTATCCACTAGGTGGCAGTAGTGATGCCATTGGCATCCTCAAACTCCTTTGCCATCCAATTTTTGATTAAAGTCCTTTAACTTAGCCAAAAGATTTGAGTGAGGTTCTCATGTCATGCTTATCATCACAGAAACTAACCTAGCTTTAGGACATCATGAAGGCAATGGCAAAAACACATTGTGCATGTGTGCTATGTGTGTGTGTGTGTATAAAGGAATAAAAAAATTTTAAAAAATACTCAATAGCCTTACCAACCCATCTTAATGTCACCTTGGAAAATTTAGAGTAGTTCTTAAGTTCAACAGCCAACAAAAATCACGAAGAGAGATGTAAAATTGAAGAAATCCGGTAGTTGCACGAGTAAGCGATCGTGCAATAGGTGCACGTGCAAGATTGTGCTAGATCCATGGGATGTGACTAATAGGATGTGGCATAGGATTGATCACAACACAATTTCAGTAATAAAGGTTTTGGGCTCCTGATAGTTTGATCGAGCCAAAGTCCAATTGGATCAATTCGTTAGACATTCAAGGCAAAAATTTTGAACTCCAAATAGCACAAAACCCCTAAAAATATCCTTACAATTTTTTTCAGCCAAAAACACAATTTCAACAATACAAAATCACAAAACAAATATGCCCAAATACCCAAATTTTTGTACAATTTTCTCTCCTACCTTGTTTGTATGAATTTTTTCCACTCCTTTTCTTTCCTTTCTCTTTTGTTCAACAATCACAAATCCTCAAACAAAAAATGAAAAAAACCAAATATAAACTTCAACATCACCAAAAACCTAATCCATCCAAAAAAGCCTTAAGTAGTCCAGATATTATATATTTTTACAAATTTTTTATTTTTCTTCTCTTTTTTTTGTCCAAACAAACTCCTGATAATTCGCATATACTTTTTTGGTGGAAATATTACACCCAAATTCCACAACAAGATTCCAACCTCAATATTAAATCTCAGACACCATAAAAACACCAAAAATTCATCCAAAAAGGTCACAACAATCCTAAAATATTCCTTTTTGTATTTTTTGGAAATAAAGGAAATGGATAGATGGTGAAGGAATAAAGTAGAAAAATGTGGAGAAACAACAATATGAAATCCAACCAATCAACCAAGTTAAGAAACTCAATAAACTAGCTCTAATGCCAAATGTGAACTCAAAGGAAGCAATGGATCGAAATATGGTTGGAAACATGGGTAAAATGAAAAGGAAAATGAACAAGATAAAAGGGATAAACTGTTAGATTGAACCAAGGCACCTTAGTAAAAATGTATGTTATGTGGGGCAAACCTTTACAACAAAGTGGAATTAATACAACCAAAGAACCAAACTACAATGTGGAGATACTGGCCTCAAATCACCACAAGCAAGTTGAATAACCTGATTTGATATTTGATTTTGGGAGTTGAAATCTCTTAACACACACAAACACACAAGTTTGGAATAAAGAAGAACAAGGTCTCCATTCAAGATGTCAAGAGTTCATAAATTCATTGTTCAAAAATGTTACAAAATGCAAGGGGAAGGATATTTAAGAAGCCAAAACCTGATAGTACAAGTGTAAAATGACCAAAATGCCTTGAAAATATGGCTCCAATGGTCAAATGTTGAAATTTCGGCCCAAAATTTGCAATTGATCTCGGCCATCTAAGCTCAATCTTAATGTCAATCTTGTCACCTAGATCGCAATTCTTACATTCTGATTTTACGATCTCGTTCCTACAGATTGTAATTCTAGAACCTTAAAATGCATCTCCAGGTCAATTCAGTCCTAGATCGATTCAACATTATCCGGATCACAATTTTAGCCCTTCTAAGCCCTTTTCGACCTTCCATGCCTGAATTTAAAGCCAAATTTCATCCTTTGGTTCCTTACAAGCACCAAAATCCACTTTATTCATTATTTGAGCCTAATTGTTGAAGATAATTCCCATCTTTGGCCCCTTCAAGAATACTAAGGCACAGCAATACATCATACCCTGGGTTTGTGGCACCTTCAATTGCTCCGGGATCACATTAGCCAATCACTTTATTATGATAATAACTTTGGCACTTATTGTCTCTAAAAGAAAGTTCATAACCTTCTTTTACGAATGAAGTTGCAGAGACAATATTTTAAACCCATTTGGCAACAAGAGACAATCCCTTAAGCTCAAAGGTGATAGGATGATAACCTAACTAAAGTAGTGATAATCACAATGGCTATAATGCCCACCACTGACCTTAATCACCACTTCTCGCTTCTTAAACAATCTACTCTTAATCAAATCTTAATTCGAAGTACAAATGTGGGAAGATGCACCCAAATCTAAGATTCAAGATGTAGAAAACACATTAATTGATGTAAACCAATAGAAGCAAGGATTGCAAATGATTGGGAAATTTAGGGAAAATTAGGGAAATAGAAACAAAGAAAATAACTAAGAAAAATAAAAGAATAATCATCAAATTTGGAAAATAATCAACTGAGCAAGAACATACCTCACACAAGATAAACCCTAGCAACAAATCAAAAATTACGCAATTAGAGGACCAAACACCATGCTGACAATTGTTAGCCATGAGCCGCCGAAATACACTCAAATGACCCAATTTGACTGAGCTTGGAGATTTACTTACATTCTCCTAAGGAACAAACAATTAACAAGGAAAGAATAATCTTAATGAGTTAATGAACCAAAATAGTGTACAAGGTGTAAAATGAATGTATTTATGAGATACAAGCCAAAAACCAATTGCGGAGCAGGTGAAATGACAAAAATAGCTCTAAAAATTAGGCTCCAAACAGTCAAATTTCAAAATGGGTCAAAATGAGACTTCCGGTCTACTTTGCGATCGAGCACTCATTGTGTTGGATTGAGCGTGTAGCTTCCACTACATTCTATAGTTATGGTCACATCACCTCGGAATCAATCATGTCCTTGGGCGATCATAAAAAGCCTATCATTTTTTAGATGATCGCGTCCCTACCGGCTCGACCACAAGCTCTTTAGTATCAATCTAGGTTAGCCTGGCTCGATCAGGGCTAGTCCAAATTGTACTTGTGGAGTTCCTTTACTTGTTTGGCTTTTCAAGTTAAGATTTGATGCCACATCCCCTCTTTGGACCTTTCCAACATGTATGCATGGTCATCAAATCTCTAATTAAGTATCAAATGGGCAAGGGCATTCTTGAATGTGTGGGCTCTTGCTCTCCTAAGGTTTAAGTGGCCACTTGAGGGAATCTCGTCCAAGAAAGTCCACGTCACTAATTAAGTGTGTGCATTCAGTTTTATCAAATCGAATTTTCAATATACCAAAATTTTGCTACGCTAAATTAAGTACTGAATACCAAACTAAGATTTTCGGTTCCATTCTGTAATTTATCAAATTTTTTTGTTAAATTCGGTTCGGTATTTTGGTATACCAAATTTTAATTTAAAAACTTTAAAAATAAATAATTTTATATTTAAAATTATAAATTTTAATTATATAGCTTAAAATAAATATTAAGTATTTTTCTTTTAATATTTTATTATTTTGTTTAGAATTTTTGAATTAAAAATATGTCTATTACAATAAAATATTTTTTTGTTTGAAAATAACAAGATAATAGATAATTTTTTAAAAAATTAAATATAAAAATTAGAATATTAAATCACAAATAAAAGAATTTTAAGAAAAAAATGAGTAAAAATATGATAAATATTAAAAAATAAAAATAAAATTTGGTATTTGATTCAATATAGTATACTAAACCTAAATATTGAAACTAAATTGAAAATCAAAATTTTAAAAATTTTCATACCAAATATCAAACCGAAATTTTGATTTGGTATTCCATAGTACCGAATTTCAATTTCGGTTTGGATCAGTTGATTCACTGAACTATGAACACCTCTATCACTAATGGAACAAGATGTTTAAAAAATATAGAGTTCTATGCCTCCAGTGCCAATCCCATGGTGATTGAGGCATATAGTGCAATTCCTTCTCCAATGCCCCTTTTGTTGCATCGAAAACCTTTTTCTTGATCAACTTGGGCATTGGACATCACGCCCCTCTCACTAGCCTTAGGAATAGTGGGATTCCTTCTTTTAGTCTTGCACTCTTTAGTCTTACTAACTGAGAGATTAGACTTCTCAAAGACAACTACTTTCCCTCGTAATGGGATGATAATACCTAAGATATCACTGACTTTCTTAAGAATGGAAACTCACTCAAATTTTGAAACTAGTTGACTATCTTGAGTTTAGTCAACATTAAGCTCTAAATTATCAAAAAAAATGATTGCGTGCATTATTCAAGATAGAATTAAATTGCAGAAAATAGGAAAGACTTGTTAGTTAAGTTATGATATGTGTTATGATTATGAACTTTAAATCAAAACAGCCTTCCACTAGATGTTTTGAACTAATGCCATCTCGCGTAATTAGTTTTATGCATGTTAGGCTAAATGAATGGCAACTCTTGCCAATGTATCTCATGTGTAGTCTAATCTTTTTCTTAGCCTATGGCCCAACAGTACCTCACGTAATTGATTCTTAGCACTATAGGTCCATTTAAGTTGCATCACTGACTAACAATTTTCTAAATTTGAGCTCGACCTGTGGCTATCCAGTCTCAAGGCAATGTATCCCTTAAATGTCGCAGCCAAAGTGCCTGAAGTCATAAATGCACCATTGCAATGTGATCCCACTAATGTAATGGTACCATACACTCAACACTTGGGCTTTGAGCTCAATGAAGAGCCATCACAAATAATTTGTTATTACAACTTAACATTATTTAAGGAAGTCTTTTAATGTGAACCGATGGAAGTAATGACCAAAAATGGTTGAGAAATTTTGGAAAAATTATGGAGAAATAAAAATAATGAAGGTAACAAGAAAATAAATAGATAATTGATGAGATTGTACAATAATCAATCGAGCAAACCCTTGCAACAAATCAAAAATTACATAACTAGAAGTTCAAATACCATGCCAACAAATGTTGGCCACAAACTACTAAAATACACCTGAATAACTTGATTTAGCTTAAGTTTGGAAGTGTAAATTCCCTCACAATCACAACCACAAGCAAGGAAAGTTGGAGGGAATATTCTCAATGCATTGAATGAACAAAGTTGTTGTACAAAGTGTGAATAAATGTATTTGTAGGTTACAAGTCAAGGAGCAGATCTAGGGAGGGCAAAATGACAAATATACCCATGACATTTGGTCTCCAAATGGTCAACGTTTCAAAATGGGTCAAATATGACTTTCAAGCTACTGCACAATTGAGCGTCCACTGTTCTAAATCAAGCATGCTACTTGCATTGGAATTTGTGATCACGATTGCGTCACCTCGTGATGAATCACGCCTCTATGTGATCACAAACACAGAATGCATGCCATTTCCTATCAAACATGTCCCCACTAACTTGATCGCAATGCACATGATCTCAACTTCAAAACTCCTCAATGTCAATCCAAGCTGGCTTTGCTCAATCAGGTTGGTCTAGATCGTGCTTGCATTGCTCATTGGTACCTTTTGGGCTCCCAAGTCAAAATTTGATGCTACATCACTTTTTTAGGCCCTTCCAACATGTACAAATGGTCATCAAACCTTCATTTTTTTATTTTTTTTGTTTTTTTTTAACCTTCAATTAAGCATTAAATGGGTAAGGGTATTCTTGAACGTGTGGGCTCTCACTCTTGTGACAAGTTTGAGTGGCAACTTGAGGGGATCTCGTCTTAGGATGTCTACATCATTTTTGAACCATGTAGATTTATGTTTCGCTTTGCACATTATCCAATTTTATCCATCTAATGCATCCTTCATGAATAATATGCAAAATTAAGTAATGTGGAGAATTATGGACTTCTAAATCCAATTTGAGCCAAGAATTGGATCATGCACATGTGCGTGAAATCCTACACTATTATATAGGAATTTCTTGAATACTTTATTTTATCTTGGTTTTCATGGCTTCATGAGGCCGACCACACTATGGAACTCTAAACAATACCAACTCTTGGTCTCCAATGAACATCAACTCCTTGACACCTTTCATGTTAGTCTCCATGGAACTTCAAATAGCACAAACTACTAGTCTTCGCACAAACATCAATTCCTTGATACCTTCCATATTACATTTACACGTGTATATCACAACGAAATCCTATTCTATGTAGTAAATAAAAACTGGGGTGAGGCCTTAAAAAACCCATTAAAATTCATTATACAGCTCATGAAAACCAATTAAAAAGGAAATACATTCATCCACAAATGTCCTAAACCCATAATCCATTCACAACATTCATCAAAACAATTATACATCACATGTATAATTCAAAAAGTCCACTCAATGACCTTTTCTATGACTTATGGATCTTACGATTTAATTCTTGTTTGTGGAAAGCCATTTTCCAAATTTTAAGTCAAGGAAATTTTTTTTATAATATTGAGCATGCACCATGCACCATGCACATACTACATGCATTAGGTGGCATCACACTGCTGGCCATGCGGCGGCCATTGGTCTCCTGCTGCACACACCGGGCACCCGCCGGATCCACCCAGTGCACCTGTGCGCACGTTGGGTCACCTGCTGCAAGCGTCGTGTGCCTGTTGGGCGCCCACACTGCCCCTGGTGGCACATCAGGTCACCTGCTGTGCATGCTGTGTGCCTGCAAGCCCACCGGGCGACTGTCAGGCGTGTGCGTCGGGCGCACGCTTGTACCTGGGCAGCCATCGGTTGCACGTGCAGTGCATTGGCTGCTGTGCAAACTCCATTCCATAATCCTGAAGTATGAAAAAATAATTTTTGCAATTATAAACAAGTATTAAATACATGTTTAATCAATAATTAAATGAGAAATAACATAAATCACAGAAATATAATTAAATTTTATGATTGTAATAGGCTTGCTCTAATAATATAGTTTGGTTTCAATAGATTTGGGATCAGATTTTAAACCTTCAAACCATAAAACAACAATATAGATATAGCGGAATAACATTGTAGACACACAAAAAAATTTAATGTCCAATCAGATAATACTACATGAAAAATGTGGCGTTAGAAAATTAATTAAATCATTTTTATTTATTTAAGGAATTAAATAAATAAAATTCCTAAAATAAATAAATGAATAATTAATATTTTACTGGCCAATCAAATAACGACAAGTGGTAGAACCTTACTAGAAGTTTGAAGCATGAAAACTCTAAGTAGCAGAGTCTTACCAGAAGTTCAAACAATGAAGACTCTAAGTGACAGAGCCCTGCCAGAAGTTCAAGCAAAGAAGACTCTATTGAGTTGTTGGGTAGAGTACAAACTTTGACGGCCAATAAAATCACGCCACGTCAGCAGGCACTCTATCTCTCCTACAACTATAAATAGGGGTCAAACCCCATGGAAAAAAAGAAGAGGAGAAGAAGAAGAGAAGCAGCTGAAGAACTCTCCAAATTCTCTCTGGAATCCCCAAGAACATTCAAAGTGTTCTTCGTCAAATTTAAAGAAGTTCGCCGTGTTCTTCGTCAAATTCGAGAAGTTTGCCGTGTTCTTCACCAAATTCAAGACGCTCGCTACGTTCTTCGCCAAATTCAAGACGCTCGCCGCGTTCTTCGCCAAATTCAAGAAGTCCGCCGTGTTTTTCGCCAAATTCAAGAAGTCCGCCGTGTTCTTCGCCAAATTCAAGAAGCCCGTCGTGTTCTTCGCCAAATTCAAGAAGTCCGCCGTGTTCTTCGCCAAATCCAAGAAGTTCATCGTATTCTTCACCAAATTCAATGAGTTCGTCGCCAAATTCAAGACGTTCTTCACCAAAGGCCCCAAAATTCAACATTTGATCCAAGATTGTGGTGCTGAACCTGAAGATCAGTGTTGTTGAGAAACTAACAATCCTCAAGGAAGATCAAGCGCAAGCCCTTTTCTTGAAGATTAATCAAATTTCAAGTCGAGCATTTTTTGAAGGAAGAATCAGAGGATCAAATTTAGAGAGTAGAACCCACAAAAATTCAAGTTTATTCGAATTATTCAGTCAAATTCCAAATATTCTTGTAATTCAAGAATTTCGTCCTACAGATTTCTGGCACGCCCAGTGGGACATCTCTACCTCTCATCTCTTCCTATATCAAATTCCAAGCTCCCTTCAAGTTTCAAACAAGTCACTATGGCCAGCAACAAAGGAAAGTCCACCAAGGCTGTTACATCAACTGCTGCTGAGACTGCCATAAGAAATGCCGGTGCTGTCACCAGAAGTGTGGCAAGAAGACTTGCATACTCCGAGCCAACTCCTTTCCTTGAGGCTGTTGATAATCCGCTCTTTGCAAACGAAGGCCACAAGGACAACTCTGCACCTTCAAGCCCTCGTTCCAATGCTTCATCCGCCCCCAACATGGCGCCAGTCATGACGACTAACACTTCAAGCCTAGAAGACCAAATCGCTGCACTAACAAAGGTCATCGAGGGTCTTGCCAAACACGTTGAAGAGCAAGACTCACGAATCTCTAGGCTGATGAATAAAATTGACGATGTTGAAACCAGCATGGAGGCTGAAAAGGCGCCTGAAATACCTCATGAAGCCAAAGCATCTGCCAGACAACCAGCCGATGACCAAAAGAAGTCCACAATCAGGGAATTCCAAATCTCCGCTGATGGCTTGATCCCCATTGATCAATTGAAAGACTTCATTGAGGGCACCATCAAGAGCAAATTCGATGGAGGCATCAAGTCAACTTTGACATATGCCAAGCCTTATTCGGCAAGAATTGATAACCTGAAGATGCCAATGGGCTATCAACCCCCCAAATTCCAACAGTTTGATGGGAAGGGAAACCCTAAACAGCACGTGACTCACTTTATAGAGACATGCAATGATGCTGGAACATATGGGGACCATCTGGTTAAACAATTCGTCCGCTCATTAAAGGGAAATGCATTCGATTGGTACATTGACCTCGAGCCTGGAACCATTGACAGTTGGGAACAAATGGAATATGAATTCCTCAACCGTTTCTACAGTACAAGACGAACTGTTAGCATGATCGAGCTCACAAATACCCGTCAATGGAAAGATGAGCCAGTCATTGACTACATCAATAGATGGAGGAACTTGAGCCTGAATTGTAAAGATAGACTCTCTGAAGCCTCAGGTATCGAGATGTGCATACAAGGGATGCACTGGGGACTGCGATACATCCTTCAAGGAATTCAGCCCAAAACTTTTGAAAAGTTAGCTACACAGGCTCATGACATGGAACTGAGCATAGCTGCAAGTGGTGTTGGTGGACCACCGATTTCTGAGTTCCGCAAATCAAAAGACAAACAAGAAGTAAAGAAAGGGGGCAAGCCTCCCACGAAAAATGCCACTAAAGAATCCATGACAATCGTGCCAAACCTGTCTCAGCCAAAGGGAAGGAAAAGGTGAACGAAAAGAGGGAAATAGCCCAAAAGCCAAGAAAGCCAACTCTAAAAGAGTTACAAGTCAAAACATACCCATTTTTGGACACGGACGTATCTGGGATCTTCGACGACTTACTGAAGGCCAACCTCATCGAATTACCCGAAATGAAGCGGCCTACGGAAGCCGAGAAAACAGATGATCCTAAATACTGCAAATATCACCGCTTGATCGGGCACCCTATCCACGATTGCTTCATATTCAAAGAAAAGATCATGGAACTCGCCCACCAAGGGAAAATTACGCTGGAGGATGATAGCGTAAATGCCAACACTATCACCATCAGCAACCAAACAGAGGAAGGTCACCAAATGGACAACTCTCCAAATGAAGCCGGCTGCTTCCACAAGAAAAGCCAAATCCCTATAGAAGACTGCATGACTACTATAGTCTTCACCGACGAAGATCTGATGCTAGGGTCTCAACCCCACAATAGGCCATTATTTGTTACCGGCTATGCTTACGAACAGAAGATCAATCGAATACTGGTCGATGGTGGCTCAGCTGTCAACATTTTACCCCTACGAACTCTTAGAGAGTTGGGGATCCCCACTGACGAGCTTTCAAACAGTCGTTTAGTGATTCAAGGATTCAACCAAGGGGGGCAAAGGGCCTTGGGAACCATAAGAATGAAGCTGCTCATAGATGACATGGAATCAGTAGCTCTGTTCCATGTTATCGATGCTAGGACATCATACAACCTACTCCTCGGCCGGCCATGGCTTCACGAGAATGGAGTAGTCCCTTCAACCTAGCACCAATGTTTCAAATACTGTCAAGATGGTGTCGTAAAGAAAGTTCTCGGAGACTGCAAGCCATTCACTGAGGTTGAGTCCCATATTGCCGATGCAAAATACTATCTAAGCAAAATCTGGACTCCTGAAGCTTCTAACTCTCAAGAAAACAAGGAGCAAGACAACCTGACAAGAAACGATGCCCCAACTAATGTGGCATACGCCAAAGGACATATCGGCAAGGAGCCAGTAATCGATGATGCCCTTAAGGGTTTGACACTACCCTTAACTCAAATTGACAGTAAAGCACCTACTCAGCCATCCAAAGAAGCTGTAAAAGAACACCAGGAGGCTCAAGAGCTAAAAGCTGCGAAATGCTTTGGCCCCAAGGCGTATAAACTCCTCATTAAGGCTGGATACGACCCGCAGGAGCAATCGCCACTGGGAAAACTTCCGCAGAAATCATTAAATCAAAACCCGCGAGCAGGAATTGGGTACGAGCAGCCAAAAGGTCCTGTGCGCATTGCTATAAGAAGAGCTTCCACCAACACCATTACAGAAAAGGACTGCTTTTCAAGGATTGAGATAAGGCCAGCACGAGTGTCAGTCTTCAAGAGGCTTGGCCCACTCAAAAAACAGAAATGCTGGAAGCCAAAAGGGGGCATCACTGAAACACCAAAACAAGAGCAGAAACTCCGAAGCCTAATCCCTTCCCGTATGAAGCGACAAACGAACTTGATCATGTCGTGTGACAGAGTCCTGAAGGCTAGATTTCAAACTATCGTCTTCACCAAACCTCAAGTTGAGGAAGACGACGATAAAGAAAGTGTGGGCTCTTCCAACCACATAACCTTGCAGGAGGAAGGAGAACTCACTGAAGAGGATGCTGAGATGGCTCCACCTCAAATGGAAGCAGGTTCCAAGTCCACGGTGGACGAGCTTAGAGAAATAAATTTGGGGGATGATGACGACCCTCGTCCTATTTATATCAGTACCCTACTTACAAAAGAGGAGGCTAATGAGTACATGGAACTACTGAAGCAGTTCAAAGATGTCTTCGCTTGGTCATACAAAGAAATGTCTGGCTTAGACCCAAAGGTAGCTGTACATCACTTAGCGGTAAAGAAAGGAGCTCGTCCCATTAAACAAGCACAACGTCGATTTCGACCAGAGCTTCTCCCCCAAATTGAAGGAGAAGTCAACAAATTAATCGAAGCTGGATTCATCCGAGAAGTTAAGTATCCCACACGGATCTCCAGCATTGTCCCGGTGAGAAAGAAGAATGGGCAAATTCGAGTCTGTGTTGACTTGAGGGATCTCAACGAAGCATGCCCCAAAGATGACTTCCCTTTACCCATCACAGAACTCATGATTGACGCCACAACAGGGCATGAAGCACTTTCCTTCATGGACGGATCATCCGGGTATAATCAAATACGTATGGCCCCCAAAGATGAGGAACTGACGGCCTTCCGCACACCTAAAGGCATACACTGCTACAAGGTAATGCCATTTGGCCTCAAAAATGCTGGAGCCACGTATCAAAGAGCCATGCAGAAGATCTTTGATGACATGCTCCACAAAAACGTCGAGTGCTATGTTGATGACCTTGTGGTTAAGTCTAGAAAAAGAAAAGATCATTTGCATGACTTAAAGAAGGTTTTCGAGCGATTGAGGAGGTATCAGCTAAGGATGAACCCATTAAAATGTGCATTTGGAGTCACCTCTGGAAAATTTTTGGGCTTCATTATCCGCTACCAAGGCATCGAGATCGAACAAGCAAAGATTGATGCCATCTTAAAAATGCCAGAACCTTGAAACATTCACGAACTCAAGAGTTTGCAAGGAAAACTGGCGTATATTAGACGATTCATCTCCAATTTAGCAGGACGTTGTCAGCCGCTTAGCCGCCTAATGAAAAAGGGTATTCCATTCGAATGGGATGAATCTTGCAAGAAGGCTTTCGAAAGTATCAAGTCCTACTTGACAAATCCTCCGGTACTGGTTGCTCCGATACATGGCCGTCCATTGATCTTATACATTTCGGCACAAGAAAGTTCCGTGGGAGCTCTACTAGCACAAGAAAATGATGAAAAGAAAGAAAAATGCTCTCTACTACCTGAGCAAGATGATGACGCCAAATGAGCTGAAATATTCACCAATTGAGAAGATTTGCTTGGCACTTGTCTTCGCCATCCAAAAATTAAGACATTACTTCCAGGCTCATACAGTCCGTTTGGTGTCCAAGGCGAACCCACTAAAGTACGTTATGTCAAGGCCCGTTCTTTCTGACAGACTCGCTAGGTGGTATCTTCAATTCCAACAGTTTGAAATCGTATACGTGCCTCAAAGAGCTGTAAAGGGACAAGCATTAGCCGACTTCTTAGCGGATCATCCTATTACAGCTGAGTGGGACCTCCCTGATGACTTGCCTGACGAGGATGCCTTGATGATCGAAATCACTCCTCCATGGAAAATGTACTTTGACGGAGCTTCCCATAAAGAAGGAGCCGGTGCCGGAGTGGTGTTTGTAACCTCTGAAGGACAAGTCCTACCCCACTCGTTCACCCTTATGAAAAAGTGCTCTAATAACACAGCTGAATATCAGGCCTTAATCCTCGGACTTGAAATCGCCGTAGAGATCAAGCAACAGCACCTTGAAGTCTATGGAGATTCTAGGTTGGTGGTCAACCAGCTGTTGGGGGAATATGAAGTCAAGAAGCCTGAACTACTCCCATACTATAACTACGCCAATATGCTCATGAGATGGCTTGGAGATGTCACCATAAAACACGTACCAAGGAAAGAAAACAAGCAAGCTGATGCATTAGCTAAACTTGCTTCTTCCTTGTCTATGCCTGATACAGAATACCGAGTGCCTATATGCCAAAAGTGGGTAGTGCCACCAATACTCGAAGATGAAGACGGTAGCGAAGAGAATTATTTCTTGGAGGTCTTCAAAATCGAAAAAGAGGATTGGCGCCAAGCCTTCGTTGACTACCTAAAATATGACAAGTTACCAGAGGATCCACGCCAAAAGGTAGATATCCGACGGCGAGCAGCTCGCTTCACCTACTTCAGTGGCACGTTGTATAGACGCTCATTCGATGGGATACTCCTGCGCTGTCTTGGCAATGATGAAGCCATACAAGCCATGGAAGAAGCACATTCTGGCATTTGCGGCGCCCACCAGTCAGGACCAAAGCTTCACTTTCGCATCAAGAGGATGGGGTATTACTGGCCGACGATGGTAAGAGACTGTATGGAATACGCTCAAAAATGTCAACCATGCCAGTACCATGCCAGCTTCATCCACCAACCACCTGAGCCCTTGCACCCTACAGTTGCCTCATGGCCCTTTGACGCTTGGGGATTGGATATTGTTGGACCTATAACAAAATCGTCTACTGGTCATCTTTATATCCTCGCTGCAACCGACTACTTCTTAAAATGGGCAGAGGCAATTCCGCTCAAAGAAGTAAAGAAGGAAAACGTTGCTGACTTCATCCGTATCAACATCATCTATAGATATGGAGTCCCTCGGTATATCATCACCGATAATGGAAAGCCATTTGTCAACAGTACAATCGACAAACTATGTCAGAAATTCGGCTTTAAGCAAAGAAAGTCCTCAATGTATCATGCCTCAGCAAACGGTCTTGCAGAGGCTTTCAACAAAACTTTATGCAACTTGTTGAAAAAAGTAGTATCAAAATCTAAAAGGGATTGGCACGAAAGGATTGGTGAAGCTTTATGGGCTTATAGGACTACTCATAGGACTCCTACACAAGCAACCCCTTATGCATTGATATACGGTGCTGAGGCCGTCACCCCGCTCGAACGGCAAATTACGTCATTACGAATTGCCATACAAGAAGGGCTGACTGAGGAAGATAATGCTCGCCTGCGCCTTGAAGAACTCGAAGCACTTGACGAAAAGAGGATCGATGCACAACAAAAGATCGAATGTTATCAAGCCCGCCTATCCAAGGCATTCAACAAACGGGTGCGTGCCCGATCTTTTCAAGTCAGAGAGTTGGTACTCGCAGTAAGAAGACCTATCATCATCACTCACCGCACTGGAAACAAGTTCACCTCCAAATGGGATGGCCCGTATGTTGTCAAAGAAGCTTACACAAATGGCGCCTACAAACTTGTTGATCAAGACGGTGTAAGAATTGGCCCAATCAATGGGAGATTTTTGAAGAAATATTATGCTTAAAGACAAAATCCCATCGGGTCAGGGACCCAAAAAAAAAAAAATGACGAAATCTACCGCTCCTTGACACGAGAGTAAACTGTCAAACAAAATCCAAATCCACACTCCTTGGCACGAGTTGAAACTGTCTACAAACACCCAAAGATGCTCCTTAACACACGAGCCTAAACTGTATGTTACTCCTGGCCCGCAAGAGTATAAACTATGAACGGCCCTAACTTTCACAAAATTAAAAAATATTTGAACTACGTTATGACTTGATCCCATTTTTCTGGGTACGTAGGCAGCTTAGATACTTTCTGAGTTCAGTCACAAATTTGTGTGGGTTATGTTTTAGTCCTTGATTATTGTTGGAAGCACGGCCATACAAAAAAAGAGAGAGAGAAACAGAAAAACAAAATATTTTATTGAAGAAAGTGAGCACTTCGTGAAAGAATAACGAATGAAAATAAAGCATTAAGTCCTGATAAAACTAAGAGAAAGGATTCAAGCTCTCCAAAACATCCTTGGAAGCTATTAAATTCTCTTCTGCAAAACGCAAGGCTTCTTCAGCTACATCATCTGAAGGCTCAGTGGACTGGATAGCAACAATCTCCCCATGCAGTTCTCCAACTTCCGCCGCTGCTTCTCTAAGGGATTCCTTCTGCCGCAAAAGGGAAGTAGACAACTCGTCTCGTTGTCTGGTCAAAAGATCGAGTTGCTCCTCGATGCTCTTCAACTTAGCCTCCGAAGCCTTAACTTGCCTAGCTTCTTCAGTTTCCCTATCTAAAGCCTTCTGAAGACGAGACTTTGCATCATTTAACTGCTTTGCAAGGACTTCTTTGGTAGGCATGTCAGCTGCCGTAGATCTCGCTTCATCATACGCTGCGGCCTTAGCAAAAAGAGCTTCTAAAAATTCTTTTATAAGAAACACATCCGCTGCTCAAAACGCTTCATCGACTCAAGGACAAGCATGACTTCATCTTTGAGGGAGGAAATAAGATTAGGCGAAGTGCTGGCTAACCTCTCACGGAGACTCACCCACAATCGGCAAAGGAACTCCTCCTCATGGCTCCGAAGAAACTTCTCTGTTTTAAACACAGAAGCCACCACAGGAGAAGGTGCTTCCTTATCTCCTTTTGGGGCACAAACTTTCTCAGGCACTGTAAGTACAGACGGAGTTGGCTCCATAATAAGGTGATCATTACCATTAGAACCCCCACCATCGCTCCCAAAAGCCTGTCTCTCCACCTAAGGGAAAAGTAACATACGATTAGTAAACTAAAGACAAAAATGCAGTGAAGAAAAAAAAGTAGCAAACTACCTCCTGGGCAAGATCTCTGATTGATTCTGGGTAACTCGAAGGGTCGTCCTCTTTCGGATTTAAAGGAGAGGGGGGCCTCCTAATCCTCTTCCAGTAACGATCCCCATTACTACTAGCACTGTCGTCTAAAGTCTCAAAACACGGCCTCTTCCCTGCAAGAGCAGTCGGGACTGTAGGTTTACAAGGTGGATCTCTAACATTAGGAGACGAACTTCCCACGCCAGGGACGCCACCTTGGGATGGAGTGATACACAGCATCGCGGAATGCTCTTCAAAATAGTTCCCATGAACTTTGGCCCACCACTCTTTATAAGCCTTGGAATGAAATTTCCTCACAGTTGCAGGAACATGAGGAAAGCACGCCTTAGCCCGTGAGTTGGACAGGGTAGACATCCTCCAAAAATCCAAGCCTTCCTCCAAAGAGATCTCACGGACATCACGGGTAAGAATACCAGGAACATCTTGGTAAAACCCAAATTGACGGCTAAACCGATGTGGACTATAAGGTTCAATGACGAATTGATTACCCTGTCTTAAAGAAAGATAACCCGAACGGATGGCAGCAAAATAATCATCTTCAAATCGGTTGTGACTACCGTCGTCAACATAGAAGATATCTTTTTGCTTGGTAATCATCGCTTCAGTCCAACTAAAAAGTTCACCCCTGTGAATCCTTCGACGAGCCTCGCGTGCATCGTAATATCTGGCGCCACCCTCACCAGAATATGCGATCATCCTTGGATTATCAACCGTTTTGTGAACTACATAATGTGTCTTGAAATAACAAGCAGACCATGCGTACACATAATGAAGCGGGAAAAGCGAATACACTCGCGAAGGTCTCTGGGACTGTGCAATCCTACCTAAACCTCGATAAATGCTAGCAAGAACAGGGATGGCCAGGCTTACTACCCTCCCAGTCGCCATAACACTTGCCATCTTGAAAGTACTCGGACGAACGAAACCAGCGTCCTCAGTAGGAAGAACAAAAACACAAACCCAGCAGGCAAGGAACGCCGCCAAATACGTCTCCGTCCTGAAATTTTCAACAACCTTAAGGCAAGAAAAACTCTCTATATTGGCAGATGACCAAGGACCACAAGTTCCAATCTCACCAGAAGGATTGCATGTGGATTTAGGACGCACCGTCTTCTTCTCTTTCCGGGCAGGGGGTGCCGAGTATCTTGTCTCCTTCTTACACCAAAAGTTAATCCAATCTTCAATAGAAACTGAAGGAGCACGAGCTTCATTTGGCTCTCCCTGAAGCAAGTGATAAGCATGGAACAGATACTGGCAAGACCGAGGAACATGTCTCTTCCCTTGATCATTAACACCCATGAGTTGCTTTGCACTCGGAACGACCTCATCGTAGAGCCGCCCATAAATCGGGAGACCTGCTAAGTTACGCAAATCAAAAAGTGACATTGATACTTCACCGTATGAGGTAAAAAGCGTGTTGGTAGAAGGACACCACGCCTCATAAATCGCCTGCAAGATATTCGAGTTATGATCATAGGTGAAAAGTGAGGCATAAACTGCGTCAAAAATCTGAGCTGCCTTCAGCTCACGTCCACATCGACCAAGCACATCTTCGGTCCACTCCCAGTAGCCCTTGGTGAAATAGAACTCGCTAGCAGACGGAAGAACATCCCCCCATTTGGCCTTTCCTTCGATAATCCTGCGACCTAAAGTCGGCAGAAGAACTGATCTAACGGCATGATGATGGTGAGATGACTGTAAGGTCCAGGCCTTTGAAGTCTTGCCAAATGGAATCTCTCGAGTCCAGTTATCCATCCGTTGAGAAATTGACAACTTAGGCCAAGGACGATTATTAAGAGAAGCATAAACAGCCAAGGTCGTGCCTCTCTCTATAGGGTGGCCCTCTTCATCAAGAATAACCAAATACTCCACACAAAAAGAGGAAATGTTGCTTTTAAAATGAACCATGATGACAACTGCAGAAAAGAAGACAAGGAGTGTTATAAAAACATGAAAGAAACAAAGGCCAAGTAGAATAACAAAATCAAAAGGGGAATTAAAGAGCGCCAACAAAGTAATTCCAACTAAACTAAAATTGTGGGCCTCAATCCAGACTCAAAGGCCCAAAAAAATTCGAGCCTAAATGGTACGCGTGGGCTAAGCCAAACCTGGTACTCGAAGGCTCAAATTCAAGCCTAAATGGTACTCGTGGGCTAAGCCAAGCCTGGTACTCGAAGGCTCAAAAATTCAAGCTTAAATGGTACTCGTAGGCTAAGCCAAGCCTGGTACTCGAAGGCTCAAAAATTCAAACCTAAATGGTACGCGTGGGCTAAGCCAAGCCTGGTACTCGAGGCTCAAAAATTAGGCCTAAATGGTACGCGTGGCTAAAGTAAGCTAAGCCTGTACTCAAAGGCTCAAAAATTCAAGCCTAATGGTACCGTGCCAACCTAGTACTCGGGGTACCTAAGCCAAGCCTGGTACTCGAAGGCTCAAAATTCAAGCCTAAATGTACGCGTGGTCTAAGCCAAGCCTGGTACTCGAAGGCTCAAAAATTCAAGCCTAAATGGTACTCGTTGGGCTAAAAGCTAGCCTGGTACTCGAAGGTTCAAATTCAAGCCTAATAGTACGCGTGGGCTAAGCCAAGCCTGGTACTCGAAGGCTCAAAATTCAGGCCTAAATGCCTAAGCCTGGTACTCGAAGGTCAAGCCTAAATGGTACGCGTGGGCTAAGCCCAGCCTGGTACTCGAAGGCTTCAAAAATTCAACCAAGTACTCGTGGCTAAGCGAAGCCTGGTACTCGTGGGCCAAGCCAAGCCTGGTACTCGAAGGCAAGCCTAAATGGTACGCGTGGGCTAAGTCAAAGCCTGGTACTCAAAGGCCCAAAAATTCAAGGTACGCGTGGGCTAAGTCAAGCTAGTGGTACTAAAAGGCTCAAAAATTCAAGCCTAAATGGTACTCGTGGGCCAAGCCAAGCCCGGTACTCGAAGGCTTAAAAATTCAAGCCTAAGTATGCGTGGGCTAAGTCAAGCTAAGCCTGGTACTCAAAGGCCCAAAAAATTCAAGCCTAAATGGTACTCGTGGGCTATGCCAAAATAAATACTTGGAGGCTCAAAAATCTGCAGCCTTAAGATTCGGAAATTTTCAGCACTCCCTCAGCCTTAAAAGTTCAGATTTTACGCGCCAAACACAGCCCTGAAATCCTGGAATTTTCTGCACCAAACACAGCCCTGAAGTCCTGGAAATTTCTGCGCCAAACACAGCCCTGAAATCCTGGAATTTTCTGCGCCAAACACAGCCCTAAAATCCTGGAAATTTCTGCACCAAACACAGCCCTGAAGTCCTGGAAATTTCTGCGCCAAACACAGCCCTAGAATTTTCTGCGCCAAACACAGCCCTAAAATCCTGGAATTATCTGCGCCAAACACAGCCCTGAAGTCGTGGAATTTTCTGGGCAGAATTTTCTGCACCAAACACAGCCCTAAAAGTTCTGATTTTCTGCTCCAAACACAGCCCTTAAAGTTCAGATTTTCTGCACCAAACACCGCCTAAAAAAGGGGATGAAAGAAAAAGTGCCAAACACAGCCGTGTTTCTCCCGTTCTTCTTCCCCGAAATACATGATAAAACCGACGTCTCGCCTCACTCTCCGATGCACAGATCTTCGGCTCCAGCGAAATACGTAGCAGCAACAAATCTGCGCCACTTGCTCCGAGCCACAACCACCAAAACCCATCAATCTCGCCGCCGCCGAAGAAACCCACATCGTCTTCTTCCTCCGCAACGCCACCCCCAACGATGGTTATGTTTCGGTCTTCTCGCCCGCTGACTGTGCTGCCCGTATCATCGTTGACGTTGGTGCTGCGCTGCCCACTTCGACTCCTCCGCCAGGGACGAAGCCATTGCTGCACCTCCCCGCATCGACGGTTCCACCATGGCCAACGCCGCTGCTTTCATCACCGTCCCATTGTCCAGCATCAGCCGTCACTACACCTCCTCATTATTTCATCACGCGACACCTTACTCAGCGATATTGCCTTCAGTGATCAAGCTACCGGTGGAGGCAGCGGAAGCAACAGTCGACGCAACAGAATAGAAAAAAAAAAACAGAAAAAAAAAGAGAGGGAAAAAGTGGGGGAGCTTACTTCCTTAACGATTGGACGTAAGGAGACAGGCTTGCGTTGACGACGTTTTAAAGAAATCTCTGCTTCTATATCCGAAGGTAGTAGCGACTAAAGGATTGGGGAACATTTTATAGGGCAAGAGAGGTCAAGGAGCAGAGATACGATGAGAGACGAGTCATCAACAGCGTATAGAATTTGGGAACGAGCAACTTCTTAGGAAATCCATCTTGATCTAGATATCCACATTTCGTTACGAACGGCATCTGCTAATAGAAGAGCTCACGATAAACATACGAGTGATGGATAGGTCAAACTCTATCGAAGTGTTGGAAGAAATTTTCAGGGGTTTTAGTTCGTACGGAAAGTCAAAATTAGACACACGCCCCTGAATCAAAAAAATATAATAATAAAAAGAGAGAAAAAGGAAAAGAGCCCATTCAAAAGATTAAAAAAAAAATCGATACTTGTTCATTCAAAAAAATAAAAAATAAAAAATTTTCATGAACAAGTCTCGAGGGGGCATTTGTAGACACACAAAAAAAATTAATGTCCAATCAGATAATACTACATGAAAAATGTGGCGTTAGAAAATTAATTAAATCATTTTTATTTATTTAAGGAATTAAATAAATAAAATTCCTAAAATAAATAAATGAATAATTAATATTTTACTGGCCAATCAAATAACGACAAGTGGCAGAACCTTACTAGAAGTTTGAAGCATGAAAACTCTAAGTAGCAGAGTTTTACCAGAAGTCCAAACAATGAAGACTCTAAGTGACAGAGCCCTGCCAGAAGTTCAAGCAAAGAAGACTCTATTGAGTTGTTGGGTAGAGTACAAACTCTGACGGCCAATAAAATCACGCCACGTCAGCAGACACTCTATCTCTCCTACAACTATAAATAGGGGTCAAACCATACAAAAAAAGAAAAGAAGAGGAAGAAGAAGGGAAGCAGCTGAAGAACTCCCCAAATTCCCTCTGGAATTCCCAAGAACATCCAAAGTATTCTTCGTCAAATTCGAGAAGTTCGCCGTGTTCTTCGCCAAATTCAAGAAGCTCGCTGCGTTCTTCGCCAAATTCAAGAAGCCCGCCGTGTTCTTCACCAAATTCAAGAAGTCCGCCGTGTTCTTTGCCAAATTTAAGAAGCTCGCTGCGTTTTTCACCAAATTCAAGAAGCCCGCCGTGTTCTTCACCAAATTCAAGAAGTCCGCCGAGTTCTTCGCCAAATTCAAGAAGCTCCGCGTCTTCGCCAAATTCAAGAAGCCCGCCGTGTTCTTCGCCAAATTCAAGAAGTCCGCCGTGTTCTTCGCCAAATCCAAGAAGTTCATCGTGTTCTTCACCAAATCCAAGGAGTTCGTCGCCAAATTCAAGACGTTCTTCACCAAAGTCCCCAAAATTTAACATTTGATCTAAGATCGTGGTGCTAAACCCGAAGATCAGTGTTGCTGAGAAATCAACAACTCTCAAGGAAGATCAAGCGCAAGCCCTTTCCTTGAAGATTGATCAAATTTCAAGTCGAGCATTTTTTGAAGGAAGAATCAGAGGATCAAATTTAGAGAGTAGAACCCACAAAAATTCAAGTTTATTTGAATTATTCAGTCAAATTCTAAATATTCTTGTAATTCAAGAATTTCGTCCTACAAACATACCAAACCCATTCTACATTATAATACACATTAACTAAAATGCTTCAAAGAAAACTCAAAAGAACGTACATTTGAAATCATATTCCAATGGGCAAGTTTGCAATCCTTAAGTCATGGTCCTTAAACCCTAAGTTATAGTTTCTCCACACAATTGTTGTGATGGCAAGCTCCTTTTACATCTCGTAAAACACCTTTTTCCAAAACTTTAACACAAGCTCCTTTGAGCTAGAAAGCTTTTTGGTGACAAGAAGAAATGGAGAGGGTGATTAGCATAATTTTTCTTGTTTGTAGGGTCACCCACGAAATTTTTCTAGTTTTTATGCTTCGTGTTTTTCAATGACATTAGAGCACACTTGTTGTGGGCTTTATAGACTCACTACATAGACCTTTTAATTATAAAACTCCATTAATAATTAAGGTCCATCTAGCCTCTTAATGATTAATCCCTATTATTAATAAAGGGTAAATAGAATTATATCATTCAATTTAATTAATCCCATTAATTAAATCAGAGGCTATCATACTTCTAATTAATAATCTCATTATTAACAACATGATTGACATCAAATAATTCCATTCGTGTCTTGTCTCTTTAATTTAATTAATCCTATTAATTAAATTAAAGTTCTCGTTGTACTTCTAATTAATGATCTCAATATTAACAAATACCTATTGAGTTTCTGTGGGTTTGGGATCAAATTTTAAAATTTTAAAACCATAAATTAACAATAAAAATGCAATTGAATAACACACCAAGCCCATTTTTGCATATGCTATACAACTAGCATCAAGTCATGGCCCTCAAATCTTCACCTCTAATTTGTTCACATAGTTTCTGTAATGAAAAGTGCCTTCTACACTTCGCAAATATCTTTTGCAAGTCTCTAATGCAAACTCCATTGAGCTAGAAGGCTTTTGTCAACAAGAAGAGATAGAGAGGGTAACTAGAACAACTTCTTTTCTTGTTTGGAGGGTGGCACATGAATATTATTAGATTTTTCTTACTTAAAACTCCTAAATCCTGTATTTATATTAAGACACTAGAGCATAGTAGAGGCTCTATGGGCTTACTATATGGACTTTTACTGCTTATTAGTCTATGTACATTTCAATTATTAAACTCTTTTATAATGGCAGCCCATAAATCTTAATTATTAATCTACATTAATAATTAAGGCCCATCTAGCCACTAAATTATTAATTCCTATTAAGGTTCAACGGAATTATGTCCTTTA
Source organism: Avicennia marina (assembly GCA_019155195.1). NCBI lineage: Eukaryota > Viridiplantae > Streptophyta > Magnoliopsida > Lamiales > Acanthaceae > Avicennia > Avicennia marina. Next base: position 8,830,325 of record CM032766.1, on the reverse strand, counting down.
ACATAATCAATCTCATTGATTAAATCAACGATCATTATGTTTTTAGTTAATAATCACATTATTAACAAACATTATTGATATCAAATAATTCCTTTCATGTCTAGCCCTTTCAATTTAATTAATCCTATTAATTTAATTAAAGTTCCCGTCGTGCTTCTAATTAGTGATCTTATCATTAATAAATACTACGACAATTTATTTGGTTAAATCAATTGCCACCAAATAAATTATACTATCCTCCAATTTAACAGTCAACATACACAACAACATTTTGTGTATGATTCTCTAAGTTCATTATTAATTGGCAACAAGCATAACTTGAAAGATATAGGTAATGCCGAGCTTATGGCCTATATTATAGCCCAATTAAGATAAGGTGAAACGGATTATAATAAACCCTCCCAATCATAAGTACCATTTAGTATAGGCCTTTTATCTTACTTTGTCCCTACCAAATGAGAATCATGGATTTAGTCAAACTCGCAAGCTTGATCATTGACTTATCGATGTTGTCTCACAAGACAAATGTTTCTATTAGAAACTTCTTCTCGATCATATACTACTTTGGGTATGGATTTGTATTTCATAGAACACCAATTATATAGGACAAACCCTTTACTCATTTTCAAGGAAACAAATCCCTTATTGAAAGTACACATGCCTCTATACAAACCCAGATAGTCGCACATTGGGTTCATGACTCTATCCCATATCAAGATAAATATTGGCTCTTAGTGCCCTAATAACACATTGACCATCATGCGAACAAAACAACTATGTTATCTTAAGTTTAAGGCCCATACGCACTTAAAAAGATCATGAAAAAAGACGTTGACAATAGAAAGTGAACTTCATGTTTCTGCTTCGTTCTACATGTCATTGTTTAAATATTCATTTTCCAATAATGCATCCATACACTTGTATTCTCAGTGTCTCATACCAAGAGGCATGACACTCGTCATACAAATACAAGATATGCAAGTCCTATCAACTCTCAATGTCCTTTAAAGTATCTGAGTTGTGGACTGATTTTAGTAATCAAGTATTAAGATAGCCTTGTGTCCATATTCATAACTCTTTATGAATAAGGCTTTTTAACTCAATTACATGGCAATTACAATACTTTACGTCATTCAAGATTTCACGCATAAAAACTTGTCATAATATTGATATGAAAGTCAATATTTCATTAACGGATGTAAAAGCATGCATATACAACCATAATACCCCTAGTATCCCTCATTTACTATTAGTATTAGAAGGCATATCACTAACAATCTCCCATTACACTCTAAGGCCAATTGTGGTAATCCTAGTCGCTATGGTATCTCATATACATCTTCTGAAGACAGAGATCAAGAAGCACTTGTGTTATTGGCTTAGCAAGTGGGTTAGCCATATTACATGCTAAAGTTATTTTCTACATGGCTACATACATGGCCCCTTTCAATGATTCTACGAATTATATTTCCATGTCTCTCTATGAGTTTTGATATCTAATGAGATCTCTATTCTTTAACTTATGTAATAGTGCCATGGTTGTCAGAATAAAGTGGAAACAGTCGATCCACATGTGGAACCACCTAAAGTTCTACTACAAAATTCTTTATCCGAACAACCTCCCGCACAACATCTCATGCAGCAATTAACCTAGCCTTCAACAGTGGATTCCACAGTCGCATTCTACTTTGAACTCTTCTAACAGATTGTTCCTCCATTAAGGGTAGTTAAAAGTTTGAAGATAGACTTTCTATCTTCTACATCTAATTGGAAGTCAAAATCAATCCAACTATCTGCTTGTAAATCACAAAATCCATTTACAAGTAACATATCTTTAGTGCTTTCCAAGTACTTTAGGATTCACTTGAGAGCATCCCTATGCTTTTTGCTAATCCTTGCCTAAAACCTACTTGTAAAACTTATGGCATAAGAGATATCTAGTCCTGTACATCTGTACATAACATTGCCCACATCAGGCTTCCATATTGAACCTCTATAATGTCTTGTTTATGCACAAGGCTTGGGCGAGATCTCATAATCTCTTTGCTTTATCTTTATAGATGCGAATGGCCAAAATGTAGGTCACTTCTCCTAAGTCTTTTATGGAGAAGTTGCATAATGATCATGTTTTGATTGAGCTTAACATCCCAATACCATTCTCTATTAGTAGTACATCATCCACATACTACATTTGGAATGCGATCATGCTCCCAGTAACCTTGTTATAGATGTAGAACTCATCTTTGTTCTTAACGAAGCCAAACTATTTAACTACATCATGTAAACATCTTCCTTAAGAAATTTTTTGAGGAAAGCAATTTTGACATCAACATGCCAAATCTTATAATCCAAGTGAGCAACTATCATAAGTAAAATTTGAATGGATTTGACCATGCCTACTACTGAGAAGGTTTCTTCATAGTCAATTTCTTACTTTTGACTATAGCTCTTCATCACAACCCTAGCCTCATAGGTCTCTACTTTACCAGTCAAACTAATTTGTCCTTTGTAGGCCTACTAGCATCCAACGGGAACTATTCCAACGAATGGATTTACCGAGGTCCATACTTAATTTGCATGTATAGAATCCATCTTCAATTCATAGACTCAAGCGACTTAGTTGAGCCCTTATTAACCATTTCTTGATCAAAGGTAGAAGGATCATCTCCATGATCATTATCGTCCCTTACGAAAAACTTTTATTTGTTTTCTAGGACATTTTATATCTCTGTAGTGAATGAGAGATTCTACCCAACCACCACAATAGTTATACATTGTACAAGGTGGTCCTTGAATAGGAAATTGCCAAGGAGGCCTACTGCTTTATTCATCGTACTCAACTTCCTTAAGCACTTCTCTTTTGCAACTTTTCTAATGAACTCTTCTTTAAGAAAACATGCCTAATAATCAAGGAGGTCTTCGAGTAGGTGGAACTTATATCCCATAGAATCCTTAGGATATATCACAAAGCAACCAATGATGGCCCTAACCTCTAACTTATTTATCTTGTCTCAAGGCGAGGCAGACATCCTCGAGTCTTGATATGCTTCAGGCTCAAATTCCTTCCACTCCTCATGTCACGTGCGGTTGAAGGAACAAATTAAGAGAAAATCCTATTCGAGACATGAGCAACTATGAGGAAGGCATGTTCCCACAAAGAAACAGGTTATTATCATAGATTAAACTATGTCCACCAAAGTCTGACTCCCGTAGCATGCATTTGAGGAGTTACTAGTGGTGTGAATTGTGACACGATGCCATTCACTTTGAGGAATTCCATGAACTTGGCACTCATATATTGCCTACCAAAATCCAATCATAGTGCTTTTACATATTTGCTAGCTTGTTTGTCTACTTTAGCCTTAAATTCCGTGAACTCTTCAAAGGACTCATGCTTGTGCTTCATTAAACATACATGACTATTACTATAATAATCATCAATAAATGCTATGAAATAGTGAAAACCTCCACTTGCCATTTCATTAAACAACCTACAAACATTAGTATAGATTGACTCCAATACCTACGTGGCTCTCTAAAGTTGTCCATCAAATGAACTTTTAGCAACCTTGCCTACAAAGCTTGGTCAACAAGTCGGATAAGGCTTCTTTGCCAATGGGCCAATAAGCCTATCTTTCTCTAACTTGTTAATCCTAACTCTATAACATAGGCCAGTATAAGATGCCACAAGTGCTTGGGATTTGAGCCATTCCTAGTTGATTTCATTGCCATAACTTTCATCATTAGCTTATCATCCAAATTAAATTAATATAGGCCATTTACCAATAAAGCAATTTTAGCCCATTTGGCAACAAAAGATAATCTCTTAGGCCCAAAACATGATAGGATGATCACTTAGCTAAAGCAGTGTCAATCGCAGTGGCTATAACACTTGCCTCACTGCCGACCTTAATCACCATTTCTTACTTCTCAAGAGAACTCTTCTTGACAAAATCTTAATTCAAAGTACAAATGTAGGAAGATGCAGTCAATCCAAGGTTCAAGATATAGAGAACAAGCCAATGGAACAAGATGTTTCACAAGCATAAAGTTCCACACCTACAATGCTAACGCCTTGGCGATTGAGGCATTCAGTACAATTCCTCCTTCAATGCCCTCTTCTATTGTATTAAAAACTCTTTTCTTTACTAACTTGGATAATGGACATCAGAGCCCTCCCTCTAGCCCTAGGAATAGTGGGTTTCCTCCCTTTGGTCTTGTTCTCTTTAGTCTCACTAACCAGGAGACTAGACTCCTCAAGAACAACCCCTTTCCTTGGCAATGGGATTATAATATCCAAGACATCACTGACTCTCTCAAGATTGAATCCAGTCAACTATCTTGGCTCTAGTTAACATTAAGATCTCAATTATCAGTAACACAAGTGTGTGTATTGTTTGAGACAAAATTAAATTACAAAAAATAGGCAAGACTTGTTAGTTTGATTGTGATATGTATTACCATTATAATTATAGATTCTAAATCACAATGGCCTCTTACTAGATTTCTTGAACCTTACACTCTGTCAGGTAGTGAACGAAAATTTCATTAGTAAAATTTCCTTAGTGGGAACTTGGGGGTCTTCATTGGACATAACACATCTCATGTAATCAAGTCTTGGCATGCTAGGTTCAAGAATGGCAACTCTTGCCAATGCATCTCATGTGCAGTTTAATCTTTCTACTTATCTATGGCCCAAAAATGCCTCACGTAATTGGGTCTTGGTATGTTGGATCCATTTAAGTCACACTTACTGACTAACATCTCACCAGATTTGAATTCTGCTCATGGCTGATCGTTCTTAAGGTGTACGATCCTTTGAATGTCGAATCCAATGCTTCCAAAGTCATAAATGCACTATCACAATGTGACCCCACAAATGTAATGACATTACATACTAAGGCAACACTCTAGGGCTTTCGAGCTCAATACAGGGTCTAGCCAAACAAGTTGCCATTACAATTTAATATTATTTGAGAAAGCTTTTAGTCCGTGTAGATTTATGTTTCATTTTGCACATTTTCCATTTTCTGTATCTCATATTTTCGTCGTGAATAACACGCAAAAATAAAATAATGTGGAGGATTATGGACTTTTAGATCCAATTTGAGTCAGGAATGAAATCATACACATATGCGTGGAACCCTATACTATTGACCCTTTTCCCCAGTTTACGCATCTCATGTGGTAGTTCTCAATTGTGGAAAACAATTTTTCAATGTTATAAATTTGAGAAAAAACAAATTTTCGTCCCCTACAAGCCTTACCACAATTGCAAAAACCATTTCCACATTTGCAAAATGCTATGGACTAGAATTACCATTTTGTCAGAATTAGCTCTGCAATTGTGAGAGTCCTTACCACAATTGTAAGCTGCCTTATTGCAACTGTGACATCGCCATAGCGAGAAGGTTCTTCATAATTGTGAATAACCCTCTTGCAATACTAGCTGGATGTTTCACAATTGCGCTAACTTTTGTAGATCCCAATAGAGTTTTTGCAGATGAGTTTTTTTTTTCTTTTCTTGTTTTCTTCAGGTTCCAAACCCATAAAAATAATTCTTTTCCATGTAAACAAGCATCTAATGCATGTTTAAATGATTTCTAAATTAAAAACTATCATAAACCACGGAAGAATCTTTAAATTTTGTAGTTGTAAGATTTAACTTAATTAATCTCATTAATTAAATTAAGGACATCACATTTCTAGTTAATAATCACATTATTAACAAACATGAGTAATAATCAAATAATGCCATTGGTATTTGGTCCCTTTAATTAATTAATTCAATTAATTAAATTAAATTTCTATTGTGCTTCTAATTAATGATCTCATCATTAATAAACACCATTGCATTTTATTTAGTTCAATCCAATTACCACTAAATAAATTATGCTACCCACCAATTTAATACTCATCATACACAACTACTTTTTGTGTGTGGCTCTTTAAGTTTATCCTTGATTGGCAATGAGTATAGCTTGAAGGATACGGATAATGCCTAGCCTGTAGCCCATACATAGCCTAATTAAGATGATGTGAAACGAATCACAATGAACTATCCTAATTGTGAGGACCATGTAATATAGACCTTTTGTCTTATTTTGTATCAAGTAAGTGAAAATCATGAATTTAGACAAACTTAAAAGCTCAGTCATATGACTAATCGATGTTGCCTCATGAAACTAATGTTTTTTTTTAATCAAAAACTCCTTTTAGATCACATACTATCTTGACCAAGGACTCATGTCTCATGGAACTTCAACTTCATTGGACAAGTGCCTTGCTCATTTGCAAGGAGACAAATCCCTTATTACATGGACACATGCCTCCATATGCACTTGAGTAACGGCACATTAGGCTTAGCATCCTATCTCATACTAGGATATATAATGCCATAATGACGTATTGACCATCATGCACAAAAGGGAACTATATTGTCTCAGTTCTAAGGTCCACACACTTAACGTGATCATGAAGCAGGATGTTGACAGCCTAGAGTGAACTTTATGCATTTGCTTCGCTTTGTAAATCATTGTTTAAATACTCATTCTCCAATAATGTATCCACAAACATATATTCTTAGTATCACATACTGAACAGTATGACACTAGCCGTACAAATACAAGGTTTGCAAGTCTTACTAACTCTCTAATGCCCTTTAGAGTATTTGTAACTTGTAGACTGATTTTAATAATCGAGTACTAAAATAACCTTGTATCCATATTCATAACTCTTTATAAATAAGGGTTCTTAACTTAATTATATGGGCACTTGTAGTACTTTATGCCATTCAAGATTTACATGCATGAAAACTTGCCATAATATTAACATGAAAATCAATATTTCATTAATGAGCATTAAAGCATACATATATAACCATAATGCCCCCAATATCCTTCATTGACTATAGCATTAGAGGGCATATTAGTAACAACATTATCTCATTTTATTTGGTTCAATCCAATTGCATCCAAATAAATTATGCTACCTATTAATTGAGCTCTCAACATATATGGTGACCTTTTGTGTGTGATTCTCTAGATTCATTCTTGATTGGCAACGAGCATAACTCAAAAGATATGGGTAGCGTCTAGCTTGTGGCCCATATTCTAATTCAATTAAGATCAAGTGAAACGGATCACAATAAACCCTCCCGATTGTTAGTACCATATGGTATAGTTATTTTTTCTTACTTTTTCCCAATCGAGCGAAAGTTATGGATTTAATTAAACTTATAAACTCAATCATATAACCAATCAATATTGCCTCAAGCAACTAATAATTGTATTAGAAACTGCCTTTTGATTTCACACTACCTTAGTCAAGGATTTTCATCTCATAGAATACCGGCTATATAGGATAAATGCCTTGCTCACTTACAAAGAGACAAATCTCTTATTGACCATACACATGCCTCCATACACATATGGGCAATAGAACAATGGGCTCATCACCCTATCCTATATCAGGATAGATATTAACCCTTAATGTCCTAATAATACATTGACCATCATGTGCACAAGACAACCATGTCTTAGGTTAAGGTCTATATGCACTTAACACAATCATGGAGCAAGACATTGATAGTTAAGAATGAAACACCACGCATTTGCTTTGTTCTATGAGTCATTATTTGAATTCTCATTCTCTAATGATATATCCACACATATGCATTATCAGTATCTCATATTGAATGACATGATACTTGCCGAAAAAATATATGGTGTACATATACAACCATAATGCCCTTAGTATTTCTCATCAACTATTGACATTAGATGACACATTGATAACAAGTTCTGGGTAGCAACATTAAGGGTTTTCAATTCTTGATGTCCACATTGGTTGTTCATATTGTTGGGTCCTTTTCTTCGAATTTTGGTGCACCATCTCATGTAACAACTTCAGAAACTCAACCTAGTTGTTGCCATCTGCATTAACTTGCTCATTACTAGGTAATGGCAACAAATTTATAGGAGTCAAGGGTTAAATCCATACACAACTTTGAAAGGAGAAAATTGTGTAGCAATGTGTGCTCCTATTTTTAGCAAATTCAACATGTGGCAAGCATTTTTCATAAGATTTTAAATTTTTTCTAAGGACAGCACATAGTAATGTACCTAAAGTCTTATTAACTGTCTCAGTTTGGATATCGATTTTAGGATGTCAAATAGTGGAGAAAAGTAATTTTGTGCCTAATTCACACCAAAGTATTTTTCAAAAATAGATAAAAAATTTAATGTCATGATTAGGGACAATGGTCCTAGGCATCCTAGCAAATGAACAATCTTCTTGAAAAATGAATTAACCACATGACTTGCATTATTGATTTAATGACAAGGAATGAAATGAGCCATTTTGAAAAATTTATCAACAACAAAAAATATTGCATCATGCCTGTTTCTAGGCAAGCGCAAAATAAAATTTATAGAAATATCAGTCCATGGGCCTAGGGGTATACGAAAAGGAGTATATAAACCATAAGAATGTGTGCAGAACTCTGCTTCTCAACACTTTAAGTACTTGTTAATGATCCTAGCCACATCTCTCCTCAAGTGGGGCCAATGACAATGTTCTGCAAAATACTTACAGTTTCGGTGACATCAAAGTATCCCATCAACCTTTCATCGTGAGCTTTCCTAATTAGGTGACACTAAAGTGTTCCATCAACCCTCCATCATGAGCTTCCTTAAATAACTCATGCAATGAACATTTTAGCACCCACAATTTTCCATCAAGGTACAAATAACCATTTTCTTGGGAAAATCTTTCATGAGGTGTTGTGTGTGTCGTGGCATTGCACCAAAATCAACAACATCCTTATATAATTCATGAATATGCTTAAAACCCATCATTTTAGTGCTTAATGTGGAAATCGAAGTGCACCAATGTAACAAAGCTTTAGCAACTACATTTTCTTTTCCTCTTTTATACTTAATCTTTAAGGAAATGTGTCAATGAATGCAACCAATTTTGCATACCTTTAACTTAAATTACTTAGGTTTTTTAGATGCTTTAAGGATTCATAGTTGGTGTGGACCACGAATTCCTTTGGCCTTAAGTAGTGTTGTGGGTTGCTAAGTTTGCATCACCTAAAGTAAGGAATATAATTCCTTATGATAGGTTGGGTGGTTGAAGGTGGCACTACTCAACATCTCATTGAAGTATGCCACGGGCCTTTCTTCCTACATCAATAAGATGCTTACCTTGACATTTGGGCCATCATATTCAATTCTAAAAGTTTTATTAAAATCAGGTAAGCTAAGCATAAGTGCATCCTGTTATGCTCTGCCCCATTTAAACTTATTCTTCTCAACCACAGTTGTAAGGGGGCAAGCTTATGATACTAAAATCCTTCACAAATCATCGATAAAAGCCAATTAAGCCATGGAAGCTACTTAAACTCCGCAATAGGTGTAGGTCATTCTTGAATGGCTTTCACCTACTCTTTATCAATCTGTATACCCTGTGTATTAACAACAAATCCCAATACATTGGATTGTTTACATAGAATACACACTTCTTAAGGTTACCATACAATCTTTCTAGCCTCAAAGTGATTAACACATTACGCACATGCTTAACATGCTCATTTAATGTCTTGCTATAAATCAAAATATCATCAAAATATACAACAACAAAATTTCCAATAAAAGCATATAAGACATGATTCATTAACTATAAAAATGAGCTAGCGGCATTTGTAAGATCAAAAAGCATTGTGATCCATTCATATAACCTAAATTTGGTCTTAAATGCCATTTTCCACTCATCCCCTTCCATTATTCCAATTTGATGGTACCCACTTTTTAAGTTAATTTTAAAAAATATGCTAGGACCATACAACTCATCCAACATATCATCCAAATGAGGTATGGGACAGCAATACTTTACCATGATAGCATTTATGGCTTTACAATCAACACACTTGTGCCACTCACCATTCTTCTTTAGCACCTGTAGGACTAGAACCACATGTGGGCTTATACTCTCTCAAACCCATCCTTTTTTCAACAACTCTTCCACTTGACGATGAATTTCTTCTACTTCGTCTGGATTGATGTTGTTTGTGGGCAGTTTGGAATGGAAGCTTTGAGCACCAAGTCAATGTAGTACTCTATCCCATTACTGGTGGTAAATCACTCGATAGCTCCTTTGGAAAGACGTCCTCAAATTCCTACGAAAGTGGAATAATAGACTCAAGGAGGGAAGATGTAACATTATTGAAAATAACCAAGTTTTCTATGTACAAATAGCACCATATGACTCCCATCTTCACATGCTCTCCTTAAATTCTCCCCTTTCTCTAGCATATGCCCTTTTTCCTCCCTCAATAGCACTCTTTTTTTTCTTTCGCTAGCACTCTCACTGGCTCTCTTCTTCCACTCTTCCCTTCTCTTCCTATTTTTCTCTAACCCCCACTTGTACTGCTTATGCAAATACATGTGGTCCTCATGTACCTAGTTTGGTGACAAGGGCCCAAAGTGATCTTAGACCATCAAAAAGAAAGGTGTACCTATTGGTGACCCCATTGAAGGCCACCTGCCTTATCAAATAGCCATGGTTGTTCCAATAAGATGTGGCATGCCTACATCGCGACCATGTCAAACAAAACTTCATCCAAATGCCCTCTAATTTTGAAGGACATCAACACTTGCTTTGTCATCTTAACTTTACCACTATCATTCAACCACTGTAGGTGTTTTGGTTTAAATGCGTAGTGGTAGGCAAACTTAACTGCTAAACTAAAATGTTACTAGTAATGTTGGTTGAACTTCCACCATGAACAATTAAGCTACATGTCTTACCTTGTAGCTAGTACTGCATGTGGAATGTATTCCCCCATCCCTTATCATCTAATTCCTCCTTAGATTCAGTGCTAAGGGCCCTCATGGTCACCAAATTGATTTCTCCTTCACCTTCATACATGATCTCATCAACAACGCGATCATTCCTTTCATCTCTCGCATCTTCTTCACTTTCATTAGTAATGATCTCTCCAACAACATTCGAGATCATAGTTTTCTTATTTAGGCATTCATTGGAAAAATATCTTCACCTTAACACTTAAAGCAAACAAGATTTTAGTTGCAAGACGTACTAGAAGAATTGTTAGGGTGTGATACCTTAGATGAGGATCCCTCTTTAGTTGTTGCCTTGGCCTTGGATTCACCAGCCAATGATAGTCTATCATCCTTACTAGGAAAGTCTAAGGACCTTACGTGCCTGACGGTGCTACACTGCGAACTGTTCTTTTGAGTTGTTTCTAAACTTTGATCTCCTTTAGTACCATCTCATCCAAATCTATATAGTGCCACAACTCCATAATGTCAGCCATAGTGCACCTCACTCACAAATCTAACCATGGTGGCCTCTTGGTCTTTCACCACTTTGGTTATCGTCATCAATAGCTCCATTTCTTTATAATAACCCTCCACACTTTGATACCTTTATGACAATCCTTTCAACCTTTGATACAATTCCTTGTGGTAGTGCAAGGGTATGAATCTCCTCCTTATGGCAACCTATAGCTCGACCCAAGTCAAGATAGGCCGATCATCAGCACTCTTTTGGCTCAACACCACTTGGTGCCACCCAATCACTGCATAATCAATGAACTTCACTACCACTAGCTTTAATTGTTGTTGTTTGTTGTATTGGTAGCAATTAAAGATCATCTTTGCACACCGTACCCACTTAAGGTACAACTTGAGGTCCACTTCCCTTGGAATGGTGTGGCACCTTAAGTTGATTCCCCTAAGCTCATCCTCATCATCATTCATCAGCCTCCTCCTTTGATGCCTTGGAGGCTGGTCATATAGGTTATCATGGTAGTTGGAATAATTGTCTGCGGATTATCTCTCTACCCTGGGTACATGCTCACGATCTCTAACTCAACCACTATGGGGTGACAAGTCATCTCATGTCCTTATGGTTTTGGGACGGTGGACTAAATGGTCTAGCTTCCTTTCAACCATCCTAGAAGCCCTTTTCATCTCACCCTTAATGGCCTTCATCATCATCACCATATCATATGATTCTTCGATCGACCCTACTTGGCTATTTGACATAATGAAGCAGAAAGGTGAGCATAAACGTGTGCATGTGTGCAAGTGTGTGTGTGTTTATATGGAAATGATCAAAATAATGTAATCTCAAAATCATTGAAGTAGTCTTACCAACCCAACTCAATGTCGCCTTGGAAAATTCAGGGTGATTCCGAGGCTCAACATCAACAAAATCACAAAAATAGTGCAGGAAATAAGAAAAATAGAGTTTGGGATCGATCTAGATGTGAAGGGATCGATTTGGTGAAGAAAATAGAGTAGGAGATTGATCTAGGAAAGGATAGATCGATCTAATAGGGGCGGGCAATGCTAATTAGGTAGGAAGCACATGTGATCATGCAAAAGCAACAGGAAGAGCGATAAATCTGGCTTAGGTGAGATCTCAATTTTTGTGTGATTTTTTTGCTTCTTCTTTCGCTTCTCTTCTCTTCTTTTTCTTTTTTGCCCAATCAACTCACAAAATGTCAACGATTATTTCTCAACAATGATACCAAATTTTTAGCACCACAAAACACCAAAAATCTATCCAAATAGTCTAATTATATTTTTTGAATTTTCTAATTTAATAGGGAAAATAGAGAAGGTGGAGAAGAAAAAATTGGTGTGGAGAAAAAGAAATTCAAATGAAACACCAACCAATCAACCAGATTAAGAAACTATTTAGCTCTAACACCAATTGATGTGAACCACGAAAGTAAATGGATCAAACATGAAAGTATAATAAGATATAAAGTGAGATTGAATAAATTCACACTGAACAAAAACCTATGCCACTTACAATAGACCCTTAAAGCAAATTTAAATAGACTCAACTGGAGAACCATACACCATGCCATAGGATATTGGCCACTAATGACCCAAAATAAGCCGAATGACCCAATTTATATATTGAGCTTGGCTATTGTTCTCACTCAAACAAAGACAAAGTAAGGAAATGGAGAAGAAAATATCCATCATTAATGTATAAAAGTGAGAAAAGTTCTTATAATGGCCTTAACTTAATGTATGTATAGTAGCACCAAATAAACCCAAGGTTCACAAGTCTGATGGGCTGAAATGGGCCACCCAAAAGGGCCTCTAATGGCCAAAAGTTTGAAAAATCAGCCCAAAATCTACTTTTCCCACCTATGGCAGTCGATCTAGAGGTCCCAATCAATTGCGCCTTTCTAATGATTGACTTGCTGTGATCCCAATACCCTGCGATCGCAATTCTAGAAACTGTCTAGCATGATCATAGTCACTTGGATTGATTGCAGCAACATGAGATCATAATTTTTTGAAAACCTGTCTTGCACCCAAGTCAATCAAGAATCCTTGGGATAGATCATGCATACCAATCGTAATTCTAGTGTGCTCAAACAATGATCTAGTCTCCTTAGACTAATCCAGCCTAGCTTGGATCGCAATTTGAGAGCTCTTTTGCACTTCTTGGCCCTTCCAACTTAGAATTTGACACTAAATTCTGTCCTTTGGCTCTCCAAACACATTCAAGCACTCTACAACCCTCTAATCAATCATGAAATTTCCCAGTGCTTCCTTCAATTTCCATGCTCATTAATGTGGACATCAAGAATCAAGACCCCCTTATGTTACCCCCTAGACCCATCACAAAATCCCAAGCACATAAGTTTAAGAAGGCCCCAGTGAGTTTGATGCTTAATTCGAAGGTTGGAGGACTCTTAGATGTATCGGGAGAGCTAAAAGATGGAACTTGGCATTAAATTTTAGTTTAGGAGGTCCAAGAAGTACAAAGGGGCTAAAACAATGCGATTTAGATGAAGCTAAATCAATCTAGTAAGGTCGATTGTCAAATTGGCGTCCTAGAATTATGATTAGCTGGGAATCTTATTGACTCAAAGAAGTGAGACTGACCTAGGTAACAGAAGGTAAAGCTCTAAAATTATGATCGTGAGTGACCGCAATCGATCTGGAAGACTGGGATCGTAGGAGATGACTGCTAGAATAGGTATCACATGATGGTCAAATCACAGCGGATCAATCTCTAACAAGTTGCAACAATCTAAACACTCCAGATCTATTGCAACAGGCGAGAAAGCTAAAATTTGGATTGTTTTTCAAAATTTTAGCCATGGAGCCCATTTCAGGCCCAACAAGCTTCTAACCCTAGGTCTCCTATGTTACAACTATAAATACCTTAACGTGGAGACATTGTAAGAACTCTTGGTCTATTGCCTAATTCAATAGAAAGAGCTTTCCTCTCTCTTTCAATACTAGTTTTGTGTGTGAGTGTTTGCACTAAACTTAAGTACAAACCGGGTCATTTGGCTTACTTCCAGTGGGTCGTGGCCAACATCTCGTGTTGTGGTGTTTGGTTTATTAGTTACCAAAATTTGATTTTTGGCAAAGGTTTGCCCTAAGTGTAGTTAGTTCTTGCTCAATTATCTTCTGTAAACTCACCGATGATCTTCTCTTTTCCCAACCATATATTTTGATCCTTTGTTCCACCTTTATCCACATTAATTGGTGTTAAGGCCAGTTAATTGGGTTTCTTAGTCCAATTGATTGATTGGGGTTCCACATAAACTATTTTCTCGACCCTTTACTTTGTTTATCCACTTTTTCTAACTTCCTCTATTTAATCCAAAAAAAAAATTAGAAAGAAATTAAACAAGGGATAAATTTTTGGTGATTTTTAATGGTGTTGAAAGTTGTGATATTTGTTGGAATATTGGTAGGATATTATTGTATTGTTTGGGCTATGAAAAAAGGAAAAGAGAAGAAAACAAAAACAAAAAAACAAAAAAACAAGAAGAAGCAAAAAAATCGTACAAAAAAGAGTAAAGTAAATATAGTACAAAAAATGGAGTGAAAAACTGTGGGATTTTTTGCTGTTTGGACTAAAAACTACCTAGAATTGTGTGTCGAATCAATCTCGTGAATCCTCAGATCAATAGCGCCATTAGGGTTACCAAAAACCCTACTTCTTGTTTGTAGGAACACGATCGATCACCCTTGAGTCTGATGAATTGTACGCCCTATTCCTCCATATTACAAGTATTGGGTTTCATCGAATTTGGGATGCCAAATTTTTTAAATTTTAATAACAAAGCAACCCAAGAATGCAGTGGAGTAAGTAAAATCCCAACCCGGTTTACTTTCATCACATAAAAGCATAAACAATAAATATTAAAAGTTCTATGGATGATTATTTGGAAATAAATTCTTTAGTTTCTGTCACAAGTCATGATAAAATCCTGGTTATGAACAAGTCGTGCCCTATGGCTTTCCAACAAAACCCCACAAACTTCTTCATAAAATCCCATGACTTTTGCACTTGGAGTATTTCTTAAGAGGGTTAGAAACGATTTTTCTCTTGCGTGCAAGAAGTGAATAGTCCCCAAGTGAACAGTACCAGCAAGTGAATAGTAGTGGAGGCACTATTCATACAAATTGTCTCCTTCTTGGAACCCTTTTAAGTGATTTATTCTCAAGACACAATCTACTTATACTAAGACTCCTAGGGCTTGTGGAATAGAATCTATGGGCTTTCACATAAACTTTAAAATTAATTCAAGCTCATCCACTTTAATTATCAATCTAATTAATAATTAAAGCCTATGTGAATTATTTTCTTCAATTTAATTAACCCAATTAATTAAATTAAAAACCTATTATATTTTGATTTAATAATCTCCATTATTAATAACCATAATAGGCATAAAATAATCTTCTTGTGCCTTGTCTCTTTAATTTAAGTAATCTCACTAATCAAATTAAATGCTCATCTTGTTTTTAATTAATGATCTCATAACTAACAAATATAAAGAGGAATAAATATTCCCAATTTGGTATAATCTAATTGCAACCAAATTAATTTCTTTATAAAACTTCTCAAGTCTCATTCAAAAGTCTTCTCAAACCTCGTGATCACCACTTTACAATTACCTCAAGCCATCATCTTGTTCTTATGTGTGTGACTTTCTAGGTTTATTATTGGTTAGCAACGAGTATAGTCTAAAAGATATGGGTAACACCTAGCTGTGGCCTACATCATAGCCCATCGAAGGTGAATTACAATGAACCCTTTTGAACCATGTGATATAGATCTTTTGTCTTACTTTGTCTTAATTGAGTGAGAGCCATGGATTTAGTGAAACTCACAAACTTAGTCATACGACCAATTAACATTTCCTCATGAGACTAATATTTTTATTAAAAACTTATTTTCGATCACACATTACCTTGGCTAAGGATTTTTATTTCATATAACTTTAACTGCATAGAATAAAATACCTTGTTCACTTACAAGGAGACAAATCTTTTATTGAACGCATGCATGGCAATGGCACTTTGGGCTCCTGATTCTATCCCTTACTAAGATAGATATTAGTCCTTGATGTCTTAATGACACAGTGACTGTCATGTGCATATGGCAACCATATCGTTTTAGGTCTAAGGTCCATGTGCATTTAACATGATCACAAAGCAAAACATTAATAGCAAAGAGTGATCTCCATGTGCTTACTTCACTCTATAGGTCCATGTCTAAATGATCATTCTCCAATGCACATCCACATACATATATTTTTAATATCTCATATAGAACAGCACAGTAGTTACAGTATGAATAAGTGTGGAAGTCTACTAACTCTCTAATATCCTTTAGAGTATCTCTGACTTGTTTACTAGTTTTAAAAATTGTGTCTTATGTTTATATTTATAACCCCTTATGAATAAGACCTCTCAACACAATCACATAAGTACATGTAATACTTATGCCATGCAAAATTTACATGCATAAAATACCACCAAAATATTGGTAAAATAATCATCAAAATTTTATTAAATTATAATGATAAAATTTACAACTAATATTTCTCAATGTATCCCTCGTTGATAATTTGGTATTAGGTGCCATATCACTACCAGTGCACACGATCTGTTGCATGATCACCCTATTCCAACCCACATCTGGATCTATCTAACCAACTAAGATCAATTGCATTTCCTATTTTCCTTCATCTAGATCAATTTCCTTGATTCCAAATTGATCCTAATTCCTATTTTCTCACTTCCCACACCATTTTTGTAATTTTTGATCAGCATTGCGCCTAGAAACCACCCCGAATTTTCTGAGATGACATCGTAGTGGGTTGGTAAGGCCATTTGAGTGATTTTTGAGTTTAAATTATTTTGAAATTTTCGTTGTATATCCACTTGCAGGCACATACGTAACTCTCACATTTTACCTTCATCGTGTCAAATAACTAAGCAAGTTTGGCAGGAGAATAATACAACATGAAGATGATGATGGAGGCCATTCGGGGGGAGATGCATGGTTAACCTAGATAGTAGAGGGGATGTATTAGTATTTGGAGAGGGTTGAAGCCTCCCAAACCCTAAGGATTGAGAATGACCCATCGCCACACGATGGTCGGGCTAGGCATTGAAAGCAATGACCGAAGGTAGAGAGATGGTCATTAGACAACTTTTCAATTTCTATGATGATTTATATGATGAGCCACTAAGGCAACAAAGGAGTTTAGCAAATGATCATGAGGATTAGATTAGGGGAATAAAACTTAAGGTACCACAATTTCAAGGGAAGTCTGACGCTGAACCTTACCTCGAGTGCGAATGCCAAGTGGAGATAGTTATTGATTGCTATCAATACATGGAGCAACAAAAACTTAAACTAGCGGTTGTATAATTCACTAACTATGAAATAATTTGGTGGGACCAACTTGTGATGAGTTAAAGAAGAGTTGGTGAGAGGCTTATTTGGACTAATCACATGCACAGAGTTACACCATCTCTATTCTACCACCGGATACACGTCCATTTGAAATAAATTGATAGCTTCATAATTTAATAGACAGTAGGTGTTGTCAAATAAGCAATCTTTCCAATAAAGTTATCTGGTAGTCATTGTTTGATTGCTGTAATAATTCAAAGTGTAGTCAATCAATTTATTATTAGTGTTCCATAGAATTTGCACTATGAGCTACTGCAATAGCTCACCAAATCACTACTAAAATAACTTTGTGAATTCTAAGTGATACAGGATGTTTTGTAGTCAATCAATCCATAATATCCTTCAATTTGGTCCAAACATGTAGTCCCACAAGCCATGTCCTAGGGCATGGCTAGAAACCATTGAAACATTTTATTAAACACTTCATGTGCAACTTTAGTGAAGGTGTTTATTTGTAGTAATGGATCCATGGGATAAGCCATAGACACATGGTCATTATAAGTATGACCCATTACCATGCAAATTCTAAACACTATGAGAAAACATTCCACGCATTTTTGAACGAAAAATAAAAGTTGTTAGTGATAATGGAATGACGAAGCATGGTATGTTGAGGATTGGATAAAGGGAGAATGCATGCCCAGAAGATTTCATCCTAAAATTAGTCTTCTCCGGTCACAGATTTAGTGTTGTCCGTGTGTGCATCAAGCAGTTTAAGGTTGGAATGGAGTTGAGGTGCCAACGAGTAGAATTTAGATGAGAAGATTGTGTGACTAACTTATTTAAGAAATGCTTTAACAGTCATCCACTTCGTCGTCATGCCAAAAGTCATAGTGACAACCCACAAAAAGTGTATGTCACAACCAACGTCAAGATGAGCATGGGACGATGTTAATATTAGTGTTTTGTCATGGCCATCCCACTTAACATTAGGATGATCAACATAATGATGTGTTAAGAGTTGGTTCTACCTTTGCCATCATCAAGGTTGTCCAAGCATAGGGGACAACAATGTCATTTGATTGTTTTTGCCTTTGCCATCCCTCTTGTAGTCGTGATGGGGTTTAAAATGAGTTAGGAACATCATTTTTACTTAGAAATCCCTCCAATCATCATGATAGAGATAAGAATGAGCAATGAATTGTGTTTTGCCTTTGCAGTCCCTCCTGTCGTTGTGACTGAGCTTAAAATGAGCCAACGTATGTGTTCTACCTTTGTTGTCTCTTTAGTCATCGTGTTAGAGATGAGAACAAGGGGCACAAACTTCGCTGTCCTACTTTTCATCTAGATGGAGGTTAGAACAAAGCATGTTAACTCTTTTTGCCTTTGCTGTCCTCATAGATGTCTCAACAGAGAAGACAATGGCATGCACAATTAGATTCTAGAGCCAACGTAGTGGTATTCGACATGATGATCAAAACGACGTCATACCACTGAAATAAGAATAACCTCTTGAACAGAGTTTGTTGTCCCAAATCTGAGCCTAATTTAGCTATATTTATCCAAACACTTATGTTTTTTTTCTGGCTCTCGTTAGAATTAGGAATTAAAATATTTTCTCCTCCCTTTAGTGTGAACAATGGCTCTAGTGTCTAAACCTCATTTGTTGCTCTGTCTACAAAATTGTCCCATTTCAAGCTTGATTATCAATAGTTTGGAGGCTTCTGATGTCATGCAATGTTGAAGCTTTGGCAAACACATCAAGAACACCATCTTCGTAGATTTAAGAGAGTAAGGTATGTTTACAAATTTCTCGTCAACAAGGTGCCTATGATTTCTGTTCCTAATTTGAATTGAAGGATATATGTGTTGGAACAAGTCAAATACTTTGAATCTAACTTAGAATCCTGTGTTAATTTAACCGCTTTGCAAGATAATGTTATGGAAGGTTATGGGCCATGGAACTTACTAATTCAATTGTAGTTCGAGAAGTTGTTCATTGTCTAAATATTTCAACTTGGTGTGTAGTCTTTTTAGATGATTTCTGGTCTAGCATGGCATAATCTTCGGTTTAGTGGGTGGCTTCACCATCAATTATGGTTTACCATGAACTAGGGTTCTTCAAACTCTCCATCGACAAATTTACTTTTCAAGTTGCGGTGCATCTAAAGGTTTTTATTTTTGGGCACGTTTTTTTTCCTTAGAATTTGCAAAAAAATAAGAAGTGTTGTGGTTTTCAAACAATTTGGATATTATTCCTTGTGACACTTTGCTAAATTTGGAGGTTGGATATGCTTGCATTCAAAAAATTATAAATAGCGTTGTGAAGACTAACGTAGTTGGAGACAGAATAAATCAGATTTACTATATTTTATGTGGTTAATATTATATTATATGCTACATGTTAATGTGCAAGAATGCATATGTTTGATATCATAAGTTTATGCTGTATATGAGTTTAAAAGATTTGCTAGTATATGCTGCAAACTTGTAAAGTATCTTTCAACATCTCTTTGTTTAATACAACATGCATGTCATTTGACTTTCATGACTTTTTCTGTCCCACCAACGAAGTGAATGAACACAATGTTTTTGAAGACGCTATTCACTTGTTGTCATAACAAACAACCTAGGTGTAGTATCTTGTGTTTATTTGTGTGTGTAGAAGCCTTATTGAAGTTTATTTGTTGAATGGATCATGACTTTTTCTGTCTGGCCAACGAAGTGAATAAGCACAATGTTATTGAAGAAGATATTCACTTGTCGTCACAACAAGCAACCTAGGTGTAGTAGCTTAAGTCTTTTGTGTGTGTGGAAGTCTTATTGAAGTTTATTTGTTGAATGGATCCATATATGTTATACACTCTACTATTGTAGCAATTTACCTTGCTATTATTTTATCTTGCATGTCTGAGTATGACTCATGGTGCACATTCAAGAGGAAAGCGACAATGCCCATGTGTGCTTGGCACCCCAGGAACACTACATCAGAGATTACCCACATTATCTCATTCCCTTGACGACTTGAAAACTCAACCAACACCACCACCACCACCATCACCACCCTATGTCCCTACAACATATGCAAAAAATCATCCAACTCGTGGTCTCTCTTTAGGACGAAGAGGACACCGTCTATATGGTAGAGCCATAAAGCTGGGAATAAGGGGGCAAAATTTACCCCCTCCCAAGTCCATTGATGATTTAGGACTTAATCCTCCTCACCACTCCCACATAGGTTTTTCTTCCATCTATGGCCAACTCTATTCAAGATTACGCCATCCACTTGCCAAAATAAACAAATGGTTGTTGATGCCTCACTAGAGCTAGAAGCAACTAAAGGTTCCCATTAGCAAAATAAAGGCCCTATACCCCTCACTCCCTGGACATTTTAGTGAGTGTCTTTCATCATGCACTTGTGGATGTAATATATATAGTTTTATGTAAATCGTAATGTGAATATTTGATACTTTTTATATTTTTCCTAGTGCATTCAAAGAGGTCATTGACTGTATGAAGGATATCATATTTGGCCATTATCAAGGACCATGAATTTGCTTGAAGCATGTGCCTCTAGACACAAAACAATTTTGGTTTAGGAAATTCAAGGTTAGCAAAATATGTAGGCACCTACATTAATTACTTTGAATGGAATAACAATGCAAAATATATGGTCGTTTAATTTACTTGCTTTGCAAGCTATCTATTGTTTCCACACAACAATTTATGTGATGGTTCAAAATATTTGCCACACCTCAAACGTTAATGTTGTTACATTTTCTTATCGTGGCTTGGTAGCTAAAATTCCAATTACGTATCGGTCCATAATGCTACTAATAATTGACAGTTGCCATAATACTGTTATTGTATTATTAACAATGCTTTCAATACAAGTGAGGATTGTAGGCTCTAACGTTGGACCAAATAGCATACATTTAAAAACAAATTAAAGGATAGAGAGTACATAAGTTTTTCGATTTCTGCAGATGTATGCTTCCTAATTTGGATGTATTATCTAGTGTACACTACCATGTTGGTGGCATTCATGTAGTCTTGCTATATAGTGAACCAAATGTGTAATTGATAAAGTGTTGGGTTCACCAAGCATAATTTATTTCCACCTGCTCACATGTACATATATGCATATTTGCACAGTGCAAATTGCTAAGCACTACTTATCATTGTATATGACATTGCACTGCTTCTGAACAACCATTGATTTTTTGTTCATATTCTGCAAGATGCTTCTGATGCCTTTGGACACAAGTACAATAACCTATGCCAGAATATTGCTACTCCCATTGACATTCTACTAACTGAAAGGCATTTGGAATAGGTGGAATTCTCATGGAACCCAGCTGATAGAACAACAATAGAGAAAAATTTCAAGAAAAAGGCTTCCAAACTTTTCAAGAAACCCATGGAGTAGGGATTTCCAAGACGAAGGCCAAATGGATCACTGAAGAAAATTGGAAAAAGATGTTAGCTCAATGGACAGAGGACACCTACTCAGTTTTACGTAAAAAAAAGGGCCAATAGACTTGCTGATGTTGACACTGCCTCTATGATCTATAAAGGTGGTTCATGAACTATTGTCCAGTAACACATTCCATGTTCCCCATCCTGATATATAACATATTCTACCACCAAAATAAATGGCATAATTTATGTATTTTGTGATTTTATAGGAGGCCTCCATGGGTAGGTCCCCGATCTTGTTAGAACTCTTCTTCAAGGTGTGGAAGAATGAGTATAGCGAATGGGCTAGCTCTTATGTACAAACACAAAGGCCATAGCCATCCATTTATTTCCTTGCATTAGCTTACAAAATTTTCTCCAATTCTCCAACCAATGTTTCACATATCAAATTTGTAGGAAATATGGCAAAAATGGAAGAAGAATTAAATTCTCAAGACCTAAATGGAAACGGCACAAGTGCCTCAAGCTTGAGTAGCGACAACAAAGTGGTGTCTACTTTTGGTGGTGGAAGAAAGGAAGATTGCAAAGCATGGGCTTTGAAGCAAGGTGCTATCAGTAGTTTTCTCGAGGATCTTGCTCATATTCCTTGTCTCCTAACCCAGGCTACTTAGCGATGGAGCAAAAACATCTGCTAATTGAAGAAACATTGAAGAGAGTTATGGAAAATTGGTAGCACGTAGAAGCAAAACTTGATGTTATCATGAACTGGGTGCACAGGATGCACGGTCTATCATCTTTGGATCCAACTAGCCCATTAAACACCCTTGTAGATGGTGTGGATCATGAATTCGATGATGCAAATGTCAAGAATGATGAGGATACGCTAAAACAAAATCGTCCTAAAGTTGTTTCAAAAATATTCTTAAAGAGAACCATTCCAAAAATTTTCCATTCCAAAGTTGTTCTAAATGTTTTTGTGCCATTTTCGTGCCAAAGGTCTGTCCCTATCCCAAAACTGATCCAAATCTGTCCTAAATCCCCACCAAAGTAGGCACATCCCAATTTGCTCCCAAATTTTTCTCGTTCCAAAACCATCTTAAAATATATTGTCTCAAAACTGCGCCAAAACATCCACCCCAATTCTGTCCCGAAACTGCACCAAAATATGTATCCGAATATTGTCCCAAAATTTACCATCGCAAAATCTTGCCAAAATATCCGTCTCAATTCTATCCCAATATTTTGTGATCCCACAACGGGGCCAAAATATGCATCCCAATTCTGTCTAAAAATTACTATCCTAAAACTGTCACAAGACATCCATCCTAATATTTAACCATGCCAAAATACATGTCCTAATTCTGTTACTAAATTTACCATCCCAAAATCATGCCAAAAAGTCTGTTCCAATTCTGTCCCAATATTTTCTCATACCAAAACTATGTCAAAACAACCATGTCAAGTCTAGCCTAATATTTTTCTGTAAAACCATTCCAAAAAGCACCTCCCAATTTCATCCCAACATAAACCACTCCCAAACTGTCCCAAATTATGTGAGTCAACTACACCCCAAATCAAGCATGTCCCTAAACCCTTCCAAGTATGTTGTTCTAACTCGTGCCAAAGGCTTTCCAATTGGTTTTCCCAATCCATTCCAATTTGTGTAAAAAAGAAACCATCCCAAATATGCGTGCCAAAACCGTGACAAGATCATCCCAAGTACTGTTCCACCTTTGCTAATTTGGAACGGAACAAAAGAACCATTCCAAAATTTAGAACAGCATTCTGGAATCTGTTCCAAACATTTGCACAAATTCAAAGCACTTTCCAAAGTCTTGGAACGGTGTATTAAAGCCCGTTCCAAATTCTAGAGTGGCACTTTATTCCTGTTCCAAATTTTGGAATGGTTTTTCAAAGATCATTCTGATGATCATTTCAAAATGATTTTCTGAAGATCATTCCGAAGAACGGTGTATTAAACCCATTCCAAAAAGTCGTCCCAATCTGGGTAATTTCTTGTAGTGATGGGTGAAATGATGAAATTTGGTTATCTTGATCAATCATCAGTTAGGTGCCATTAGCTAGATCAACATCAATGACCCCTAGAATTGTAGACTTCAGACGAACAGATATAGATTATGGTGGATTTGGATCAATTGGGGCACTTTGATATCAATAATCTAGAATGTAACCCACTAGCTAGGATTGATGCAAGCCATGCCGATTGATCATGCATCCGAGTGCAGAGCATAAATTAAGTTTTTGAAGATAATAGTTTCCTTATTTCTTAAGATTGTTTCCATCTTTCTTCTTACATGCTTTTTTTATTGTATTTTAGCTATTTCTAGGACCTATAAACATGACTCCATTGTGGGACTTTGTAAGCAACTTTGATTCCTAACTGATATTTTCTTGTGTTCCTTGAATGTAAGTGTTTTTGAATTCTTATGAGTACAATTTCAAATTGAGACATTTTAAATTGTCCCAAGAAAATTCATAACGTATCAATCAAGTAGGTTGGTTGTGGTGTCCTTCATCATCCTTAATTTCTTCATAGTTATTGCATCTGGATTGTGTACAGGATCTGCTCAAAATGTATCCAACTGGGTACAAGTACATACTATTTTCTTTTTTCTACTATTATGTGATCGCGCTGGTAAGTGATATGTAAAATACATTACAATATAAATAGGCCATTTTTTTATTTATTTTTGTTTTAAACTTTTATTTATTTTTAATTTTAAATTTTTTGTGGTTCAAAAACGAATTCAAAGTGGAGATTTCAATTTTGGGTCTATTTTTGAGAACCTGAACCTGAACCATTGTTCTTGTACAATTTCAATTCCACACTTCTAGTTTTAGTTTTTCCACGGTTCAATCTTAGATTCCAAATGAAACTATAAATAATAAGGTAGAGCACAAAAATGAAAAAGGGGAGAATATGACGAACTCGTGAATCCTGACGTCTCCAGTTGCATGTTCAGAAGTTTCCGAGAAACTTCCCCGTCGTAATTTTTATTTTATCACCAAATCAGCAAAATGTAAAATAATGATAGATTATAATAATAAATAATAGTCGTTATGCTATGAGAAGATATATCTCCATAGATCGGATGACAGCCCAGAGAACAAACAAAACAACTTGACATAGGACGTTAGGAGTCGCGGGATATGATTTTTGCTTGGAGTTTTTCATCTTTCTTTTAGATGGCGAATGTTTAGCTTACAATTTAAACATTGCACAATGCATGTGCAGTCGCAGATCTCGCTTTTCTTTTTAAGTAGACTTTTTCAAGGTTTCCAGACATTTGTTGGGAGTCTGTTTAATTGGGAGAGGCCGCTAAGATTGAAGTCTGATCTCATATCGTACGCTTATATATATGTGTGTGTGTGTGTGTTCATACATGTATGTATGCACATATAGATATAAAGCTGGATGACATCTAATGGTATTCTGGATGGAGTTGTTTAATGATGCACGGTAGGTCGAAAGAAAAAGAAACAAACTAGCTTACGTCAATATGTTCGTTTCGCTAGCTGAAAAGGTCGGCTATGTATTTAATTGTTTTATGAGGAAGAAAGCCATACCAACTAACGCACAATCAAAGATATGTGACACAATTTGTAACAATATATATATACGTACACGCGCGCGCCAAGAAAAACAGATGACACGATGCAGCTCCTTCCACTTACAATTTTTTAGGAGTGAATTATATGCGACCTACTGAGGCTTGTTCAAATTACATCCAGGTACTCTGTATTGAAAAATTACTATTATTCCACTAAAAAGTGAAAATCATTACAACAAGAGCTCCTTGTAGGATTCTGACAAAAATTTTTTGAATGAAATATCGGTAGTGCCATGCCGTCAAATGGATTGCAAATTTGACCAAAACTTGTGGGTGCTAATACTCTTGGGTTTATTGTAATACAACCTACAAATAATATATATAATTTTAGAATAGACTAAATTATTATATTTGCAATAATTTAACAATTTATGGAATAAAATTAAACTCCAATATTTATTATTATATCTATACAACACTTATTAAAATATTAATTATTTTTATGTGACTATAATTTATGGTGGAGGCACAACCACTAAACTTTGCGTCAAAGAAGTTTTAGATACAAATAAGGAAAATTTAGCTATGGCATTATAATTATACAAAATAAATTTAATTTTTATTTTTAAAATTAATTGCCAGAATTGAGTTTAGCATATGATAAGTGGTTCAACACTCATAATTATATATTTATGTTTTTAATTTGTCATTCTGATAACAAATTATATATTCAACATTTAAAAATTCTATTTCATTAGAAATAACATTTGAAGATTGTTAGATGTTTAAATTGTCCACTTTAACAGTAGTAACAAAAAATTAATATGCATTTTCACCTTTTAATAAATTAAAAGTATATAACATAAATATATATTTGAAATCAATTTTTTAGAGTTACCACACTTTATTAGTTTCTGATTGGTTTACAATAATAAAATTAATTATTCAACTAAAAACAAAGTAAAACCATTGATTAACTTTATGTGTAATCCTAAATTTATTCTACACACTGAAATATAGTTTATTACAGCAAAAAGTTATGTAAAAAATAGACTATGTTTGCAATATTCTTAATTTAGAACTTAATCCCAATTATATATGTAATTTGTAAAAACTACAATTGACTAAATATGAACGAGCTATATAAATTGTTTCTGTTGTTAATTTTAATTTAATGATGAAAAATCAATACTTGCCATTCAAAAGAAAAAAGAATTAAAATCTAGAAAATTCAATTTTAAATTAATTTTTTGAGTACAATAGTATAGTATTAAATTTTTGTTCAATTTATCACAATAAAATTATTTTTCTTTTGTAGAAATTATATAAAATAAAACAAAACTGAGAAACTAAATTCCTGTTCTGAAACCAAAGTTAGGCTTTGTAGTTTTAACTAGAGTTTATTTCTTCGGCTTATCATAAAATCTCAATTAGCCAGGCAATAAAAAAAACTGTAAATTTTTTATTTGAAAGTAATTTAATAATTTCACCAAATTTATTCGGTGACAAATTTAAGAGAAATTAAGTCTCACTTGAAAAAATAAACATTTTAAGAAATAATATGTAGACATATAAATATATACAAACATATATATATATGTATGTATTGGAGTCTAAATTCTTGCATATATTGTAAAGTTATTAAAAATATTACAATTTAATAAATTCTAATACATATGAAATATAAATTCTTCACTACCGGAAACTTGCAAATTGGGACAACTTCTAAGCCGTTTGAAAAATCCATTCCAATTTGGGATATATTTGGAACAAGCTTAGAATGAGAATATAGAGACAGTTCTAAATGCGTTCCAAAAGCAACCGTAGGATGAGCACTGTTCCAAATCTGTTCCAAATCTGGGATAGGCACAAAAGTCATTCCACATCTGGAGCGGCTTTTGCAAACTGCTCTAGATTTGGAACCAAAACAAATTTCCGTTTCACATTTGTTACAGATTTGGAATGACTAGCAAAAAGTTGTTCTAGGATTTGTAACAAACATCGTAATTGTTCCTAATACTAGAACAACTTCATATAGTTGTCCCAGATTGTGGAACGGCTTCTAGAGCCCATTCCAACATCAAAAATTTGGAACGGTTTCTTAATGCCATTTCAAATTTAAGAAACCATTCTAAATTTTTGATTCTGGAATGGCTTCCAAAAGTTGTTCCACATTTTGGGATGACTTTCAAATGCCTTTCCAAATTCATCTCATTTTTGTAGATATAAAATCGAACTTAAGGTTCACCAAATTCATTTTCAGTGGCCCTTTCACTTCAATTTCTCCCCGCAGCCACTCTAAGAGAAGGTGTCTACATGTTCTCTGTTATTTTTCAAGATACCTTGTTAATTTTGATTGCTTTGTAGTTTCTCCCATGTATAAAGAATATTAGTTATTTAAAAAAATGTTAGTATTTGTAATTGTCCATTCTGGTGTGTTGATATATTTAGTAGATATATGTTATTTGTTGTGTTACAAATGTTGATTAGTTATTTGTGATTATTAAAGCGGAATGGCATGTGTGTATGTTATTGTTCATTGTCTTTGGGAACCTAATTTGATGAACTTATATGTTTTGTGTGGAATATTTTATGTAGTCAAGGCAACGTAGTTTGGTGCGATTGTGCAAATCTTGTTCTTGTATTTTATATATGGTGTTGATGTCTACTAAATCCATGCATTTTGTGGTAGAAACAATGCAAATGTATGGAGATATTAGAACTTGGATGTACAACAAAAACCTTTTTGGTCATAGGAGGTTGGTTCTAGAATTCAGCAATGATGTAAATGAAATTGTTGAATGGGCATGACTTCAACACAATTCTATGGATGGTTGTAAGATTAGACATCCTTGTGCTCCACGCAAGTATAATAGGTTCCTGCATCTAGAAGAAGTGAAAGTCCATTTGTTTAGGAAAGGCTTTGTGAAGTGTTATTAGAACTAGATTAGTCATGGTGGAGGTGAGTGCTTTGACAGATACCGCTGTGTTAGCCCTAACAACCTATCTACATCCTATAATATGGAGCAGGGTCATGATACTCACATTCCATGAGATCAAAAGATGATATATGATGTTTTAAAGACTACATGTAGCACCATGTATGGCGGAAGGAGGGCTGTACAATGATGGACAAGATGATGATAGTGGTGGGTGTGATCATGAGGCTGTCAGTGCTGGTGATGTTAATAGGCTTTCTGCTAGATTCTTTTTATGTTCTCCAAGCAGCCGACCAACCTTATACGATAGATGTGAGAGTTCATCACAATTGTCGAATGTTGCAAAAATGGTGAGTATAAAGGCAAAGCATAGTATGTAAGATGGTTGCTTTGACAATGTTTATAGTTTGCTAGGAGAGATTCTTCATTGTGACCATTGAATGCCACCAAACTACCAAATCATTAAGTAGTTGATCAAGGAGTTAGGTCTTCCCGTATACAAGATAGATTGTTATCATAATGGATGCATGTTATATTGGAAATATGACATTGGTCTTCAAAATAACAAATTTTACTACACACCTAGATACAAGCATAGGTCTAATGGGCATCCTACAAGGAAAAGATCCCACACATATGTCTGCATTACTTACCTTTGACTCCTATGTTGTAATGGTTGTATGCATTAATCATGATGGCAGACCAAATTACATGGCATGCAACACACATGACAAACAAAGGATCCATGTGCCACCCTTTAGATGCCATGACACAGAATCATTTCAATTAGAGTTTTCCAAAGTTTGTTGCAAGTCCACACAATGTCCAACTTGGTCTTTGTGCAGAGGGTTTTCACTACAGGGTTTTCACCACATAAATCATATGGGAAGACATACTATCGTTGGATTGTCGTTGTTATGCTATACAACTTTCTTCTAGGTTTGTGTATGAAGCATCAATACATGTTCTTATCCTTGGTCATACCTAATTCATCAAATCCTAAAAGGCTTATCGAAATTTACATTCAACTATTGGTTGATGAATTACTCATGTTGAGGCACAATAGAGTTCAAACTTATGATCCATCCAAACAAAGTTACTTTACTATGAGAGCTGCATTGTTGTGGACCATTTATAATCTACTTGTCTTCTCGATGATTTTTAGGTAGAGTTCAGCTAGGCTATGGGATGTCTTATGTGTATAGATTATACGTGGGCTATATATCTTCAGCGTGGTAGGAAGGTAAGTTTTTTACCTGCCATCATCAATTCCTTCATGCAAACCAGAATTTCACTAAAAGTCATGTACAGCACTATGCCTTTCCTCCAACTGAGTCAAGTGCATGTGTATGGGAATGCATGCGTGGCATACCACAGGTCATAGATGACTCCATGTAGATGATACCTATTTATGGTTTTGACCACAAGTGAAAAAAAAAAAAAAAAAGGCATACTATGGGACTTGCCATAGTGGAAGAATAATATGTTGCGGCAAACTTTGGATGTTATGCACATGTAGAAAAATATTTTTGATAATGTATTTAACATAGTTATATATGTGAAAAGGAAGACGAAAGATAATTTGAATGTTCCTAAGGACATCTCTCAAATTTGTGACTGATATGAGATTGCTCTTCCACCAAATAGTAATGGGTTGAAGTCAAATTCTGCTCACATTGTTAGTCGTAATAAAAAACGCATTTTATATAAGTGGCTCAGGCGTTTAAGGTTCTAGAATTGGTCAACATACTATCCATTTGATGGCATGGAAGGGCAATTTTGCCATTTTACTCAAATCTTTTATGAGAACACTACAAGGGGTTGCCACTAGTTGTAACGATGTTTTGTTTTAGTAGTGATAACTATTTAATTTACAAGGGTGGATGTAATTTGGGCACGTGTCTGGGTCATATAATTCTCTTCTATTTTACATACAATCGTTAATGTGCACGCATTAAACTTGACAGATCGATTGAAATGTTTTAGGTTAAGATTGTATACAAGGATGGTTAAAAAATCAACTAAGCAAGACTCAAAATCTAATTATACCACTCTGATATCATGCCCTGCGTTTATCGCCTGCTAGTTATTTAGTTAAAAATGTTTCTCTTTTTTTCCTATCATCGAAACATATAATCCAAATATACCCATGTAAATAGGCAACGAAATATTGTCTACATTTCTTCTTGTGCTCATATTGTCCTGCTTCCTGGGATAGCTGCAGTAGATTAGTGTTTGAAATAATCCGCCTCTTTAGTGCAATTGACGGTATGATTCGGTACATTGAAAATGATTGACATCTAATCACGGAATCTAAAGTAAAGTGGATAATCACCGCATATGGCTAGTAGATCTCAAAGGCAAAGGCTTTGTTTATTTTGTAATTATGTTGTGTGTTTTTTAATATTTTTGTTTCAAAAATTATGTAAAAGTAAGAAAAAAATAGAGTAATAATTAAATATATATTTTTAAGAGTATATAATTGCAAAACAAACATAGCATTTTATTTGTTTTCAATTTTTAGTATATATTTTTCAGTGTTTTTATCTTAAGAATTGCGTCAAAGTAAAATAGAGAGAAATTTAAAAATTATAATAATTGAGTTTGTATTTTTGCATCATAATTTGAAAACAATTGCTTATAATTAATCCTGATATATATAATTATGATTTAATGAATGATTATGCCCACCATGGATCTAAAATATAGACTTATCATTAGCCTCTCCATTTAGACAACTAGAGTTGGCTCAAAACAACCTTCCCCTCAGCACTCGGCAAAGCACCTGTAATCATGCTCAGGAAGAGTTATGAATGGCCATGAAACGGATGGTCAATGACCGTTGACTTTTTCCGCCCCAAAATCATGCAACATATGTGACATTTTCTAATTCTTAAGGGCGCATCTTTTTAAATTGATATATTGAGCACGAATGCTTTTTAATCAGTAAACGATCTTACCCTGGACCAGATGACAAATTACAACTCATAAATACTTGCACACTCGTGAACAAATGCAGGCGAATTTAGTTAGACGAAGGCAGATATGATGTCTTCCCTTCGTTCTGGTGATTACAATTTGTACATGGGCAATTGCTTCTTCCATAATTTACCGTACGAAGGACACTTTTTTTGGTTCATTAAGAAAAATTAACATCAGAAGAAACTCTTGGTGGCACATTATTGAAGTAAATAACCTTCTCTCTTCCGCCACCGACAAGAATAAGAAATTTGTATATGTGCACAGCTCTCCAGCAAGCACAGCCTCCGATTTTTCTGTAATGCATTTGGCATTTTACGACACTTCGTGAAGCTTAAAATGAAATGCGAAACTTTACCTTTCTACAGAAGCTCTCTATCCCTATCAACGCTTACGTAGGCATGCAAACTAATTCATTTGAGCTTTGCTGTCAATTTATTCTCTTACAATTTCTTAATTTTCCTTAATTTTTAGTAAGAAATCATCGCAATTAATTTAGATGGGTGAACCTTGTAAAGCATAGAAAGAAATACTTTCTAACCGTGGCCGTTAAATGGTCAGAACACTAAAATTTTTTTGTAGGGTTTTGGGACAGAAATGAGATCAGAGAAACATGTATCTACATTATATGCTTTGAAACTTACATATCTCAGATAGAATAACCATGAGATTCCTCTTGAAGTAACAAAATAACCACTTCTGGGGTAAAGTCTTCAGCCACCACCTGATATTGGCGCTCTTTTCGGGGGGAAAATAATCAAAATCCAAAAAAGCAATTTCCTCAATAGAAAGCGTCGAAAAGTAAAACGAAGAAAGAAAAGAAGAGAATTTTAGTCATCTCAACTCTAAAGAAGTAAGACGCGAAGCACAGAGAAACCAAAAAGGAAAGAAGAAAGGACAGGAAGATGGATAGGAACAGAGAAGGAAGAAGGCTCATGTTACACTTACAAAAGGGCCGGATGGAAGCAAAAACAGGAACATGAAGTACTAAATGGATAGAAGCACCGCGGCGTTGCTTTCCTATCTACTAAAAGGACTGTCCTGTTTTCGCACAAGTTATATTTTCTCCCGTAGTTCAC
This sequence comes from Avicennia marina, assembly GCA_019155195.1. NCBI lineage: Eukaryota > Viridiplantae > Streptophyta > Magnoliopsida > Lamiales > Acanthaceae > Avicennia > Avicennia marina. The sequence continues at coordinate 8,797,610 of CM032766.1, read as the reverse complement.
ATGATATTTGATTTAATTTTGAAAAACATAGTTTACGAGCCTTTTTTATGCTTTATTTGAGCAAGCGAGGGAACAAGAGCTGATGAGATAGTCTATCTTGAGGTCTGTGATAAAAACAGTAGAACCAGCATAATAGAAGTAAATTATATCCTCCATGGTTTGCAATAATTATAAATGTTCTTGTTTGAAAATTACAGTTTAACAACCTTGGGGTTATTTCTCTCGGCAAACACCTCCTTTATTATTATATTTTTTTATTAAAAACATAAACAATTGTAAATATGATTAATTTTTTTTATGGAAATGCCTTTTGGGAGTGTGTCTAAGGTTTCTATACGAATCCAATTGATATTTTTCTGTATGAAATGAAAACTTGAGGGACGTGGTAGTAAAAATGAACAAATTTAATCTAAACAGCCATTTTGTAACGGTGTATAGCCAATGGATTTCGTCCTCTGCATACTATAAAGTATTACAACCATAAAACTTAAAAAATATTATTTACTGGACTGCTTAGTTTTAATACATAATCATATTACTTATTATATTAATTTCAAATTTTGTTTTCTACATTTTGGGGTTGTAATTGTTGGCAATTTTAGTGAGTTGTCACTTTCATGCCACAAAACAAAAGTGAAAAATATTTATGTGATCCTGGCAAACTGTAGAAGATTTTACTCTATCTATTTTTATCATTGTAGGAGTCCAAAAGGAGAAAAATATCACCCATGACCGCTAGAGGTTGACTCGCAAAATACAAGGACAAGTTTGACATCTTAAAAATATAGTAGTGGAAAAACATTTTTTGGAAACGAATCTCGTCGGATAAGGAAAATCTTAACATGGTGTTGTAGCTCTAGCCTAATCACCTAGATAGAATTTATAGTGAATATTACTGGAATGGTGATGATATGCAACCGGTTTCCATGCTTTTTTTAAGGAAACGTTGTGCATAAATATGACACAGCTACATAGATTTGGAAGTAACTTCCATAACATTTTATTTCATGCTGACATGAGTTCGGGATAAAGGGTAATTTAGTTTGGCACTTAAAAAGAGTTTGAGTTGTTAGACTAAACCACCGAGTTGAATTGAAGTCGGTACCAAGATGAAATGTGAGTGAAACAGAGGTCATGTTCTTTCATTGATGTACTAAAAACATTGATTAGTGAATTAGTTAATTCGAGTGAGTATCTCAGAGATGTAAAAATTGGACTCCAAATTTCATGATCATATTGCGTGCACTAATTTTTATTTTTACCTTCTGTTTTTGTGTGCATTGTGCTGTTACAACTCAAGTGAAAATTTTTCCATGAAGTCACAACAACTAACTAGGTTTAACATTGTGTCACCAGCTATAGTCTAAATAAACATATAAATGGCATCAAAGTTAAGTTATCCTTTTGGGACTTAATTTGCACGTTAAGTGTAATCCTAGCGTTTGCAGGAAGACCTTGGGTGCAAAGGAAGGTGCGTAGGTTACTAGATCTCCGTTAACAGATAGAAGCAACTATATACACACTAGAAACCTCAAATGACAGTGAATTTGAAATTCAAAGTGATCATGACCATGAATTTGAAAACCTAAAGTCTGCTGAATTTTTTGATGAAAATGTGATAGCTCATCAATTTCCTCTCCAATAACACCACAACAAAACATTGCTTTGGATAAGAAAAATTGGACTATACAAAGAAATGGCATACTACAAGCTACATCACCAACCGAGTCTATCACAAACCCATGATTGGAAAGAATCACTATAAGCTATTGAAATGTAGAAAGCCCAACAATGGATATTTCATTTCTTGAGAAGTTGGTCTTTTATCTCTAAGGATCAAGAAGCAACTAATAAATTTGCTAATGATGACGAAACTCTACCACTTATTGTGCATATCGGGTCAACAACTCATGAACTGAGTTTGCCACAAAATCTATTAATGTTGAAGATGTGTAGTGAAAGGGTGATTGGCCCATCTACAGCACTAATTGATGATAAAAGATTTGAGGTACCAGGCAATGCTAATGTCAATGCATCAAATCAAATGCCTAGTGATGCCGACGAAACACCGTGATAGCTACTTCAAAAGACATCATAAAAAGAAAGAAAAATCATCTGGCCAATGCGAATCATTGGAAACATTGATGACCAATGGAGAATCAAAGGAGTAGAACATGTGAAGTACTGGGACCTTGGTATGTACACCTATTTTATATCAACAAAAAAGCACAAAAATGTTTCTAAAGCACTAGAGGATGGGTATTGGTGTTGGATTTCATTGGGATTTGCATGTAAAAAATAAAATTTTAAAACATGAAAATATTATAAGCACATATCAAAAATAAATGCAACATTATCTTAATTATAAACACAAAAGATATCACATAAACAAGAAAATATAAAATCATAACTCTTGGAAATATTTACCAGTACGTAAATTTCTGATCCAAAAGTTGTGGCCCTTGAACCCCGAACTTTAGTTTGTCCACACAATTGGAATGACGATGAGCGCCTTCTACATTTTGCAAAATCCCTTTTACAAGGCTCTTATGCAAAATGAATTGTCTTTCCAACGGTGCAAAAATCATGTCAATTGGACATCAGAAGAGGGAGTTATACACAAAAGAATATACACCACCAGAACAGTTGGAAACATTTGAACTAGTACGATCAGGGCAGCGATCACGAGAAGGGATGCTGTGATCATGAGGCAAAGGTCCACGACTGTGGGTGAAGATCGCACCACGCACTAAAATTGCCACGGCTAGAGGCATGACCATGGTTGAGGAGGCTGCAATCGTGGGTGACGATGCGAGCAGACATGTTATTTTTGGAAACTAGATTTTCTTGCCAATTTTTGTGGATCCATTGACTTGACCTAGTTCTCCATTATATAATAAAGAAACTTGGACAAAAAAAGGACCAGCTGCTCAGGGGAAAAGGACTGGAACTTGGAGTTCGAGGGGGTACATCATTCAAGAACAATCGAGAAGAATTCCGGCAGTGTTGAAGACATAATCTAGAATGTGATTGTTGAAGACTTCAGACTAAGATTTTCCTATCTTTTTCTTGTTTTCTTGAATAATAGGAATATGAATTTTAGCATTGTACTTATTTTTATTTTTATGGATTGCTAGATTTCTACTTTAGGAGCCTGTGTTAGTTGAGGATTTTTAATGAATATGTATATGTGATTTGTTTTCATTGTTCCTATTATTTGCAATTGTGAGTTCACGTTTTTAAGTGCTTGGCGGCTCTTTAATTTAATTGTGATCACGTAGAGAATAACGAGAATGAAACTCGTGGGTTAGACATCAATTGCAAATGTAAATTTCATGAAAATAATGGAAGTGAAACTAAAGTAACACCGATTAGTCATTATAACTGACTTTGTGAATTTGACTAAATCTCTAACTCTTGCTCAGTTTAGAACAAAGTAAGGCAAAAGGTCTATAGGGTATGGTATTCATGATCGAAAATGTTCGTTGCAGTTTGATTAATTTCATCTTAATTGAACTACGATATAAGATGTAGACTAGCCGTTACTCATATCTTTTGAGTTATACTTATTACAAATTAAGGATGAATCGAGAAAGTTATACATAAATGGTTGGAACATATGATGAGAATTAAATTGGAGGGTTGTGCACGAAACTTGAGAACACTCGTGACATAATTTATTTAGTTACAATTTGATAGAATTAAATTAATTGACATGGTATTTATTAATGATGTAATTATTAATTAGAAGTACAACGAGAATTTAATTTAATCAATAGGGATTAATTAAATTAAATTAGACATGATTGAACCTTAATTATTAATGGGGATTAATAATTAAGGAGATTTATGAGCTAATTTATTAATAAAATTAATAAATAAAAGTCTATGGGCTAATTTTAATTAGAAGGTCTATATAAGAGGGCCTATGCAGCTCATGTTTCCAAACTCTAATGTCACAACTATTTAAAGGAGTTCTTTAAGAGTTCAAGACACACTTCAAGAGCAAAAATTTTGTGCACCTCTCCAAGCAAGAAAAGAGGGATACTCCAACCACCCTCTCATACTATTTTCTTGTCCAAAATTCCTTCACAGTCAAAGAGTTTGCATTAGAGCTTTGGAAAAAGAGTTTTGCAAAGTGTTGAAGGAGATCATCGTCGATCCAACTGTGTGGACAAACTAGAGGTTGAGATTCGAGGGCCACAACTCAAAAATTGCTAATGAATTCATGGGAATTGTTTCATAGGTAAAAAGTTTCTACCCTTACTTTTATTATAATGACTTGCATGTTTTGCAATGAAAATGGATGGAAGTTTTTTTGTTTGATTCTATTGTTTGTTTCTAATATTTTCATGTTGTAAATTTTTAATTTTTATGTGACAATCCCAATGAAATCCTACAGTAGTATCAAAGCCTCAGTTTTCTTTGCAAAACTATAAAATTTAATGATTCCTTGATTTACATTAGTTTTAGCATTAATTCCATAAAACATCTATTCGATACATGTAAAACCTTTCAAAAGTGTTGTGAGGTGTTTGGAATTGAAAAATATGGAGTAAAGTTGAATTTATATCAAAAAACCAAACCCACACATATTTTTGTTGCGATTCGCAACTAGTATTGCGGTCCCATGATTGTGTCGACATCGTGGGGTCCCAAGATCTAATTATGAGAGGCATCATTGGGTTATGGGTTAGAGAAGAAGACTAGATTGCACATAAGATGCATTGGCAAGAGTTGCCCTCATTAGGCTTTGCATGCTAGGATCTAATTATGTGAGATATGTTATATTCAATAAAGACCCCAATCACCTACTAAGGAAATTTTACCAACGGAATTTCTGATTTCTGTCGAAGAAAGTGTAAGATTCAAAAAATCTAGTGGGAGATCATTTTTTATTTAAAGTCTATAATCTTAGATGGTAACACATAATACAACCACACTGACAAGGTCTTGTTTATTTTTTGTAGTTTGTTTTATAATTGAATAATGTCTATGCTTCTTACAAAATTGTTTGAGACCAATATTCTAATTGGGTCCAAGTATGCCGATTAGCTCTAGAATCTAAGAATTGTTCTTAATCTAGAACATCTCAGCTATATTTTGGAGGTTGATATCCCACAAGCCCCTACAGACATGACAAGTGAGGAGGAGAAAGCCACTCATAAGAAATCAGTGGACAACTATCTATAGGCTAAGAGCTATGTATTGGTCGCTATGACTAATGATCTCCAAAGGACCCATGAAGGGATAGGCAGTGCTCAAGAGATCCTATACCACCTACATGAGTTTTATGGTGAGCAAAGTCATACCGCTAGATATAAGATATCAAAGTAATGATTTAGGATGTGCTATGAGATATCACAATAGTTGTTCAAGATGTGCACAGTAAAGGGAAGTGATGTCAGTAAGCATGCCCTTAAGTTGATATCACTTAGTGAGCATGTCCTTAAGTTGTTGGACTTCATTATGGAAGCTAATCTACAGATGAATTTTCATGTGGACATCAACAATTGAGACCCCATAACATTACCACCCAAACTAGTCACAAGGTCACAAGCTCATAAGTTTAAGGAGGCCCTTGCAAGTTCACACTTGATAGGGAGGTTGGAGAACACTAGGACACATTGGGAGAGCCAAAAGATGGAATTGAGTGCTAAATTCTAGCTTGAGTGGGCTAAGAAGCACAAATGGGCTCTAAAATTGCGATCCAAATCTATCTAGATCGATCTAGATACGACTGATTGTAAAATGAGCATTTTGAAATTATGATCGGCTGGGAGTGTGATTAATCTGAAGAAGCCTAATCAACCTAGGAGCAACAAAAAAAGTTTTGGAATTATGATCGCTAGTGGGTGTGATTGATTCGGGAGAGTGTGATTGCATTAGGCAGGTTCTGGAATAGTGATGCACAATAAGAGAAATACAAAAGATTGATCCATAGCAAGGTGAGATCAATTTGAAGACCTCTACATCAATTGCAATGGTCGGTAGAGCCTATTTCTAAGCCCATTTTTAGCCCATTTTGGTCAATTGCATTACTCAATATAAGAATATTCTTCTCCTTTCATACTTGTTTATTAGTGTGTGTTTTCACCCAAAATTAAATACAAATTGGGGTGTAGACACATTAAAATTTTGTGCCAATCAAATAATGCCACATGAAAAATATGATATTAGAATATTAATTAAATCATTTCTTTATTTATTTGGAAATTTAAATAAATATGGTTCCTAAAATAAATAAATAAAAAATTAAATATTTTAATTGCCCAATCAAATGGTGACAAATGGTGCAATCTTATCAGAAGTTGGAGAAATGAAAACTCTACAAAATTAAACCTATCTATTAAGGTTGCTGGATGGGGTTCAAATTATGATAGCCAAAAGAATTGCACTATATCAGCAAGATGATGTAGCCACTCTATCGTTTTTCTAACTATAAATAAGGGCCAAACCCCATTAAAAAAAAGGACAAAAGTGAGACAGAAGAAGAACAGAAGTTAGAAAGTGAAGCAACAGAAGACCTAAAGCTCTCCAAATTCTCTTGGAATTCCTAAGAACATTTAAAGTGTTCTTTATCAAATTCAAAAAGTTCGTCTCGTTTTTCGTCAAATTCAAGAAGGTCTTAATCAAATTCAAGAAGTTATTTATCAAATTCAAGGAGTTCGTCGTCAAATTCAAGAAGCTCTTCATCAAATTCAAGGAGTTCGTCGTCAACTTCAAGAAGTTCTTCATCAAATTCAAAGAAATTTGTTGTGTTCTTCACTAAATTCAATGAGTTTGTCACCAGATTCAAGGCATTCTTCTTCAAAGTTCCAAAATCCAGCGTTTCATCCAAAATTGTGGTGCTAAGCTTGAAGATCAGCGTTGCTGAAAACCTAACAACCCTCAAGGTGCAACAAAGAGAAAAGTAACAAACAAACTCCTAGGTAAGATCTCTAACCAACTCTGCATAATTGGAAAGTATGCCTTCTTTCAGACTTAAAGGAGACGGGGCTCTTCTGACCCTTTTTTAGTGACGATCCTTATTGTTATTGGTACTATAATTTAAGATCTACAAACACGGCCTTTTCTGTAGGGACAGCGGGGTTGTAGGTTCGCGAGACGGATCTCTAATATTAGGAGACAAGCTTCCTACATCAAGGATGTCACCTTGAGATGAAGTAATGTACAACTTTACAGAATGTTTTTCAAAATAGTTATCATGAACTTTAGCCTACCACTCCTTATAGGCCTCAAAATGAAACTTCCTTATAATTGCAGGAACTCGGGAAAAGCATGCTTTGGCTTGCAAATTAGACAAGGTAGACACTCTCCAAAAGTACAAGCCTTCCTTTAGAGAAGTCTCATGAACGTCCCGTGTAAGAATGTCAAGAATCTAACGAACCCGATGCGAATTGTAAGGTTTAATAGCGAATTAATTACCCTATCTCAGTGAAAGATAACCTAAACGGATGGCAACAAAATAATCATCTTCAAACCGATCGTAACTACCGTCATCAACGTATGAGATATCCTTCTATTTGGTAATCATGTTCTCAATCCAACTGAAGGGTTTGCCTCTATGAATTCTTCGTTGCGCCTTATGTGGGTCATAATACCTAGCCCCACCTTCACCAGAATATGCGATCATCTTTAGGCTATCAACTGCTTTATGGACTAGATAATGAGTTTAAAATAATGAGCAAACCATGTATAGACATAATGAAGTGGAAAAGGGGAATACACTCGTGAAGGCCTTTGGAATGTGCAATTCTACCTAAACCTCAATAAATACTAGTAAGAATGGGAACGACTAGGCTTACCGCCCTCCTAGTTGCCATAATACTTGTCATCTTAAAAGTACTTGGACGAACAAAGCCAATGTTCTCAATAGGAAGAGCAAAGACGCAAGGCCAACAAGTAAGAAATGCCACCAAGTAGGTCTCTGTTCTAAAATTCTCACCGACATTGAGATGTGTAAAAGGTTCCTCATCGGTAGATGACCAAGGCCCATGAGTGCCAATCTTGCCTGAAGGGTTGCACGTGGACCTAGGATGGGCTATCTTTTTCTCCTTTCGGGCTGAGCGCACTAAGTACTTTGCTTCCCTTTTACACGTCATTTGGCTCTCCTTGATGCAAGTGATAAGCATGGAACAAATGTTGACAAGATCGAGGAACATATCTCTTCCCTTGCTCGTTTACACCCGTAAGTTGCTTTGCACTCGAACAACCTCGTCATAGAATCTCCCACAAATTGGAAGACCCGCCACGTTTCATAAGTCATAGAGGGACCTTGATACCTCACCATAGGAAGTAAAGAGCGTATTGCTAGAAGGACACCATGTCTTATAGATTACTTGTAAGATGTTCAAGTTATGATTGTAAGTGAAAAGCGAGGCATAAATAGCGTCAAAAATTTGAGCTGCTTTCAGCTTACGTCCTCACCGGCCGGGTAAATCTTCAGCTCACTCCCAACAGCCTTTGGTGAAGTAGAACTCGTTGGTGGACGAAAGAGGTCCCCCCATTTAGCCTTTCCTCTGATGACCCTACTACCTAGAGTCGGAAGCAAAACTGACCTAACAGCATGATGATGGTGAGGTAATTGTAGGATCCACGCCTTCAAAGTTTTACTGAACAGGATTTCCCGAGCCTAATTATCCATCCGATGAGGGATCGTCGACTTAGGACAAGGACGACTGATAAGGGAAGTATAAACTGCTAAAATTGTACCTATCTCTATAAGGTGGTCATCCTCATCAAGAATAACCAAGTGCTCCACAGCAGAGGAAGACATACTACTCTTGAAATGCACCATGGTGATCAACTGCAAAAAAGGGTAAGGAATGTTAGGAATAAATTTTGACAAATAAAAGGGCCAGGAATACATGAAAGCTCTATAAAGCGCAAAAATAATATATAGCCCTTAAAGGAGCCAAGTAAAATTAGCAAATTTCAAAAGGAGTCTGGTAATCAAAGGCTTAAAAAATTCAAGCCTGAACGGTACTTATGGGCTAAGTTAAATCTAGTACTCAAAAGCTGAAAAATTTAAGTTTGAACGATAATCGTGGGCTAAGTTAAGTTTAGTACTCAAAGGTTTAAAAGTTCAAGCCTAAATGGTACATGTGAGCAAAGTCAAGCCTGGTATTCAAAAGCTCAAAAAATTCAAGTTTAAACGGTACTCGTGGGCTAAGTTAAGCTTGGTGCTCAAAGGCTTAAAAGTTCAAGCCTAAATGGTACTCATTGGCAAAACTTGAGCCTATTACTCAAATGCTCAAAAGTTTAAGCCCAAATGATACTCCTAGGCAAAAATTAAGTCTGATACTCAAAAGTTCAAAAGTTCAAATTTAAGCGATACACGTGAACTACATTAAACCTGGTACTCAAAGAGTCAAAAATCAAACCTTAATGGTACACATGGGCAAAATTAAGCTTAGTACTTGAAGATCCAAAAATTTAAGCCTAGATGCTACACGTGAGCGAAATTAAATCTAATACTCAAAGGCCTAAAAGTTCAAGTCTAAACGATACTTGTGGGCTAAGTTAAGTTTTGTGCTCAAAGGCTTGAAAATTCAAGCCTAAACGGTACTTATGAGAAAAATTAAGTCGAGCGTTCATGGGCTAAAAAAATTGGGGGGGGGGGTGTTTTCCAGCCAAACACAGCTTTACTCCCAAACCAAAAAATCTGCCCAAACATGGCCTTATCCCCAAAACTGGAAATCTTCAGCCAAACACTGCCTTATGTCCAACAAATTTTTCATCCAAATACAGCCTTATGTCCAACGATTTTTGCATCCAAATGCAACCTTATTCTGAACAAAAAATCTGCATCCAAACGCAACCTTATTCCAAACAAAAATTGCACCCAAACACGGCCTTCTTCCCCAAGGAAAAAAGCTGCGAAAACCACACCGCTACTGCAAGCATCACTTATCACCATGAATCCACTCCACTGAATGTCACACAGCGCGCCATCAAACATCCAAACCCGATGCAGGCACTGTCAGACACCCGAGCAATCCCATTACCAAAAGACGCCATCAGTCGGCGCCACCTTGTGCGAAAGCCCAACGTCGCTAGTGCACAGCCGCTTCCACCATGGTCGATGCCACTACATCAAACCAAACTGCCAGCAGCATCACCGCTGAAACCATCTAATTCTGTCGCCCACCACCGAAGAAAACCGTCAGCATCGCCACTCCCGCACCAATGCTGATTCGTCGGAAACCTACACCTCTGCCACTATTGTCGCACCACCTCCAAAAGCTTACCAAACCCACCGTTTTAGCCACCGCTGGAAGTCCATCGTGTTGGGTCATCATCTCCCCCTCTCGCCCGTATACTGCACCACGGCTATTCTTAAAGATCAGATGCCACCATAGATGCAGTGAATGGCGTCTAGACTCTAGCATTGTGTAGTGCTGCTGAGGTTTGCTGGGACACAAAAAGAAGGGAGAAAACCGAAGAACAAGGATCAGAAAAGGAACAAAAAAGCTTACCTTTATCTCTTGCGCTTAATGGTCCTAATTGCAAAAGTGTTATAGTCAACCCGTAGGCATGAAGGGGAAGAAGGCATGAATTGTTTGCAAAGCGGAGAGGAACATTCACAAATTATTTATAAACAATTGAAATATGAAATTTGTGTGAAATTCAAACTCTATGTTAGATCGGTACAAAAGGGAACATCCTTTGTTCGGATATGGCTTTGGGTGCCTATCTTTGATAGAGTGTCCATGTTTTAGCCACCACTAGGAAGACTTTGACAAGAAGCTAGCTTTATCATGCCTAGATTTTGACAGGTCTACCGATTGAAGCTGTGAATAAAAGGATGGGTCAATAAGTTCGAAAAGCCCAGCTAAACAAAAGAGGCATATTTTTTTAAAAAAAATTGAGACATATTCATTCAAAAGTGAACTTTTCATGAACACATCTCGATGCGACATTTGTAGACACATTAAAATTTTGTGCCAACCAAATAACGCCACATGAAAAATATGGTATTAGAATATTATTTAAATTATTTCTTTTTTATTTGGAAATTTAAATAAATATAGTTCCTAAAATAAATAAATAAAAAAGTCAATATTTTAATCGCTTAATCAAATAGTGACAAATAGCGTGATCTTGTTAGAAGTTGGAGAGATGAAAACTCTACGAAATTAAACTTATCTATTAAGTTTGCTGGATGGGGTTCAAATTGTGCAGTTAATAGGATTGGACCATGTCAGCAAAATGATGCAGCCACTTTATCTCTTCTCCAACTATAAATAGGGGTCAAATCCCATAAAAAAAGGAACAGAAGTGAGATAGAGACAGAAGTCAGAAAGTGAAGCAGTTGAAGACTTGAAACTTCCCAAATTCTCTCTAGAATTCTCAAGAACATTCAAAGTATTCTTCATCAAATACAAGAAGTTCGTCGTATTCTTCATCAAATTCAAGAAGGTCTTCACCAAATTCAAGAAGTTATTCATCAAATTCAAAAAGTTCGTCGTGTTCTTCACCAAGTTCAAGAGTTCGTCACCAAATTCAAGGCATTATTTGTCAAAGTCTCTAAATCCAGTGTTTGATCTAAAATTGTGATGCTAAACCTAAAGTTCAACATTGCTGAGAACCTAACAAACCTCAAGGAAGATCGAGCACAAAAATTGTCCAAGTTTCAAGCTAAGCGTACTTGAAGGAAGAATCAGGTGATTAAAGTTAGAGAGTAGAACCCACAAAATTCAATTTGATCCAAATTATTTGATCTCACCTAAGTTTCCTTGTTATTCAAGAATTTTGTCCTACACGGGGGATTCGACTTACTTTTGATAGTTTATGGTCGACATCTTGTAGTGTGGTGTTGGATTCTTTGGTTGCAAAAACTTTAGTTGGTTGTAAGGGTTTATCCTTGTTGTTTAAGTTCTTACTCAATTAATATTTTGTGCAACCTCTCCATTTATCCTTGTTTTATTTTTATTTCCCCAACCATGTCTTTAATCATTGTTTTCACACTTTGTTCACATCAGATTTGCTACTACAATCACTTCCAATCTCCTCATAGTGTATCATGAATTATTGTATGAATGATACTAAGTGCACACTGGTTGAGCTCTTTAACAAGCTAGTGCTGCATAAATAGCCATGAAGAGGAAAGGGAAGAAGATGGTCTTTGCTGTGTCTAGCTTCTATGATGTGATGAAGAAGGGAAAGACAACGAAGAAGAAATTTGTCAATCCCACAGACAGTGGGAGAATCAAGGGGCCAAAACTCCAATAGAGAGAGAATAATGTTTCCACTACAGTAAAAATGAGCACTAGGAAGGAACTGTGCCGAGTACCTCAATAGCTTTAAGAAGGCACTTGTTGGTAACAAATGTTATGTTTATGAAATATCTTATTCCAATAGTGCATTTTCTACTTCTTAGATTTTAGATTTTGGTACTTTGTTTCACATTTATACTTCACATTAGAATTTAGTCAAATATTGGATCCTTGGGAAGTGTGAAGGGATGATGAATGTGAGGAATGGCCCAAGTATTGCAGCCATTGTGATTGGGATCACCTTAATTAGATTATAATAAGGCCATAGTATAGTTTTGAGAAATTGCTTAATTTTGCCTAATGGGCTTTAGAACATTATTTCTATTCCTTTATTAACGGAAGAGAATTATGATTTTTTTTTAAAGGTAATGTACGCAACATTTATTATTGTAATAAATTTGCTGGTACATCTTCTCTCATGAATAGCTTATGCTATTTAAACATAGATAGTCATGTGATTAATACTATTTCAAACAAATGTCCAAGGGATGGTTTAAATTCTAAACACTTGTGACACCTTAGACACAGGGGACACTAGGATATGTAAATTAGAGAAAGATGGGCTTATTGGCCTATTGGGAGAGATCCTAGGTAAGATGGCTAAAAGTCTATTTAATGGACATGTCAAAAGGACCACCACTAAGGTGTTAGAGTTAGTCAATACTAATATTTGTAGGCCATTTAATGAAATGACAAGGGAGGTTTTCTCTACTTCATAACGTTCATTGATGACTATTCTAGATATGGTTGTGTACTTGATGAAGCACAAGTATAAATCCTTCAAAATGTTCAAAGAATTTAAGGAACAAGAGAAGAAGCAAACTAGCAAGCATATCAAAGTCTTACGGTCAAATTGTGGAGGTGAGTATATCAGTGTTGAGTTTGCTGAGTTTCTTAAGGAGAATGGTATTGTATCATAGTTACATACATTTTAAATAAGATACCCTCTAAATCTATTCCCTTTAGCCCATATGAGATGTGGAATGGAAGGAAGCTAAGTTTTAAGCATTTGAGAATTTGAGAATGTTTGGCTTATCTTAGAAAGACTGAGATAGACAAGTCAGAGGCCAAGGTCGAATTAGATCGCTTTGTAGGATATCCTAGAGGTTCAATAGGATATGCGTTTTACATAACTAAAGATAATAGAATTACCATTGGGTATCAGGCACATTTTCTCAAAGAAGAGTTTGTTTGAGAAAATGATGCAAGTAGAACCAGTGTTTAAAGAAATTGAGCACGAAGAACAAAGTAGCAAGCCATAAGGTACATTCTTGTTCAAGAGCAACCTTTGAGATGCAGCCATTACGGCAATCAAGTAGAATCTCTCTTAAGCACTAGAGAGCTATGGTTTTCGCCTAGAAAACAGATAAGAATTGTTCGTAATGGGAGATAATAATCATGAAAATAGTCCTTGTACCTTTAATCAAGCAATGGCAAATAAGGGCTCTAGCAAGTGGCTAGAGACCGTGAAATTTGAAATGGATTTAGTGCATCTAAGCCAAGTATGGATTTTAGTAGATCTACCTAAGGGAATTGTTTCCATCAGATACAAATGGGTCTACAAAAGAAAAATTGGTTTGACTGGTGAGATAAAAAGCTCTAAGGTTATGTTGGTGGTGAAAGGCTATAGTCAAAAAAAGAGAAGTAAATATGACAAAATCTTCTCCTTATGAGCCATGTTGAAACCTATTTAGATTTTGCTTGAATAACTGTCCACTTGGACTATGAGATTTAGCACATGAATGTCAGAATTGCTTTTCTTAATGGGATGTTTGAATAGGACATCTATATGGTGCAACCAAGAGATTTGAAAGTTGAAGAAGAATATCATAAAATATGCAAGCTTAAGAAGTCCATTTATGACTTTAAATAAGCATCGAGTTGAAATCTTCATTTCAATGGTGCAATCAAATCGTTTAGTTTCACCAAAAATGAAGATGAGCCCTGTGTCTACATGAAGGTTAGTGGGTACACTTATGTGGATGACATATTATTAACTGAGAATGCTATTGGGATGTTAAGTTGAGTCAATGCTTGGTTATCCAATACCTTTTCCATGAAAAGTTTTGGAGAAGTCACCTACATTTTAGGTATTCGCATTAATAGGGATAGAGCGAAAAGATTATTAAGTCTCTTCGGGGATGACAATGGGTTGGAGGGGTGAGGGAGGCTTGCTCCTCCCACCTCTACCTCATGATTAGCCCCAATTCCCAACGGGTGCTCCATTGGGGGATGGAATTTTTTAAATTTAAATTTATTTATTAATAATATTACAATAAAAAAATACTACTTTATACTTGTAATAAGTTTTTAACTAGTTTATTGTAATAAAAAATGAATTTGAATCTTTATATTTATTAAAATAGAAATATATATACTTTCGTTTATTATAATTAATTTGAAATTTCATACTTTATTATTTTTTATTATAAGAAAAAGTATTACTTTTGTGACAAAGTGCATATTTCATTATAATTAAAAGGTACATTTATTCAAAATTAATATTTTTTTATAAAATTTTTTTCTTTCAATTCTAAGTAGAGTCATTTCTTTATACTTGTAATAATTTTTTAACTAGTTTATTGTAATAAAAAATGAATTTGAATCTTTATATTTATTAAAATAGAAATATATATACTTTCGTTTATTATAATTAATTTGAAATTTCATACTTTATTATTTTTTATTATAAGAAAAAGTATTACTTTTGTGACAAAGTGCATATTTCATTATAATTAAAAGGTACATTTATTCAAAATTAATATTTTTTTATAAAATTTTTTTCTTTTAATTCTAAGTAGAGTCATTAATTTACTAATAACTAATTTTCAAATTAACCAAATTTAAATTATATATAAATTTGAATTATTTATCATTTAATATAACTAAATTTTATCTGAATTTGTTATAGTTAAAATAATATAAATTTTTGTTAGGTTATGATTTATTTTAATTAAATAATATATTTATAAGTATATAATAAATATAATTATTTATATTATTTAATTATAGCATGTGGTGGGCCGGGAGATGGGGCTAGGGTAGGTTTCCCATCCCCTACTCCATTTAAAAGTGGGGGTAAAAAACCTCCCCCCACCCCCACCCCCACCCTACCCTACCACTTTCCTCCTCTTGTGGGGTTGGTGCCCACGGTCACCCGCCCCCATTACCATTCCTAAGTATCTTCTAAGTTTTTTACATAGACAAAATATTGAAGAAATTTAGTATAAAAGTCTCCAAGAGAAGATTGCTATCATTTAGGTATGGCATCTATCTCCCAAAATCCATGTACTCAAAGCTAGATGATGTGAGGGAGAACATGGAAGCAATTCCATATGATTAGGCTATAGGAAGCCTGATGTATATAATGCTATGTATGAGGCTAGATATCGCCTACGCCGTAAGTGTTACAAGTAGGTCTCAAGCAAATCTTGGCAGAGAGCATTAAAATGCTATCAAGTATATCCTTAAGTATTTAAGAGTGGTACTTGTGTACAGAGATAATGACCTAAGAGTAGATAGATATACTAACTTTGACTTCCAATCTAGTGTTGATAATAGAAAGTTTATCTCTATGTTCATATTTATTTTTAATGGAGGAGGGGTCAATTAGAATAGTTCAAAATAGAGTATGATAGCAGGCTACGCCATTGAGGCTAAGTACATCGTGGCATGTGATGATGTTAAGGAGGCTGTTTGGATGAGAAAGTTCGTGATAGAACTTCAGGTGGTTCTGGAAGTGGATCGGCTATTTCTACTTTACTATGATAACAATGGTGGAATCGCACAACCTACAAAACAAGGTTCTTATCAAAAGTCCAAACACATAGAGAGGTGTTACAATATTATTCGAGAAATCATTGGAAGGGGTGATTTAGCCATGCAGAAAATAGGTTCAGCCAAGAATGTGGCTGACCCACTCATCAAGCTAATGACTCAAGTACAATTAGATCATCATCTTGAGAAGATGGGTATTAGATACCATAGCGATTGTCATTAACACTATTGGCATTAGAATGCAAGTGGGTTATTGTTAATAATGTGCCTTCTAATATCAGTAGATAATGAGGGATGCTAGAGGACATTGTTGTAGTGTATGTACTTTTAATAGTTAATAAAATATTAATTTTACATATCAATGTTCTGATAAGTTCATTTCATCCGCATGAATCTTGAATGGTATAAAGTATTGCATGTGTCTATGTGTTTAAGTTAAGAAGCCTTATTCATAAGAGATTATGAATTTGGATACAAGGTTATCTTAGTAGTCAATCATTAAAACTAGTCAGTGAGTCACAAACATTCTAAAGACATTAGAGAGTTGGTATGACTTGCATACCTTGCATTTACATGATGAGTGTCATGTTAATCAATATGAGATATTGAGAATACATGTGTATAAATGCATCATTAAAGAATGAGGCATGACAGTCAACGTGTGATTTGGGCATTAAGGGCTAATACCTATCCTGGTATGGGATAGAGTCATGAGCTCAACGTGCCATTGCTCGAATGCATATCAAGGCATATATGTGTTCAATAAAGGATTTATCTCCTTACAAGTGAGCAATGTGTTTGTCCAATGAGTTTTTCAAAGTGTAGGAGGAGCTCTTCATCGTTCCAACTATGTGGATGAACAGTAGGTTGGGATTTGAGGGCCATGACTCATGGATCATAAATGAATTCGCTGAAATGTTTAAGGTAAAAGTTTCTACCTTTACTTGTTATTGCGATAACTTGTGTGTTTTACAACAAAAATGGATGGGATTTGTTTTTTTCGCTTGTGTTGCTTGTTAGGGATGTTTTCATGTTGTAAAGATTTAATTTTTTCATGAAAATTCCAATGAAATCCAACATTTCCGACCTTTTGTATGTAACTTTATAGGTTTTTCCTTAATTAACAATAAACATAACTCAAAAGATATGAGCAACTACAACTTATATTGTAGCTCAATTAAGATGAAGTGAATCAGAACAAAATAAACCCTTCTAATTGTAAACACCATTCCTGTATAGACCTTTTGTTTTGCTTTGTCCCAACTAAGTAAGAATCATAGATTTAATAAAACTTCCAAACTCAGTCATATGACTAGTGGACACTACCTTATGAGACAAAAGCTTTTATTAGAAACTCCTTTCTAATCACACATTGTGCTAGCTAAGAACTTCTATCTCACGGAACACTAATTGCATGTGGCAAACGGCTTGCTCACTTACAAGGAGACAAATCTCTTATTTAATAAACACATGCCTTCATACACATCTACACAACGGCACGTTGAGCTTATGACCTTATCCTATACGAAGATAGATATTGGCTTGTAATGCCCTAATGACATATTGACTATAATGCACAAAAGACAACCATGTTGTCCCAAGTTTGAGGTTCATGTGCATTTAACACAATCATGAAGCAAGGCATTAACAATCAAGAGTGAATTCTATATGTTTGTTTTGTATTGGGAGTCATTTTCCGAATGTCCATTCCATAATGGTGCATCCACATACATATATTCGTAGTATCTCATACTGAATAGTATGGTATTCAGTATATAAATACAAGGTGTGTAAGTCATACTAACTATTTAATGCCCTTTAGAATGTTTGTGTCTCGCAGATTATTTTTAGTGATTGAATACTAAGACATTTTTATGTTTATATTTATAACTCCTTATGAATAATGCTTCTTAATTTAATTATATTAACACATGCAGTACTTTACACCAATCTAGATTTGCATGCTTGAACAAACTTACCAGAACATTGATATGGAAAATCAACATTTTATTTATTATTGTGAAAGAGTACATATACAACTACGATGTCCTCTAGTATCCCTCATTTACTATTAATGTTAAAGGGCATATCACTATCAACCTCCCGTTTGTACTCTAAGGCCAATAGTGTTAATGCCAATCACTATGGTATCTAATACTTATCTTTTGAAGATGGTGATCCAGCTATATTTGAGTCATTAGCTTGGTAAATAGGCCACCCGCATTATTAGCAGAAGTTATTTTTTGCATGGCTGTGTTGCCACTTCAAATGATTTCTTGAATAATTTAGTATCATCTCTCTATGTGTTTGGACTTTTGATGAGACCTTGGTTCCTCTACTTGTGTGATCACACCATTGTTGTCACAGTAAAGTGGTAATGCCCGATCCACATCAAGAACCATTTGAAGCTCTGTCACAAACTTCCTTATCCAAACAACCTTCTTTGCAGCATCACATGCCACGACGTTCTTTGCCTTAGTGGTAGAGTTTGCAATCATACTTTCTTTGAAACTCCCCTAACTGACTATTCTTCCATTAAGAGTGAATATAAATTTAAAGATAGTCTTTTTGTCAACCAAATTCGACTGGAAGTTAGAGTTAGTGTATCCATCTACTCTTAGATCACCATCTCTGTATATAAGTGCAATATCTTTAGTTCTTCTGGAATAAACCTCCTCATGAAAACCTTCAACTTAGTCCAAGTTTGCATGGGCCTCTCATTAGTTCTCCTCTAGCTCAATACTAGTTTGTCCCACCAAATCACCACATAATCAGTAAATTCTACAATTGCTAGCTTTAACCCTTTTTGATCCATGTATTGGTAATAATCAATGAACATCTCTACACATCATTCCTATTCAAGGTATAACTCGAGGCCTAACTTCCCTTGGAATGGAAACACCTTGTGCTTGATTCCCCTAAGCTCATCCTCATCATCATTTGCCAACCTCCTCTTTTGTTTCCTTGCTCATCCCATGGGTCATCATGGAAGTTAAAATAATTGTCCGAGAATCGGCTTTCTACCCTTAGTCCATGCTAATGTTCTCTAACCCGACCACTATGTAGTGAGGGGTCGTTTGGTGTCCTTGTAGTTCGGGAGGCTTCCACACTCCATAGTTGGTCATCCATTCCCTTAGCTATCCTAGAAATCCATTGCATCTCCTTTCTAAGGGCCTCTAACATCATCTAAAAGTCATATTATTCTTTAGTTGACCTTACTTAGCTATTCGACATAATGAAGTAGAAGTGTGAGAACAAATGTGTGTGTGCAAGTGTACATAAATACGAGGAAATGATCAAGGAATGTAGCCCCAAAATCACTTAAATGGTCTTACCATCCGAATTCAATGTTGCCTTGGAAAATTGGGGGTGATTCCTAGGCTCAACATCTAACAAGTTCACATAAAGGGTGTAGAAAATAAGAAAATAATGTTTTGGATCAATTTGAGTGTAAAGAAATCAATCTAAGTGAAGAAAATAGGGATTATGATTGATTTAGATGAGGCCAGCTCAATCTAGTGTCGGATGGAATAAGATTAATTGCACGAGGTAGCACACATAATCGTGCTAAGACTAGAAGTGCAATCGATCACATTCTTGAAAATAGCAAATAGGGGTTCTAGTGATCTAGATGGTGTGATTGATTTGAGTTTGCTCGAGAACAATTCGATGTCAAAATTTTGACAAATATTTGTCCTTATAGTCCTAAAAAATTTTGTACTATCCTTTTCTATCTTTTTCTCTCCCTTCTTGTACAATTTTCTACTTCTTTTTTTGTTCTTTTCTTCTCTCCTTTTTTTTTTTTGTCCAAACAATACACAAAAGTCCCAATAAATATCACAAAATTTCAACACAATCAAAAGTTCATCCAAACAATCCCAAATAGTCCAGGTTGTCCTTATAGTCCCAAAAAATTTTGTACTATCCTTTTCTCTCCCTTCTTGTACAATTTTCTACTTCTTTTTTTGTTCTTTTCTTCTCTCCTTTTTTTTTTGTCCAAACAATACACAAAAGTCCCAATAAATATCACAAAATTTCAACACAATCAAAAGTTCATCCAAACAATCCCAAATAGTCCAGGTCCTTTTTAAAATTTTTGAGAAAATAAAATAGGTGTAGAGGGTGAAAAAAATGATAAAACATATGGAGAATACAACAATATGGTACCTCAACTAGTCAATCAGATTAAGAAACTTGATTAACTGGCTCTAATGTCAATTGATGCAAATGGGGCAGTGGAATAGGATTGAACACAGTTGGGAAAAGGAAAAATAAAAATAAATAGTGAGATTGAATAAATTCAACCAAACAAAAATCTACTTCTGTTGGGGTAGACTCTTCAAGCAAATCAAATTGGATTCAACCTAGAAGACCAAAGCACCATGCCGCGGGATGTTGGCTATGAACTAATTGATACAATCTAATTTGCACCCTGAGCTTGGGAGTTAAGTATGGAAGTGGTAAAAAGTCCTTACAATAGTATCAACTTATTGTATTTATAGTAGCATAAGGAAATCTGATAACATGTGCTTTGTAGTTTAATTGCAACCCTTTTGCATGCATGTGAGATAAAATAGTTAAGATATGTTGTCATGAATGAATAATATTAAGCATGATGTTTTGGATGTGCAAGGATGTTATTAGAAAGTTAAATGATTAATTTTGGATAATTTCTAAACTAAACTACAAGTTTTGTCTACAGGATAGGTTTGTTGTTGCAAGGATGGAAGTCGAGGTAGAGTACACTGAAAAATGCTACATTCATTGGTTGTGGTCATGAGGCTGGAGGTTGTAGTCACAATGGCAGAATGTGAGTGCAAAGCATATTCGATTTGAGGTAGAGTGGTCCGCGGTCAAAGTGACAACTGTAGGAACACATGCTGTGATCGCAAAGTTGTTTGGTGCGGTAGTGGAAGTTGAGAAGTAGAATGTATGCAAGATTGTGCCTGGGTTATGGATGCGGAAAGAGGAATTATGACTATGAAATAAGTCATTGTGGCTGTGAGAGACACTAGGACAAGAGTTTAGTCCATGATCCAGCATGAATTTTTTAAGGCTATTTTGTCTTTTCTCACTGTGTGTGTGTATGTGTTTTACACAGTTTATAGGCAGTCTTAGGCATAGTTTTTACTCTCCACAACACTTAGAATCTTAGGACCACAAGATTGTGAGGTTGGAGTAGGAGGGATCCATACCAAGGTTTGAAGCATGTTTGTCATCCACATAATGCCAAACAATAGACTCATTAGACTAAGTTTTTCTACTTATCTATTTTTTCAAAATTTTTGTGGGATGATGAATAACTTGGAATTGGTTTTGGGTGAATTTAATATGAGATTCTAAGTTCCTATCTAGTTGCTTATGTTTGTGTTTGGTAAATTATGCATGCATGAGTTATTGCTTGATTATCCTTGCATGGTTTATTCATATTTATTGAATTGAATAGTAACTATAAGACTTGATCAACCTTGTAATTAATCTGCAGTTGTTTGAGAAATAAACCAAGGAGCTCTGCAAGCACAATGCAAACCAGCCCTGATTGAGCCAGGCCGACCCAGATTGCCATTAAAGAGTTTGCGATCGTGCTAAAGGGGACACGATCATCTACAAAGTGAAAGGGTCTCTATCATTACGATTGTCTAGGGACATGATTGATCACAAGGTGATGCAATCGTAACTATAGAATGTAATGGAGGCAGTGTGCTCAATTTGACATGGTGAGCACTCAATCGCATAGCAAGCAGAAGCCATATTTTGACCCATTTTTGAAATTTTGACCATTTGGAGCCCATTTTTGGAGGGCATTTCGGTCATTCCCCCTCTTTAGACTTGAATTTTGGCTTGTACCCCTTCAATACATTGAGCAACCTATTGTACATTAACTTAGTTCATTCAATGCATTGGGAATATTCCCTCCAACTTCTTGCTTTTTGTTTGTGAGTGTGTGAATGAATCAACACTTCCAATCTAAAGTTAAATCAGGTCATTCGGGTGTATTTTGTTGGTTTGTGACCAACACTTGCCTGTGTGGTGTTCAGTTCTTTCATTGCTAGTTGTAAAGGTTAATCCTAGGTGAGGTTAATTGTTACTCGATTTATTCTTGTGTAATCTCATCAATTATCCCTTTATTTTTCCTTCATTATTTTCCTTATATTTATTTTCTGTTCGTTTTCCCCATTTTCCCAACCATTTACTATCCTACCTTTCACTAGTTCACATCAAAGTAGTACTAGTGTCAATTTAATCAGGTTCCTAAATCCGATTAGTTGGTTGAATTCTATTTTTTTCCATTAGCCATATTTCATTCTTTTTATTTCTCCACCCTTTCCCCATTTTATTGAAAGTCCCAAAATTCCAAACATATAAATATTGTGGCCATTTGGAACTTTGTGGAAATATTGTGTTATTTTGTTGGAAGATAATTGTTCTTGAAGTTGTGGCATTTTGTTGAAATTTTGTTGGGGGTTGTTGTAGTGTTGGAATGTTTGTTGAAGGCTTGTGGTTGAGAACCAAAAAAAAGAAAGGAAAGAAACAAGGAGGAAAAAAGAGTAGAAAATCAGTACAAAAAAAAACAGAGAAAGAAAAAGAAGAAAATTGGAGACGTTCTATTTTTAGGAGTTGTTTGGGACAACATTTTGCCCAGCCTTATTGTTGAATTGATCTCGAGGGAGTTTGGATCAAGCACAACACTAGATCTTTTCCCAATCCTATTGTAGTTTAAGCCTCATGATCAATCACACCTACTACTGCTTGATCATGCTGCATAAACTTTGCTAGGGTTGTAGCATGCCACTACATGATTGCATGCCTGCCTTGTCCGATCAATCACCTTGCACTCCAAGTCAATTGCCCAGCCTTTCCTTCATCCAAGATCGATCCAGTTGCATTTAGATTGATTCCAAAATCCAATTTCCTCAATTCCACACCATTCTACATGCATTTGTTGGGTTGTTGAACTTAAGAATCATTCGAAATCATCTCAGGTAACTTGGTTTGGATTGGTAAGATTTCTTAAGTGATTTTCATTCCTTGTGTGGGGTATATATATACACTTGTACACACATACTTTATTTTAACATTTTCTTCTTTCAAAATGTCCAATAGTCAAGCAAGTTCGGTCAGAGAAATTATGACATGAAATTGATGCTTAAGGCCATCTGAGGTGAGGTGTAGTGGATATCCCAGATGGTTGAAGGAATGCATGACTAATTAGAGAGGGTCGAGGCTTCTCAAACCACATGGACAAGAGATGACCCATTACCACACGGTGATCAGGTTAGGGATCGAGAGCATGGCCCAAGAGCAGACCGGAGATTGACATGCAAGTATTCAAACTACAATGATGATATATTTGATAAACTACCACAACCACAAAGAAGGAGACTAACACGTGATGACAAATATGAGCTTAAGGGAGTTAAGCTCAAGGTACTACCGTTTTAAAGGAAATCCAACTCAGAGCTTTACCTTAAGTGGGTAAGAAAGGTAGAAATGGTGTTTGATTACTATTAGTTCATAGAAAAACAGAAGTTGAAGCCAGCAATCTTTAAATTCATCAATTATGCCATCATTTGGTGGGATCAAATTGTGGCAAGTTGAAGGAGAGTCGGTGATTGACCAATTAAGACACAGACGAACTTGAAGGTGGCCATGAGAGGGAGGTTCATTCCATCACACTATTATAGTGACCTCTATCAAAGATTGCATGGATTGGCTCAAGGATCCTAGAGTGTTGAAGATTACTTTAAAGATTTGGAATTTTTGATGATGAGAGCTGATGCGGTGGTAGACTGGGAAGCCACCATGACTAGGTTTTTTATTGGGTTGCACTAAGACATAGCCGACATCACTGAGTGGCAATATTATGTGGACTTAGGTGAGATGGTCTAAAAGGTTATTAAGATAGAGAAGCAACTTAGGCGATGGGGTCGAGGAGGAGTATTGGCAAGCATGTCGGGCCCTAGGACCTTTCTTAAGAAGGATGATTGAACATCCATGGCTAGTGCACCCATGCCAAATGAGGCACTCAAGGTAACTCATCCTAACAGCACTACTAGTACTTCTCGCAATAGACCTTGTATGTCTCAAGTTTCAGGGGCGAAGACATTTTCTAAACCAATGTCTAAACAAGAAGGCAATGAATTTCAATGACATGAGAGAAATCGTTACTGTTGAAAGTGAAGGAGAAAATGGAGTTGATGAGAAAGGTGATGATGAAGAGGTTAAACAAGTGGATTAATGAGGCATTAATTAGGTGACCATGAGGGTCTTTAACACCCAAGCTAAGGAGGATTGAATGATGAGCAAAGTGAGAATATTTTTCACACCTAGTGCCAAATTCAAGGTAAAACTCATGATTATTGATGGAGTTAGTTGCACCAATGCTGCTAGCAACACATTGGTGGAAAATTCGAGCTTGCCTACCATTGCACACCTATGACCCCACAAACTTCAATGGTTAAACAACAGTAATGAAGTTTGGGTCACCAAGCAAGTGAGGATTCCTTTTAAGATAGGTGGTATGAAGATGAGGTTTTGTGCGATGTGGTTCTAATGCAAGCATGCCAACATCTACATAGGTTAGCCATGGCAATTTGGCCAGTGGCGGAGCCATGACAAGTTCACCAACCTGTATACCTTCCATTTTAGAGGTAGGAAGGTTACATTGGTACCATTGTCTCTCAAGGAAGTCCAAGAAGACTGATTGTACATGCAAAAACAATACAAAATAGATCTTGACAAGAAGAATGCGAGGATGAAGGGAGAGGAGAAGAAAAGAGCTAAAGAGGGAGTGCAAGAGGGAGCAAAAGGGTGTATTGCGAGAGTGAGAAATGTGAAGAGAGCTTGTGAAAATGATAGTCCTATAGTACTATTATTATACAAAGAAAGCTGAAATGCTTTCTAATAATGTCACATCCTCCTTCTCCGATTCTATTCTTCCACTTTTACAGGAGTTTCGAGATGTATTTCCAGAGGAGGTGCTTAGCAGTTTTCCACCCATTCATGGGATTGAGCAGCAAATTGACTTGGTGCCTAAAGCTTAAATTAAAAATTGACTTGCTTTCAAGGTGAACCCAGAGGAGGCCAAGGAGATATACAATGCTAAGTACGAGAATTGCTAAAAAGGGGTGGGTTTGAGAAAGCATGAGCCTATGTGTCACACTAATCCTACTTGTGACAAAGAAGAATGGTGAGTGGCAAATGAGTGTCGGTTGCCAAGGCATAGATGCCATCACGGTAAAGTATCACTACCATATTCCTCATTTGAATGATATGTTAGATGAGTTACACAGTGTTAGTATATTAACCAAAATTGATTTACAAAGTAGGTTCCATCAAATTAGAATGAGGGAAGGGGATGAATAAAATACAACATTTAAGACTAAATTTGAGTTATATGAATGGACTGTTATGCCTTTTGGTCTTACTAATTCCCGTAATACATTCATGTGGTTGATGAAGCATGTCCTACATGCTTACAGTGGTAAATTTGTTGTAGTATACTTTGATGATTTTTTAACATAGAGTAGGAGGATGGATGAGTATGTTGAGCACGTGTGACATGTTTTGGTTATATTGAGGCAGGAACAATTATATGCCAACCTTAAGAAATGTGTATTTTGTGTAGACCAATGTGTGTTCTTAGGATTTGTTGTTAGTTCACAAGGAATACATGTTGATGAGAAGAAAATCAAAGCCATTCAAGAATGCCCCACGCCTCAATCCATTGGAGAGTTTACAAGCTTCCATACGTTAACTAACTTTTGCCAATGATTTGTTAGAGATTTTTAGCACAATTATTGCCTTATTGACTGCCGTGATTAAGAAAAACAAGAAATTTAGATAGTGAAAAATACAACAAGATGCCTTTGACACCTTAAAACAAAAGCTCACATGTGCACCAACCCTTTGCTTACCCAATTTTGGTAAAACATTTGAGATTGAGTGCGATGCTTGTGGTGTAGGTATTAGCATTGTGTTAATGCAAGAATGATGGCCTATCACACACTTTAGCAAAAAATTGAGTGGTGCCACTCTCAACTACCTTACTTATGACAAGGATTAGTATTCCTTGGTCTAGGCCGTGCAAAATTGGCTCATAATCTGCACCGATCACGAGTCCTTGAAGTACCTCAAAAACCAAGACAATTTGAGCAAAAGACATGCTAGGTGGCTCTCTTTTGTTGATGCCTTTCCCTATATGATTAAGTATAAGAAAGGAAAAGAAAATATTGTTGTTGATGCCTTAGCATTTAGGTACACCTTAATTTTCACCTTGAGCACCAAATTGGTGGGGGGTTCGAGCATATTTGTGTTATGTATGCAAATGACAATGATTTTGGTGATAAATATGCCTTGACTCACACTACCCCATGTGAGAAATTTTATCAAGGTGATGGGTACTTGTACTGTGATGGAAATTTATGTATGCCCAATTGTTCATTACATGAGTTATGGGGTAAGGGAAGTTCACAATGGAGGATTGATGTGACACTTTCTTGCCGCTAAGATTCAGTACCTTGTAGGAACACTTCTGTTGGCTTCATTTGAGAAGGGATGTGTCCAAGTTTGTTGACCAATGCTTGAAGTGTTGGGAGGCCAAACCACAAACACACCTCTACGGTTTGTACATTTGTTTACCTATACCCCAAGCCCCTTGGATTGATATTTCTATGGATTTGGTGTTGGGGTTGCCTAGGAGTAGGAATCAACATGATTCCATATTTGTTCTTGATAGATTTTCAAAAATGGCACACTTTATTTCATGTTGCAAAATCGATGATGCAAGCCATGTTGCTAATTTGCTCTTTAGGGAAGTTGTACATTTGTATGGAGTCCCTAGGACCATTGCCTCCAATCGTGATGCTAAATTAGGAACTAAATTACCTTTTTCTACCACTTGTCATTCCCAAATCGATGGCCAAACCAAAGTGGTTAATTGCACGCACTTTGGGAACTTTGTTACAATCTATTCTTAAAAGAAATTTGAAATCTTGAGAAGAATGCTTGCCACACTTAGAGTTCGCATACAATAGGAGCATATACACATCCACACAATTTTCACTGTTTAAGTTTGTGTATGGTTTAATCCTTTAACTACTATAGATTTGTTGCCATTACCCAGTAGTGAGTAAGTTAGTGCAGATAGCAAGAACTGAGTTGAATTTGTAAGATCCTTACTTGAGAAGGTGTGCCAAAATTCGGGGCGAAGAACATAACAATACAAGTTACAAGCTAACAATGGGCACAAGAAGATCCTCTTTGAACCTAGTGATTGAGTGCGGGTTCATTTTAGGAAAGAGGGGTTCTCAAAACAAAGGAAGATAAAACTACACCCTAGAGGAGATGGTTCGTTCAGGGTTTTGGAGAAAGTTGGAGACAATGCCTACAAAATTGAGCTACCTTGCAACTACAATGGCAGTGCCACATTTAATATTTCTAATTTGTCGCCATTCAATATTGGTGATGAGAAAGACCTAAGGTTGCAACGTAGATCTGACATATGAGCAAGAGCCTACACGTTGAAGAATGCCATTGCCCATTTGATACTTAATTGGAGGTTTGATGACCATGCATGCATATTTGGAGGATCTAAGGATGGGATGTGGCATAAAAGTTTGACTTGGGAAGCCCAAGAAGTAATAAGGTGCTCTATAAGCACGATCTGTACCAGTCTTGATTGAGCTAGGTCGACTTGGATTGCCATTGAAGAGTTCACAATCGAGCCAAAGGGGACATGATTGTCTATAGAATGATGTGCTCTTTATATTATGATCACCTAGGGACATGATCGATCGCAAGGTGATGCAATCGTAACTACAGAGTGCAATGGATGCAGTGCACTTGATTCGATACAGTGAGCACTCTATTGGACAACAGCCAGGAAGCCTCATTTTGACCTATTTTTGAAATTTTGACCATTTGGAGCCCAGATTTGGAGGGCATTTCAGTCATTTAGCCCTCTCCAGGCTTGGATTCTAGCTTGTACCCCATTAATACTTTGAACAACCCATTATACATTAACTTAGTTCATTCAATGTATTGAGAATATTCCATCCAACTTCTTGCTTGTTGTTTGTGAGTGTGTGAGTGAATCAACACTTCCAAACTCAAGTTAAATCGAGTCATTCAAGTGTGTTTTGGTGGTTCATGACCAACACTTGCTAGTGTGGTATTTGGTTCTTTGGTTGCTCAAAGATAGATTTGTTGTAAAGGTTAACCCCAGGTAAGGTTAATTATTACTTAATTTATTTTTATGTAATTTCGTCGATTATCCTTGAATTTTCTTTGTTATTTTCATTTTTTTTCTCTTCATTTTCCCACTTTCCCAACCATTTTTGATCTTAGCTTCTACCAATTCACATCAACTACCTCTCTAAAGAATAACTTGACCATATATGTGTTCATCATCAGTTTTGTTGCACGCAATGAAGTGTACCATTTTAGAAAATCTGTCAACAACCACAAATATACTATTCTTATCTATTTGAGTTGCAGCAAACCTAGCACAAAGTCCATTGAACTGTCTATCCATAGCATATATCTAGAACCGGCAATGGCATGTATAGGCCATGTGGTTGAACCCTCAACTTAGCCATCTTGCATTTGATGCATTTATCAATCATCTTTTCAACATTTCTCTGCAAATGCGGCTAAAAGAAATGTCTCGACGACACCATAGTCTACCATTAGGCCTATCGTGAGCCTCTTGGATTAGTAATTCTCATAAGGAACATCTTAGAATACACAACCTATCTACATAAAATAAATACCCATCATGTTTATAGTATTTTCCATGTACTCCTTCCTTAGTCAATCCATACACATGTCCAAAATCCACATCATTCGCATACAGTTCTTTAACATGTTCAAATCCTAGTAGACTAACATTTAATGTAGTAAGTAGTGAATATCTCCTAGATAATGCCTCTGCTACTATATTCTCTATACTCTTTTTATACTTAATCACATATGGAACAGTATCAATAAAAGATAGCCATTTGATTTGCCTATGACTCAACTTACCTTATCTCTTGAGATGCTTCAGAGATTTATGATTCGTATGAATGATGAATTCCTTGGGCCAAAAATAATGCAGCCAAGTCTCAGAGCCTAGACCAATGCATATAGCCCTGTCATATGTTGGATAATTCAACTTCGCTTCATTTAGCTTACACAATTGATTTCTTCCCTTGCATTAACGTTGCTCCAATTCCTATACCTGAAGCATCACATTTGAGTTCAAAAGTCTTAGAAAAATTAGGCAAAGATAATATCAAGACATGGGTAAGCTTATCCTTAGCCAATTCAAATGCTTTTCGCTAAGCTTATCCCCATGGAAAGTTCTAATTCTTTCTAATTATCACAGTCAATGGCACTATGATGGTGCCAATGTCCTACACGAATCTCCTATAAAAACTTGCAAGCCCATGAAAACTTCTTACCTCAGACGCACTTGTGGGGTCAGTCGACTATTCTTGTATAGCCTTCACCTTATTCTCTCCTATTTCGATACTTTGTGCACTTACAAGATAGCCAAGAAATACGAAGTGACCCATACAAAATGTACACTTCTTTGGGTTAGCATATAATTGTTCTTACAGACAGCCTTAAATACTTCCCTCAAGTATCTAACATACTCATCAATGTACTTGCTGTACATAAGGATATCATCAAAATATACCATCACAAATTTACCCATGAAAGCAAGTAAAACATGATTCACAAGGCTTATGAATGAATTTGGTGGATTTATCAAACCAAACGGCATAACTAACCACTGATATAACTCATATTTCGCTTAAAAACCATTTTTGACTCATCTCGCTCTTTCATACGAATTTGGTGGTAACCACTCTTAAGATCAATTTGAGATAACACACTAATTTCGTGTGATTCATTGAGCATGTCATCTAGTTTAGGAATAGAATGACGATACTTTACCATAATGATGTTTACCACTTTACAATCCAAGTACATCCTCCAAGATCCATCCTTCATCGGCACAAGTAACACTAAAACTGCAAAAGGACTCATGCTCTCTTGGACCCATCCTTTATTAATCAACCCCTCTACCTACCTTTGCATCTCTTTAGTCTCCTCCGGATTTGTGCAATATGCCAGTCAATTTGGGATGGTTGCTTCTGACAAAAAATCAATCTAATGTTCAGTCCCTCTGATCGGTGCCAATCCACTCAGTAACTACTCTGGTAGCATGTACTAGAAATTCTGCAAAATAGACATAACTTTGTGGAGGAAAGATGTGACCTCTTGATAAATAATGGGATACTTTATACCATAGTAACACAACTCTCTACTCTCCTCCTACCACTATCCTTATGTCTTTCATTCTTGCTAATACACACTCCTTTCCTTCCTTTTATCTCCTCTCTTTTTTCCTTTTTTGCCCTTTCTTTCTATCTACTCATACACTCTCCAACTTTTTCTTACTCTCCATTTTCTTCTTTTTTGTCTCCATATCAAATTCATGTTACTATTGCAAATAATGTTGATCCTCTTGCACCTCCTTTGGCTTAAGTTGTACAAGTGTCACCTTTCAATCATTATGATAGAAGACATACCTATTCGACTTGCAATGGAACACCACATCCTTATTGAATTTCCAAGGCCTCCTTAGTGAAATATGACTCACCTGCGTACATACCACATCACATAGCACATTGTCCTTGTACTTACTAGTTTCAAATTCCACTAAAACTTGTTTGTAACCTTCACTTTATCACTACTATCTAACTACTGCAACTTCTATGATTGAGCATGATCTCTAAGCAGACGTCCAAGTCTTTCCAACAACATTATGCTAGCTACATTCATAGTACTCCCATTATCTATAGTATGGTTGCATGTTTTACCCCTTATTCCACACCTTACATGGAAGATGTTTTCTCACTACTCCTCAAGCCCTTCTTCCTTTACCCGTGTATTCAATGTCCACATGACCACTAATCTCACATTTCCCATCTCCTTGTGAACTCCTTCATCTTCCTCGGAAGGTGCCTCCTCTAGCAATGGCATCTCATCTCATCTTCATTGCTATCCTCTCTTTCGTTTGTCATAATCTCACCCTTATTTGTTCACCTGTTTGGGTACTTGGTTGCTATGTCCTCTCCTTTGCACTTAAAATACATAATATGTTGGTTATATGTATTAGAAGTACGAGGATTTGAATTATGTACCTTAGGTGCCTTAACTTTCAAAGCCACCTTTAGCTTAAAACCTTTGCCTGTTATAGCTAGTACTTCTCTTCCTACTGAGCAAATGAGACAACATTTCCATGGTTTAGCTGTTCAAATCTTTGGTTGAATACCTGTGTAATATATAGCAACGGTTTACTTCATGTGAAGTACGTTCTTGGGCAGTTGAAATTTATCCAATCTCACCATTTATCTCTTTCATTTTCCTATCATTTTCTCTACTCTCCCAACAAATTTTCAATCCTTTGCTTTTGCTCAGTTAACATTAGATAGGGTTCCTCTCTCCCCATCAAAAGTGCCATAGATGCTTGGGATTCAAATATCCATTATGTGTTTGTTTGTAGGAAACAACATTCATCACAATATTGTTACCCAAATTTAAGTAATAAAGACTATTTGCTAAAGATGTTGTGCTAAAAAATTAATTACAACAATAAATATAGCACATAGTGCTTTTAGAATAAAATTAATTATTGTTTTTATTAATAATTGATTTAAAGCAAAGTTTTTTAGCCTATTGGGGAAAAGCAAATAGTCTCTCAAAACTATAGTATGTCTAAATGACAATCTAATTGAAGTGATTCCATTCACTATGGCCTCCACACATGCTTCATTGCCCACCTGCATGCTTCTCAAATGTCCTACTTTTGGTCAAATCCTGATGGGTTATACAAATCTAAGATGAAGTAGTAAAATTTAAAAACCACGAAGTAGGAAGTGCACTAATGGAACAAGATGTTTCATAATTGTAGAGCTCCTTACTCCTTGTGCCACTTTTCAAACTGTTGAGGTACTCGGTGTAGTTCCTCTTCCAATGTCCATCCTTGCTCCAATGGAAACATGTTCCTTTGTCAACAAATTCTTTAGCCTTCTTGATATTTCCACTCACCCTGGGAACTATAGGCCTTTTTGTTGTCTAGCCTATCTTGGTATTACCTAAGGAGATTGGTGCATCAAGAACAACCATCTTTCCTCTACTTGTTGTGCCAGCTTGTGTAGTCACCTGCTTATTAGCAAGCCCAGCTATTGTGCACATGATATTATTTGGATGATAATTAATGATCAATTGTGTAAAGGAATTTGGAAGTGACTATAAGATTAAATCGAGATATAGATTGTTGTCATGTAGACTCATCGTAGGAGCGAGAGCCTGCACGTTCAAGGATGCCCTAATGCATTTGATGCTTAATTGGAGGTTTATTAACCATTTGTACATGTTGAAAGGGTCCAAGGAAGGGATGTGGCACAAGAGTTTGACTTGGAAAGCTTAAAAGGTACTAAAGGGCTCTCTACAAGCATGATCTAGACTAGTCTGGATCAAGTTAGGCTTATTTGATTCAACATTGAAGAGTTCTGAAATTACGATCATGCAGAGTGCAATTGAGCAGGAGGAGACGTGATCAATAGGGAAATAACAAGCATTCTATATTTACAATCACATAGGGGTGCAATTGATCATGAGATGAAGCAATCATAATCATGGATTGCAACACAAGCAATGCACTAGATCCAGAATAATAAGTGCTTGTTCGCACAATATGTGAAAAGTCACACTTTGACCCATTTTGAAACTTTGACCAATTGGAACCCAAATTTCATGGGTACTTTTATCATTTGCCCCTCCCCAGATCTGATCCTTGGCTTGTAACCCTTAAATACATTCATTGACTCTTGTACAACAACTTGGTTCATTCAATGCATTGAGAATACACATTGAGAATATTCTCTCCAACCTTCCTTTCTTGTGGTTATGAGTGTGAGTGAGTCACACTTGCAAAGTCAAGTCAAGTCGAGTCATTCTGGTGGTTCGTGGCCAACATTTGAGGGCATGGTGTTTGGTCGTCCAGTTATATAATTTTTGATTTGTTGCGAGAGTTTACCCTGTGTAAGGTTACATTCTTGCTCAGTTGATTATACATTCTCACTAATTATCCATTTATTTGGTTTCTCTATAATTTCCTAACCATTTTTTATCGTTTCTTTTTCCAGTTAACATGAGTAATTGTTTTGACTTCTTATATCTATTAGTATGACTCTAGTCATCATACAACACTTGCAATGTGGCATTATGAACAATTTCCACAATTGCAAACTACTATCCTTTAATTGCATGACCAATCTTGAGCATCTGCCACATGGCCAAGGTCATACAAGCACAGTAGAAAATGCTTTCTATAACCACTAGCATTCCGACTAAAAGCCCATCCCTTGTGGTGTAAGGCAATGCCGTAGGAGTTACATAACTATTGTATTCACCTTTATAGCTGCTATCAAACTCTCTACAGTCATGAGAACACTTGTTGTGGCTATGATTCTTAATAGAGGGCTATTACACTAAATCTTGACTTTAAAGTCTTGATTTTTACACTTTTCCAAAAATTAAAACCCTGAAAAAGATTTTGCAACAACAAAGTATTAAATACTTGTTTAAACATAATTCAAAATGAAAACTGCTATAAATCAAAGAAACATCAATGCACTTCACAATTATACAAGGAAAATGGTGGCCCTGATATGACTATTAGGTTTTATCAGATTTAGGGTGCCATTTTCCATTCTAAACATCAAATAAACTAAAATAAAAGTAGTCAAAGAAAATCCCAAACCTAATCGATTTTTGTTATAGAACACACACAATACAATAATCCAGGAAGTACGAAATTTACCTAGTAGAATCTAATTCCAATTGAAACATACATAATCCAAAAGTTGTAACACTCAAGTCAAGACCTTGGGCTTGTTTACATAGATGGAACATGAACAAGTGTCTCCAAGTCCTCCTATAAATTCCTTCGTTAGGACCACACACAACCATCATAGTGTAAGGAGGCTGTTTAGACATGATGGAAACCAAGAAAGGGCATTAGAGAGTCTTTTCTCTAGCAAGGAAGGGGCCACATGAATATTTTTGGTGAAAAAATTATTCAATGTAATTTGACAACTCTTCTAAATCTATTTATTTGTTAGACGCACAATCCAATATATGATAGGATTCTTACTTCCATCTATGTCCAACTAGGGCACCTGAAATAGGTTCTACTAGCTACCAATTGGACCTTTAATTAATTTGAACCCATTCATTGTTAATGTGCATATGTGTCTTGTCCTTTAATTTAAGTAATCCCATTAATTAATTAAAGAGCCATTATGATTCTAATTAATAATCTCTTTATTAACAAACATAATATGAAATACATTTGGCTTAATTTATTGCGAACAAATTAATATTGCCATGAGGCTTCCAAGTCAAGTTCTAGTCCCTAATTCGATTTCCTACTTGCTCTTGTTTTATCCTTTGTGTGTGGCTCTCTCAATTTAATCTTAATTAGCAAAGAACATAGCTTAAGGAATATGTGTAATGCCTACGACCCATATCATAGCCAAATAAAGATAAAATAAATGGATCACATGAACTCTTGATTGTGAATACCATTTGATATAAGCTTTTGTCTAGTTTTGTCCCAATTGTTTGAGAGACATGGATTTAGTCAAACCCATTGATCTGATTATATCACTAGGGCAATATTACCTCATGCAACTAGCATCTATCAAAACCTCCTTTCCAATCTTTTGATTAGTGACATGTTCTTTAATACCAATAGTTAGTAAGAGATATTAGAGGACATCATGGATGTATATGTATCTTTTCACAATAATTAATAAAATATTGATTTCCCACATCAATGTTTAGAAAAGTCTCTTCTTGATGTGAACCAACGGAAGTAAGGATCGAAAATGCTAGGGAAATTTGGGGAAAATTAGGAAAAAAAATGGAAACAAGGCAATAACCAAGGAAGAAAATAAAAGAAAAATCGATGAGATTGAACAATAATCAACCAAGCAAAAGTGTACCTCACATAGGGTAAACCCTTGCAACAAATCAAAAATTAGACAATTGGATGACCAAACACCATATTGGCTAATGTTAGCCATGAACCACTGATTATACCCAGATGACCAGATTTGACTTAAACTTGGAAGTGTAAATTCACTCAGACACTCTCAAAGAACAAGCAATGGAGGAGAGAATAATCTTAATGCATAATGATTAATGAATGTATTTATGGGTTACAAGCCAAAAAACCAGTTGAGGGAGGGGTGAAATGACAAAAATGGCCCTAAAAACTACGTTCTAAATGGTCAAATTTCAAAAATGGATCAAAATGAGACTTCACACCTACTGCGTGATCAAGTGCTCAGTTTGTCAGATTGAGAGTGTTGCTTCCATTGCATTCTATCACATCAATTCGCAATCAATTGCATCCCCAGGTGATTGTAATTATAGAAAGCCTATCATCCTGCAAACAATTGCATCCCCTTTGGCTCAATCGTGAACTCTTGCATGTTGATTTTTGTCAGCTTGGATTGATCGAGGCTAGTCTAGATCATGCTTGTAGAGTTCCTTAGTACTTTTGGGCTTCCCAAGTTAAAATTTGAAGCCACATCCCATTCTTGGACCCTTCCACCATGGATGCATGGTCATCCAACCTCCAATTAAGCATCAAATGGGTTAGTGAATTTTCGAATGTGCAAGCTCTTACTCTTGTGATGGGTCTGGGTGGCAACTTGAGGGGATCTCTTCGTAAGATGTCTACATCATTCACCTCCTTCTGAGAAGGTTGTTCCATCAACCTTAGGTCTTTCTTATCACTGGTATTGAATGGAGACAAATAAGAAACATTAAATGTGGCACTAACATTGCACTTGCAAGGTAGTTCAATTTTGTAGGCATTTTCTCCAACGTTCTCCAAACCCCTGAATGGACCATCTCCTCTAAGGTATAGCTTTATCTTCCTTTGTTATGGGGACCTCTCTTTTCCAAAGTGAATCCACACCCAATCATCGGGTTCAAAGAGGATCTTTTTGCGCCCCTTGTTAGCTTGTCGCTCATAGCTTGTCCCTTGTATTATTTTGCTCTTGGCTCTAAATTTTAGTGCACGTTTTCATGTAAGAATCTTATAAATCCAGCTCTTTTCTTGCCATCTGCACTAATTGGCTCACTACTAGGTAATGGCTATAAATCCATAGGAGTTAAAGGATTAAAGCAATAAACAATCTCAAATGGTGAAAATTGTGTGGTTGTGTGTATGTTCTTATCTTATGCAAACTCTACGTGTAGCAAGCATTCTTTCTAAGATTTTAAATTTCTTTTAATAATAGCATACAGCAAAGTTCCCAAGGTGTGATTGCTTTGATTTAGCCACCAATTTGGCAATGACAAGCGGTAAAGAAAGTTAATTTAGTTCCCAGTTTACACCATAGATTTTTCCAAAAATAACTAAAAAATTAGCATCATGATCGGAGACAATGGCCTTTGGGACCCCATGCAAGCATACAATTTCCCCAAAGAACAAATTAGCAACATGGCTTGCATCATCAGTTTTGTGACATGGAATGAAGTGATACCATTTTTGAAAATCTATCAACAACAACAAATATAAAATCATGTCCATTCCTACTCCTAGGCAATGCCAATACAAGATCATAGAAATATCACTCTAAGGGGCTTGGGGTATAGGTTAAGGAGTATACAAACCATAGGGGTGTGTGCTGACGTGGCCTTTTGACACTTCAAGCATCGGTCAATAATTTTGGACACATCCCTCCTCAAATGAAACCAATAGAAGTGTTCCTACAAAATATTCATTGTTTTAGTAACACCAAAGTGTTCCATTAATCCTCCAGTGTGATCCTCACTTACCAACAAATCATGAAACAAACTATTGGGCACACATAATTTTCCATCATAGTACAAGTGCCTATCATCTTAATAAAATTTCTCATGTGGGGTAGTGTGAGTCAAGCCATATTCATCACCAAAATTATCACCATGTACATATATCTCATGAATATGTTCGAATCCCAACAATTTAGTGCTCAAAGTAGAAATTAAAGTATACCTATGTGACAAAGCATCAGCAACGACATTGAGTTTCCCTTTCTTATACCTAATCACAAAGGGAAAATATATCAACAAAAGAAACCCACTAATAAAATGTAAAATAATAGGTATATTTGTACCCATTTTGTGCTTAATTTATACATGCATGTGAGTAAAAATGAAGTAAATACTTTATCATGCATGAATTACATTAAAATTTATCGTACATGTGTTTTAGGATCAGAGTTATCATGGTTGCAAGAGAGATTAAGCAGTGACTTAGAAATGATGTTGCGTTTTGGTGGAACATTCAATTGAGCTAAAAACTTTGAAGAATAAAAGAAAAATGAATTGGCTTTCAAATGGTGCAAAATCAGGTTAATTGGATATCAAACGAAGATGTTACACACAAAAGAATTTACACCATCAAAGTAGTTAAATGCTAGAATTTCCATGATCCAGGCCGCGATCGTGGAACTGGACCGTGACTTGCTCTAGAATTTTTGTGATTTCAAGCTGCAATCGTGGTCCTTGGCAGTAAGATCGCGGCATTCCAGTGCTAGAAACATTTAGCTCTCATTTTTTTCATAATTTTTAGGGTTTTTTTCAACTTTTCACACTTCTACTCTCTCCTAAGGTTTCTTAGGCTATACATAAGAGATCCATGAGTCTAAAGTGGGGGGATTTTCTAATTTTTTTAGGTTTCAGTTTCTTTTCCAACTGCTAGAACATAGGAACATAAGATTAAAGCTTAGAGAAGGAGGAATCCACACCAAGAGTTGAAGAAAACTCATTTTTCCATGCAAAGCAAACTCTTAGGAATAAGTTTTCATAGCTTGTTCTATTATTTTGATGTTTGCTTGGATGATAAATAATTTAGAACCTAATTTTATTAAATTTACCATCAATTTCTAAATCCTTCTTTGGTCACTTGTGTTTGTGTTTGGTGTATGATGTGTGCATGAATTCCAATTAATTATCTTTGCATGGTTATTCACGATTGTGGATTTGGATAGTAATAGGGAAGGACTAGCCAATTCTCTAATTATTTATGGCAGTGCGAGGAATAACGAGAGTGAAACTTGTGCACTAGACATACAATTTGTAAACACTAACTCTGTGAGAATAACGGCTGTGAAATCGTAGAGTTAGTGTGGGAAACCATTATTAATCACCAACTAGAACACTTGACTTGATTTACCTTGGGAATACTTGCTAGAATCTGCAGTTAAAAATTCGGAAGAATATCTTGTAAACCTTACGATTAACAATCTGTAACTAGTGTAATTAAATTGATAATTAATGTAGTTTGACATGCATAAGAAACCAACACAACACAAGTGGCTAGATTCTTTAGTCTTTGGCACTCCAATACTTTCATTTGGTATACTTCGTTCTTGGTGTTCACTTTTAGTTTTATTTCTTTTCTTTTGCTTTGGTCTTAAGGCCTAACTAATAAAAACCCACTTAAATCAGTGGATATACAAACCCTCCTTGGTATTTTTGATGAGGATAAGAACGAATTTAGCTTCAAAAAGGGAGGGCTAAATGGATAAATAAATTGGGATCTTGTGTTTGGAAGAAGCTGAAAGGTGAATCATAGCTTCAATTTTGGATTTGGAGCAACCAAGGAGACTTGGTAGGGCCTGAATTTGTGATTTGGGCCAATTTGGATTGAGCTCACGGCCATCAGATTGACCTGGAGCATTTCATGGCATTCTAGAGTTATGATCCTAGGTTTTCGATCAAGCAAACTAGCATAGGATCGATCTAGGTGAATCTTCAAGTTCTGCAATTATGATCTCATGCCCCTACAAACATGCATAAATAGTGACATGATTGATAGTACAGAGTGGATAGATGGTCATATAGGCATGGATCGCAACTTGGATCGAGTAGACATGTTGCATTTGATTGCGTGGTCAAAGCAGTCGATCGCGCTGCAAGTAGGAAGGCTAAATTTTGACTTATTTTGAAATTTTAGCCATTGGAGCCCATGTTTGAGATTTCATCATTTCCCACTTGTATTCTTAGATTTGGATTGTAGTACTTTAAATACCCTTCCCTTACATTTGTTTTAAAAAGACCTATGAACAAAGCATTGAAATGGTGAAGAAGTTTCTTCTTTTCCTCTCTATACGTTGTGTGTTGTGAGTGTTGAGTGATTCAACCTCTAAAACTTAAGTATGGAATCAGGTTATTCTACTTGCTTCCAGTGGTTTGTGGCTAACAACTCTGCAGCATGTTTGTTTGGATTTCATTTGTTGTTTTCATTCCCATTTGTTGTAAGGATTTCCCCATGTGAGGTATGTTCTTTATTAGGTGGTTTGCATTTTGCCTCGCCATTATCATTTGATTTTTTCCTTGTTTATTTCCTTGTTTTTATCTTCCATAATTTTCCTCAGATTTCCCAACCATTTTTCAATCATCGTTTCCGACAATTCACGTCAAAGTGGTATTGAGCCAACTTAATTGAGTTTTTAAATCCAGTTAGTTGGTTGGATTCCATTTTTTATGTTCTCCATATTTTTTGCATTTTATTTCTTCATCTCCCACCTGCTTTCTGCAAAAAATTGAAATTTCAAAAAAAAATTTTGGACTTTAAGGCTTGTTTGGATAGAGTTTTGATTTTGGTGATGTTGAATAGTTGGTTAAATTTTTGGTGGGAATTATTGATGCATATTGTTGGACTTTTGTTGTTGGTATTATTACAGAAAAATTTTTTTTGAAAGATTGTATTTTGTTGGAAAATATTGTTGTTGGTGTTGGAGTATTGTGGTGTTGAAGATTGTGGTTGAAAGGAGAGAAAACGAACAAGAAAAAAAAAAAGATGAAGAGGAAACAAAAGAAACAGGAACTAAAGAAGTAAAAAAAAAAAAATCAGTACAAGAAGAAAGAGAGAAAGAAAAGAAGGAATTGGTGAAGTTTCCATTGTTAGGAGTTGTTTGGGACAAAACTTCTTTGCCTAGCCTTGTTGTCGGATCAATCTTGAGGGAGTCTAGATTGAGCATGACATCAGTTGTCCCGACCTTGTTCCAGTTCAAGCATCACAATCGATCACTCCTCAAGTTGCTTGATCGCATTGTGTTATTTTCTGAGGATTACACACCCCCTTGTTCTCGCATGCCTGCTTTGTCCCAATTAATCGCTCCCTACACTTCAAATCAATTGCCTAGCCTTTCCTTCATCCAGATCTATCCTTTTGCATCTAAGTCTATCCTAAAGCCTACTTTCACAATTCCATAGCATTTGTTTGTTTTTGAGCTAGAGGAACTACCTTAAATCATCCATGGTGACTTGGAGTTGGGTTGGTAAGGTTGATTCAAGTGATTCTACATTTTCTTGTTTATTTGTGAATTATACATTGATGATGAGCATGACTTAAGGACCTCACTCCAATCGTTTGCTCAAAAATTGAGGGATCCCAATCAAAGATTGGAAGGTAAGCAAAGTAGGTTTGAGAGGATTGAGAGGGCAAATTGCATCGTTAACAGTTCCCCAGTGGATACAAATATTGTGAGCCTAATTTGTTTTTAACAAGGGCACTACATAAACTAATGTCCAAATGAGGAATCCAACACACCCCTCAAAGTTTGATGGATTCGTGGAAGTCGGACTAATTCCGTCCATGGAGTTGACATCATTAAATGAACAAAATTAAGAGGAGGGCAAACTTGCAATAGGAGGAGTCATGGCAAATGATGCTATAATTGAGGAGGGAGAAGCCATGGAAGTTAACTTAGAATTTAGACGCCCACACATGGACAATGAACAAACAAATGGGGGAGTTTGAACTTCTACAAAGCCATGCATATGTCAACCACTTTGATTTACCATTGCCATCTTCACCTACATGCAATTTGTCAGGCTTGGAGTTTTTGTTCGCATTAGAGCTTACCCATACATCCCCGTACAAGACTTCAAAAGGTAAGTTTAGCATTCATTGTCACTCACCCATTGCATATGATTATTGCAGGACATGTGTAATGGTAAAGGGAGTTTGCCAACGTCGTGTTTGAACCAACGGCCTTAGTGAAGAATTGTGATGGCATGACAAGAAGATTGCCTAGACTTGTATTTGACCTTGATGTACATGACCGCAATTGGAGTATGTGGACAAGGCCGTATGTGAAGTAATGACCTTAGCAATTTGATAGGAGGGTAGTTTGTGATGGTGACACTGATAGGATTTCTTTTCATTTTGGTGGCAGATAGAACATCTTGGTACCCTTATTACAGAAGCAAGTACAAGAGGCTCAAGTCTACCTTCAAAGGCAAAGTAAGCTAAAATTTGAAAGAGTGAAGTATAGAGAAGAGCCTGAGGGTGGAAATTTTAAATTGAAAAATCATGAGTGCTTGCTAGATAGGGAGCAAGATGTGCAGGAAAATTGAGAAGGAAAGAGAACAATGAAAATTTTGAATTGTAAAAAAAAAATTGATTGTGAAATATAAATTCACTTTTTCTTTCCTTGAGTTGGCTGTCTTTTGTACAGGAAAGTGGAAACATATCCTTGTTTGAGTGGTGAAGGGTATTCCCACTACTCCATGACATAGGAAATCAAAGGTGGAAGTGCATCACAGCCAAATACCCAAGAAGCTTAGGAGTTTGTGGTAAAATCTCTACATTTATTGCTCCATGGAATGTTTTTCATGATGATAAACTTGATGGCTTATATGGTGGACTTGCTTTTCCAATCACTTTGAATCCTAAGTTGATCAACCTTGAGTATACATGTCATTTACATGAGCGATACAATGATTTTTATTATTTGTATGCTATAGTTCATCTTCCATGTGATGACAAATTCTTTTCCTTTGGTAATAGTTTGTGTGTTCTTGAGCATTCATTGAGAGTCCTAGTGGTTAGGTTCATTACAATTTGTGAAAAGTTGGGAATTGTGAACAATTATCTATTACATGACATGGAAATCTTTTGGAATGTTTTGAGTGCCTTGAACTATTGTACAATTCGTGCAAATCTTACTTGAAAGGTGAATATTTTCATCTCCTTGATAGGGCTCATGCTTGTCAAAGTTTTGGGAATTTTATGTGCACTTTGAATTGTGTAAATTTGCCAAATTCTATTTGGAATGTCATGTGGAAATTATTAGAAGAACATGTGATTGTCAAAATTTTGAGCATAATTGCCTAATGCATGACATGAACATCTTTTTGAATGCCATGTGTGATTTGAATTGTAGTGAACTTATTGGCCAATTTTGTTTGGAAGACAAACGTTTATACTGTGTTGATGGGGTGATTGTTGCCCAATTCCATGGCATGTTTTAACTAATTGGAGGACTCGTGATCTTGAATGCTTGGGACACATCAGTGTCACCACAAGGACAAGTTTCTTGCAGGCATATTTTTGTTGGCTTCAATTTAGGGACTATGATGCTTGGAAGAAACTTGTTTTAGAACCGGAATTCTTTCTAATTGACAAGATTGCAAGAAAACATCCAACTAAGTTTGAACGAGAGGCCGAGTTCTTAAGATTCCATGTGTACGAAGACTCATTCAAGCCCTTGATATATATCCTTCACCCATTGATGCTACATTTGAGTTGAAAATTTTTAGGATGGAGGATTCTATTTTTACACACTCACTCGAGATCTTTGGCATCTATCACAATCCTTCTCATGGCATGTTGTTGATGTTTAGTTGCTACATTTGTGAGGATGCAAATTTGGATCTCAAACAAATTAGTGAAGCCCTTAGAGGATTTTGCAAAATTGTATTTGATTTAGGAGGACAAGACTACGGATTAGGGAAAATACGCCTTTAAGAGGAGGGGTTTGATGTGATCTCAGTCCTATTAAAGGTGTTGCAAAACTGGGTTATGATGATTTTTCATGCCTTGGTATTTTTGAAAGGCTAAGTATGAATTTGACTTCAAAAAGGAGAGCCAAATGGATGAATAAATTGGGATGATCTTTTTGGAAGAAGCCAAAAGATGAATCATAACTTCAATTTTGGATTTTGTGTGGCCAAAGAGACCAGGGAGGGGCTGAATTTAACACTTTGGATCGAGCTCATGGTCATCAGATTGACCTGAGCATTTCGGGGCATTCTAGAGTTATGATCACAAGGTTCTTGATCAAGCAGACTCGCATCAATCAATCTGGGCGAATCTTGAAGTTTTTGCAATTACGATTGCATGCCCGTACGATCAAGCACAAATAGTAACGCAATCAACAATACAGAATAGATGGGTGATTGCACACACATGGATCACAGCTTGGATCAAGTGGAGATGCCATGCTAGATCACGTGTTTACGCCAAATTGATTGTGCTATGGGCGAGAAGGCTAAATTTTGACTTCTTTTGAAATCTTAGCTGTTGGAGTCCATTTTTGAGGGGCAATTTCATCATTTCCCACTTGTATTCTTAGATTTGGGTTGTAGAACTTTAAATACCTTTCCCCTTACATTGTTAAAAAAAACAACTATGAACAATGTATTGAAATTGTGAAGTTTCTTCTTTTCCTCTCCATACTTTGTATGTTATGAGTGTTGAGTGATTCAACCTTGAAAATTCAAGTATCAAATTAGGTTATTAGACTTGCTTCAAGTAGTTTGTGGCCAACTACTCCACCACATGATTGTTTTGATTTGATCAGTTGTTTTTATTCCCATTTGTTGTAAGGGATTGTCCCATGTGAGGTATGTTCTTACTCGGTGGTTTGGATTCTATCTCACCATTTGTCTTTCGATATATCCTTATTTTTATCTTCCATAATTTTCCTAAATTTTCCAACCATTTTTTGATCCTTACTTCCACTGGTTCACATCAATCATGGCAAAACCATTAGTCAAATTGTCACAGCTGCCCCAAAAGAATAAGGCATGCTTGCATGGGCTCTACATCACATAAAACTTCATTTTCATGCCCACCAATATTGAATGGAATCCTTATTTGATTCGTGACCTAAACTTCACTACTATTGTTCAACCATTGAAGCTAGTAGGGACTCAGATGGACAATGGCAGCAAGCTCAAATATTCAACCAATGTGTTGCTAGCAACATTGGTACAACTACCTGTATCAACAATCATACCACTAAGTCTTCCTTGATCAACTTGCTCAACCTCATCACCATCCTCGTCAGCTTCACCTTCTCCTTCACTTTTATTAGTAACGATTTCTTCCATATCATTGAGGATCATTATCTTCTTGTTTGGGCATTGTTTTGGAAAATGTCCTCACCCCTAGCACTTGAAACATACAAGATCTCTATTTAGTGAAG
The DNA here is from genome assembly GCA_019155195.1 of Avicennia marina. Classification (NCBI taxonomy): domain Eukaryota; kingdom Viridiplantae; phylum Streptophyta; class Magnoliopsida; order Lamiales; family Acanthaceae; genus Avicennia; species Avicennia marina. Next base: position 8,753,209 of record CM032766.1, on the reverse strand, counting down.
CACTAGTCGTAGTTAGGATAAGTTAACTTGGATGTCTCCTCCTTAGGTGCCTTCTTTAGTTTGGGGTGCACTAGTTATGGATGGCCGGTCATCCTTCCTAGGAAAGGTTCTAGGACCTAACATAAGTAACCAGTGCTCCTCCCCAACCCCTCCTCTTGAGTTACTTCTCTACCTTGATGGCCTTTTGGACAATCTCATCCAAATTCATATAATGTTGCAACTCAACAATGTCAGCTATGTCTTGGTGCAACCCGCTTAAAAACCTAGCCATGGTGGCTTCCTGGTTTGCCACCACGTTAGTTGTCATCATCAACAACTCCATCTCTTTGAAGTAATCTTCAACACTCCACAATCCTTGAGTTAATCCTTGCAATCTTTGAAAAGGTCCCTATCATAATGTGATGGAATGAACCTCCTTCTAATGGCCACTTTCAAGTCCATCGAAGTTCCAATTGGTCTTTCACTGGTTGTACTCTATCTAGTCACAATTTGGTTCCACTAAATGACAGCATAGTCAATGAATTCAATGATTGCTAGCTTCATCTTTTGCTCCTCAGTGTATCGATAGCAATCAAACACCATTTCTGCTCTTCTTCCCCACTCAAGATAAAGCCCTAGGTCAGATTTCCCTTGAAACTGTGGTACCTTCAGCTTAACTTCCTTAAGTTCATGTTCATCATCATGTGCTAGTCTCCTTCACTGTGGTCATGGTGGCTCATCAAATATGTCATCATTATAGACCTAATAGTTGTCTGGTGACCTTTGTTTCACTCTTCGGCCACATTCCCAGTCCCTAATTTGACCACCATGTGCTGACGGCTCATCCCTTGTTCAAATAGTTTGAGCAGCCTTAACTTTCTCCTATCGATCATGCATTCTTTTAACTGTTTGGAATATCTATTGCGTTTCACCTCGAATGGCCTGAAGCATCAATTTAATGTCATAAGTTCCTCTGGCCAAACCTACTTTACTATTGGACATATTGAACGAAATTGGTGAAATAAAGTGCTTGTGTGCAAGTGTATATATATACAATGCACAAGGGATAAAAATCACTTAATGAAATCTTACTAATCCAAACTAAGTTGCCTCAGATGATTTGGAATGATTTCTAAGGTCAACAACCCAACAAATGCACATACAATGGTGTGGAATTGAGGAATGTAGGTTTTAGAACTAATCCAATTACAAAAGGATTGATCTTGGATGAAGGAAAAGCTAGTTAATAGATTTGGAGTGTGGGGCCATCGATTAGGCAAGGTAGACATGCAATAAATCGAGTGGAAAGTAAGGTGAAAATTTTATCCTAAAACTGAACTTCACCAATTTCTTCTTTTTCTTTCTCCTTTTTATTGTACTGATTTTTTATTTTTTATTTTTGACTTCTTTTCAGCCACAAACCTTCAACAAATGCTGCAACACCACAATACACCAACAATATTTTCCAACAAAATTCAATCTTCCACCAAATATTTTTTTCCCACAATAATACCAACAACAAAACAACAACAATATTCAACAATAATTTCACCAAAAACTGCAACTACATATTCAACACCACTAAAATCAAAAATCTGTCCAAACATGCCTTAACAGTCCAGAAATATTTTTTCTTAAATTTTCAGATTTTTGAAGAAAATAGATGGAAGACGAAGAAATAAAATGTAGAAAATATGGAGAGCACAATGAATGGAATCTAACTAACCAGATTTAGAAACCTAATTAAGTTGGTTTTGATACCACTTTGATGTGGACTAGTAGAAGTAAGAATAAAAAATGGTTGGAAAATTTGGGGAAAATTAGGGAAATGGAAACAAGGTAATACCTAAGAAAAAAATTAAAAGGGATAATTGACGAGATTGGACAATAATTGACCGAGCAAGAACGTACCTCACATGAGGTAAACCCTTGCAACAATCAAGAATTGCACAATAGGAAGACCAAGCACCATGTCAACTAACGTTGGCCATGAACCACTAGAATACACCTAGATGACTTGAGCTTGGAAGTGTAGATTCACTTTCACACTCTCAAGGAACAAGCACTAAAGGAGGAGAGAATAATCTCAATGCATTAATGATCCAAAAGTTGTGTACAGAGTGTCAACGAATGTATTTATGGGTTATAAGCCAAAAACTACTAGGGAGAGGGGTGATATGACAAAAATAGCCTAAAAATTGGGCTCCAAACAATTAAATTTCAAACATAGGTCAAAATTTTCACTTGTTGTGTTCCACTACATCTGTAGTTACGATCGTGTCACCTCATGATCAATTGTGCCTCTGGGTGATTGTAATTACAGAAAGCCTATCATTCTACAGATTATTGTGTCCCTTCTAGCTCAATCCACAAACTCTTCAATTTCAATCAGAATCAGCTTAGCTTGATTGAGCTTGGTCTAAATTGTGCTTGTAGAGTTCCTTGGTACTTTTGGCTTCCTAAGTCCAAATTTGATGGCACATCCCTTCTTTGGACCCTTCCAACATGCATGCATGGTCATCCAACCTTTAATTAAGCATCAAATAGGTAAGGGCATTCTCGAATGCGTAAGCTCTTGCTCTTGTTGCTAGTCTAGGTGGCAACTTGTGGGGGGATCTTATCCTAAGATGTCCACATCACTTCATGCATGTAAATCTTGATTGGCATGTGCCCATGTGATTAGGTTAAGAGCCTTATTTATAAGGAACTATGAATATGAACACAAAGTTGTCTCAGTATTCAATCGCTGAAATCCGTCCACAAGTCATCGACACTCCAAAGGATGTTAAAAAGTCGGTATGAGTTGTGCAACATGTATTTATATAGTGAGTATCATGCTACTCAATATGAGATACTAAGAATACATGTTTGTGGATGTGTTATTAGAGAATGGACATTCCTAGTAGTCAATGTCTTGCTTCATGATCATGTTAAGTGCACGTAGACCATAGACTTGGGACAACAATGTTGTCTTGTACTCATGATGATTAACATGTCATTAGGGCATTCAAGGCAAATATCTATCTGGCTATATATTATTGTGCGAGGAAAATTGAGCAGGAAAAATCTGAAGCAAATGAATTAGGATTCGAGAAGGTTGAAGAGGAAGAAGCAAAGGAAATCGAAGAAACGATTACCAAGCCAAATAATGCAATAGATGAGAAGCAAGAAGCCTTGAGAGTCAAAGTGGTGGATGAAGATACTCACATGAATGAATGACTAGCAAAGGAGTGGGAACTTGAACTTCTACAAGGTTGTGTATGATGATTCTTTTGATTTACCATTGCCATCTTCACCTACGTACAATTTGCTAGGCTTGAAGTTATTGTTAGTGTTGGAGCTTACATGTGCGCATCCACTCAAGATTTTAGAAGGTAATTTTGGTGTTCCATGTCACTCACCAATTGCTCGTGTCCACTGCAGGACATGTGTGATGGCAAGGGGAGTTGCCATCCTTGGGTTCGGTCTGGAAGCATGGGTGAAGAATTGTGATGATATGATGAGGAGCTCACATAGATTTTTATTTGACTCTAGTGTGCACAATTGCAAGGTAAGGTATGTCGATAAGGCTGTATGTGATGTAGCTCTAACACAAGCATGTGATATTTTTTGGGGACGGCCTTGGTGATGTGATAGGAGGGTGACTTTTGATGGTGTCACCGATAGGATTTCTTCTCCTATGGGTGGTAGTAAGATCACCTTGGTATCCTTATCTCCGAAGCAAATTCAAGAGGATCAAGTCTACCTTCAAGGGCAAGGCAAATTAGAACAAGCAAGAAGGAGAAAGGAAGAATGTGAGAGAAAAGTTGAAGGGAGTTGCAACCTAAAAAATAATGAGTGTCTTCTAGTTAGGGAGTGAACTGTGAGGGAGAAGAACAGTGAAAACTTTGAGTTGTAAAGAAACTTTGTCTATTCATGAAAAGGTCAATTTTCTCTCCTTTGAGTTTTCTATGTCTTTTGTGCAGGAGAGTGGAATGTATCCTTGGTTGAGTGGTGAAGTGGGTTTTCTCTAGTCCAAGACATAGGAAAACAAAGGTGGAAGCACACTAAGGCCAAATACCTAGGAAACCTAGGAGTTGGTGGTGACCTCTTCACAATTATTGCTTCTTGAAAAGTTTTTGATTGTATTAAGATTGTTGGCTTATATGGTGGACATGCTTTCACACCCACCATGAATCCCAAATTGATGAACTTTGAGTATATATGCAATTTGCATGATCTCTATGATGATTCTTGTGATTTGTATGCTATAGTTTATCTTCCATGTTATGACAAATTCTTTTCTTTTGATGATAGCTTGTTTGACCTTGGGCATTCATTGTATATACTAGTGTAAATTTTACAAAATTCTATTTAGGGTGTCATGTGGAAATAAGAACATTTGATTGTCAAAATTCTGAGCATAATTGTCTAATGCAAGACATGAACATCTTCTTGAATGCCATGCGTTATTTGGATTGTTGTGCATTTCTTGGCCAATTTTTTTTGGAAGACAAATGTTTATATTGTGTTGATGGGGTTATTATTGGCCAATATCCATGGCAAGTTTTAACTAATTGGAGGGCTTAAAGGTTTGCATAGTTTGGACACTTCAGTGTCACCTCAATATTGTTCTTCTTACAAGAGTGCTTCCAAAGGCTTATGCAGTTCGAAAGAAGTGTGAGTCTAAGGAGGACGGGCATAATATGAGATAGGGGAGGTAGAGCTTGTAAATTTCCATGAGTCTGAAGACCCCTTTGACCGTTCGACATACTCTTCACGCACCAATGCTGCACATGAGTTGAAATTTTTTGGGACGGAGGGTTCTACTTTTGCACCATCGACTGAGGTTTTTTGAACTTCATTACATTCCTTTACATGAATCTTTGTTGGTGTTCAAGAATTGGATTTGCAACGATGTGGAATTGAGGTCTAAGCAACATGATGAGGCCCTCCAGGGACCTTACAGGTTTTATCTTTGGCCACAAAGGACAAGACTACGAATTGGAGATAATGGGGTTTGATGTGATACTAGACCGATTGCAAGTGCTACAAAATTGGGCTATGATGTTTAGTCTTGGCTTGGTACTTTTAGAGGGGCCAAAAGTTGAAGTTTGGCTTCAAATTTGGGCTCACATCATGAATAAGGTAAAATTATGACTTTAATTTTGGGTTACAATGGCCAAGTTTGGAAAAAGGCTAGATTTGCAATCTGGGCCACCTCAGATCAAGGTCATAGCAACCAAATCATCTTGAGTATGTTTTGATAGTTTTCTACAACTATGATTGCATAGGCATGTGATTGGGTGTGACAACGCATGATTGTAAATATAGAAAGTTGGACAAATAACTGCACGCACTACAGATTGTAGCTGCATCGATCCCTACACAACACACTCAAACAAAAAGACCTTCAAATCGAGCATGATAAGCAGGAGACCAAAATTAGACCTTTCTTTCGAAATTTTAGCCATTGGAGCCCATTTTTGAGGGGTATTTTTGTCTTCTCAACTTGTATTTTTTAGATTTGGGCATGTGGATCTATATATTCTCCCTCCCTCCCTTGCATTTGCAAGATAGCTTTCAACCATGTATTAAATTTGAATGAAGAAGTATTCTTTTTCTCTCGGTATTTTGTGTGTTGTGAGTGTTGAGTGATTCAATCTTTAAAACTCAAGTACCAAATCGGGTTATTTGGTTTGCTTCCAATGGCTCACGGCCAACATTTACTAGTGTGCTGTTGGTCTTCTGGTTGTATAATTCATAATTTGTTGCAAGGGTTTGTCCCACGTGAGGTATGTTCTTGCTCAATTGATTATTGTACAACCTTGCTGATTGTCCCTTCATTTTCATTGTTATTATCTTTGTTTCCATTTTCTCTAATTTTCAAACATTTGCGATTTGTGCTTCCCCCAGTTCACATCAATGTAACTCTTGCAACCATGCATTATGCCATAGGAGATCCGCTTATGGCCATGACCTCAGTGGCTATAGATTTTTGTTGCACTCATATGGCCTCGTCCTTGTGGCGGATGCTCAAGGCTAGCCATATAGTTGCAGGATGATGGTTTGCGGTCATGGGAATTGTTCATAAGGCCACACTGCAAGAGTTGTATGATGAGTGAAGTGATACTGCTAGATGTAAGATATCAAAATAGTTATTTAGGATGCGTATGGCAGAGGGCACTAACATTAGTGAGCACATCCTCAAGATGTTTTCAATCATTTAGAACCTTGAGCCACTCAACATTGTTATGGACAACAATCTATATATGGATTTAATCCTAATGTCACTTCCAAATTCCTTCACACAATTCATCATTAATTATCATTTGAATTATGTCATGTGCACAAGCTAGGCTCATTAAAGTGGTACCATAGCAGATGGAAAAAAGGAGGTCATTCTTCATGTATTGATCTCCTTTAGTAATACCAAGAAGGGCTAGGCAATGATAAAGCCTATAATTCCCAAGGCAAGTGGGAGTTTCAAGAAGGCTAAGGAATATATTATCAAAGGAAGATGTTTCCATTGGAGCAAGGATGGACATTGGAAGAAGCACTGTACCAAGTGCCTCAAGAGTATGAAAACAGTGCCAAGAGTATAGAACTTTATGTTTATGAAACATCTTGTTCCATTAGTACATTTTCAACTTCGTAGAATTTAGTTTCCAGTGTTTCATCTTATATTTATATCCCTACATCAGCATCTGACCAAAAGTAGGACATTTGAGAAGAATGAAGGTGGCCAGTGGAGCATGTGTTGTGGCTACAGCAATTGAAATCACTTCAATTAGATTATCATCTGGACATACAATCGTTTTGAGAGACTGTTTGCTTTGGCCCATTAAGTTGAAAAACATTGTTTTGAATATGTTATTAATCAAAAAGATTTATTAGTTTTATTTTGGCAAAAATGTGTGCTATATTAATTATTGTAATCAATTTGTTGGCTCAACATCTTAGTAAACAGTCTTTATTACTTAAATTTAGATTATAATATTATGATGTGTTGTTTCCTACAAACACACAGGGATATTAGAATCCTAAACATTTGTGGAACCTATGATTTGCCCATTAAGAGAGCAACCTTATTTGACTTATAAAACTTAGATCTTAGGCAAGATCCTAAGAGTTCATTTGATGGATATGTTGAAAGGGCCCCTTTAGTATTGGATTTATGATGTGAACATATAGAAACTTACCTTAGGTTAGACGCTTGAAGCAAACTAAAGAAAATCTAACTAGAAAAAGCATACACCCAAGTGGCAAAGGTGTTGGCCATGAACTATTGGAAGTAAATTGAAAGACTTGATTTGATACTTTGAGTTAAGTTATCAATACTCAAACACACAAGTATTGAAAATTTAAGAAGAAATTTTCTTCATTAATGATAAGAGGTCAAAAGTTCACAAGGGTTCCTAATGAATTTATTTATAGTAGCGTCACAAGAAAACCTCGATTTACAAGTCTGATGGGCCAAACTAGGCATTGGATGGGCTTCGAATAGCCAAAAATTTGAAAAGCAACATAAAAATGTTCTTCTAACCAGTAGTTAGATTGATTGTGCCTTGCAAAGATCAATTTGAGTTGATCTGCAAGTGCACAATTGTAGAAGTAGAGAGTTCCCAAGTTGATCACAAGTCTCCCGATTGATTGCACCTTAAAACAATGATAATTCCAAAATGTCTCCTTCTTGCATCCAGGTCAATTGGGATTCTTCAGATCAATCACACTCCTAGTCAATTTTAATTCTAAAATGCTCAACTGAGGATCAGCCTTATTTGGATGGATTTGGATTGGTCTAGATTGCCATTTTAGAGCCCCTTTGTGCTTCTTAGCCCACCTAAGTTAGAATTTGACACCAAGTTCCTACCTTTGCTTTGTAAATGTGTCCAAGTGCCCTTCAACCCACCCATCAAGTATGAAACTCACAAAGGCCTCCTTAAACTTGTAATCTTGTGATAAGTCCTAGTTGGAATGATAAAGGATGTTAGTTCTTGATGTCCACATCACGCATCTCCTCTTACAAAGGCTGATACATCAACCTTAGGTCCTTCTCATCACCTACATTAAACAGAGCTCACTCAAAAACATTAAATGTGGTGCTAACACCTTACTCATTTGGCAACTCAATCTTATAGGAATTATCCACAACTCTTTCCAACACTTTGAATAACCCATCTTCTCTAGGATATAGCTTCATTAGAAGTGGACATCCTATGACCAGAACCCATCACAAGAGCAACAGCCCACATGTTCAGGGATACCCTTGCCCATTTAATGCTTAATTGGAGGTTTGATGACTATGCATACATGTTGGAAGGGTCTGAGGATGGGATGTGGTATCAAATTTTAACTTGAGAAGCCTGAGAAGTACTAAGGAGTTCTACACGCACGATCCAAACTAGTCCCAATTGAGCATTGCCGATTATCCTTTTATTTTTCTTGGTTATTGTCTTTGTTTCCATTTTCCATAAATTTCGCAGCCATTTTTGATCCTTACTTCCACCGGTTTGCATCATCTTTCCTAAAATAATCTCACACCTAATCACCAAGTTGAAATTAGAGACTTTTGCACCCTTTATTCACTTGTTGCTCCTATTGTTGTGTCCTCTTCTCCTAATTCAAGCACGTGTTCTCATGTAGTGACCTCAAAATTTTAGCCTTGTTCTTGCCATCTGCATTAACTTGCTCACTACTAGTTCATGGCTACAGATCCATTAGAATCAAAGGATTAAATCCATACGAAAATTTAAAGGGAGAAAATTGTGTGGTAGTGTGTGCACTTTGATTATAGGAAAATTCTACATGTGGCGAGCATTCCTCCTGAGATATTAAATTCTTTCTAAGAATAGATCATAGTAAAGTTCTAAGTCCTACAAACCACCTCAATTTGACCATCAATTTGAGAATAGCAAGCAGTAGAGAAAAGCAATTTTATTCTCAATTTACACCAATTTGTTTTTTTGGAAATAGCTAAGGATATTGATGTGAACCGATGGAAGCAAGGATAAAAAATGGTTGGAAAAAATGGGGAAAATTATGGAAAAATAAAAAACAAGAAGATAACAAGGACAATGAATGGATAATTGGCAAGATTGAACATGGTTCAATCGTGCAAGAATGTACCTCACATGGGATAAGTCCTTGCAACAAATTGAAAATGCACAACCAAAGAATCAAACACCATGCCAACAAGTGTTGGCCACGAATCACCAGAACACACTTGAATTACCCAATTTGTACTTGAGCTTAGCAATATAACCACTCACAATCACCAACAAGGAGCAAGAAAGAGAATATTCTCAAAATTGCATTAAATGAGCCAAGTTAATATACAACAGTTGTTTAATGTATTTAAGGGGCACAAGCCCAACCCTAAGTTTGGGGAGGGGAAATTACCAAAATGCACGCCAAAAATAGGTTCCAAATGCTCAAAATTCTAAAGGAGTCAGAATCAATCTTCTCACCCGTGTTGTGATCAAGTAGCCCTTCTTCAAATTGGACACAATGCTTGTATCTTGTGTCCTATAGTTACAATTGCTTAGCTTGTGATCAATCGCATCCTTAGCTATCATAATTGCAAAATGCCTAACGTTTTCCCTGTCAATTGCATCTCCTTTGGCTTGATCGCATAGGGCACAATCGTACAGTCGGAAGTTGTCCTTGTTGATCCACTTTGTTTGGCTTGATTAGGACTAGTCAGAATCATAATTTCTAAGCCTTGTAGCACAATTTGGACTTCCGAAATCAAACCATGCTTCTACCTTTGGTCCTTCCAACATGCCTAAATGTTTTTTAAGCTTCTAATTGAGCATTAAATTGATGAGGGCCTTCTTGAACATGAGCACCATTGCTCTTGTTAGAGGAATGGGTGGCTGCCACTTGAGAGGGTCTCGACCTCCGATGTCCACATAATTTTCCTCCTCTTGAGAGGGTTGTTCCATCAACCTTAAGTCCTTCTAATCACCTACATCAAGAGGAGATGAGTTAGAGACATTAAATGTAGCACTAAAATTATACTTACAGGGTAGTTCAATCTTGTAGGCATTGCCTCTAACTTTTTCCAAAACTTTAAATGGACCATCTCCCCTAAGGTGTAGTTTTGTCTTTCTTTGTTGTGGAATCCTTTCCTTCCTAAAATAAGCCCATATCCAATTATTGAGTTCCAATAGGATTTTTTTACACCCTCTGTTAGTTTGTTGTTCATATTGTCAGGGTTTCTTCTCCAAATTTTGGCACACTTTCTTATGTAGGGATCTCACAAACTCAACCTTTTTCTTGCCATCTACATTAACTTACTCACTACTAGGTAGTCACAACAAGTCCATAGGAGTTAAAGGATTAAGTCCATACACAATCTTAAGGGTGAAAATGGTGTGGCTGTGTGTATTCTCCTATTGTATGCAAATTCAACATGTGGTAAGCATTCTTCTCAAGGTTTCAAATTTCTTCTAAGAATAACATGCAAAAAAATTCCTAAAGTTCAATTGACAACATCAGTTTGGCCATGGGTTAGGGGATGGCAAGCAGTAGAAATTATTCCCAATTTACACCAAAAAGTTTTCCAAAATTAACTAAGAAATTTAACATAAGAGTTAGAAACAAAGGCCCTTGGGACCCCATCCAAGCAAACAACTTCCCAAAAGAACAAATTAGCCACATGGCTTTAATCATTGGTTTTGTGACAAGGAATGAAATGTGCCATCAACAACAACATATACGCAATGGTGTCCCTTCCTACTCCTCGACGACCCCAACACAAAATCGCTTGGGGGGGGGGGGTAAGGGACTGTATAATCCCATGAACGGGTGGCAGGCCACTCGACAATTCCTATGGAAATACATGCTCAAATTCCTACAAAACGAGAATAATAGTTTAGAGAGGGAGGATGTGACATCATCAGAAAGCATTAGATTTCCATTGTACAATAATAATGCCATGGGGCTCTCACCCTCACAAGCTCTCCCCACATGCCTCACTTTTGCTATTATACACTCTTTTTCTCCCTCTTACACACTATCTATTTTTTGCTTGCACTATTCCTCTTCAGCTCTGTTCTTCTCCTCTCCTCTCTTTTTCCTATTTCTTTCAAGCTTCATTTTTGTATTGTCTTTACATGTACACTTGGTCTTGATGGACTTGCTTCAAAGATAAAGGTGCTAATGTGACCTTCCTACCTCAAAAGTGGAAGGTATATAGGTTGGTGGCCCCATCGTGAGACATACGTTGGTCAAATTACCATGGTTGACCTAAGAGGATGTGGTATGCTTTGCATTGGGACCATATCACACGAGACCTCATCTTCATACCCACTAATCTTGAATGGAACCCTCACTGGCCTTGTGACCTGAACTTCACCACTATTATTCAACTGTTGAAGCTGATATGATCTTAGGTGTGGAATGGTTATCAAGCTCAATCTTTTGACCTATGTGTTGCCAGCTATATTGGTGCTACTTCCTCCATCAACAATCATGCCCCATGTTTTACCTTAAATTTGGCACGAAGTGTGAAAAATGTTCTCCCTTTGCTCATCATCAAAGTCCTTAGCTTGTGTGCTAAGGACCCTTACTATCACCAAGTTAATGCCTCCTTGATCCACTTGCCCGACCTCATCATCATCACCACGCTCATCAACTTCATCTTCTCCCTCACTTTCATTAGTGATGATCTCTCCCATGTCATTGAGGATCATAGTCTTCTATTTGGGCATTAATTTGCAAAGTGCCCTTGACCCAGCACTTCCAACATACAAGGTCTCTATTACGAGAAGTACCAGGGTAGTGTTAGGTGAGGTACCTTGGTTGTTCCTTTGTTCGGTGTCTCCTTTGCGTTAGTTGCACTCTCCACAGGTGGTCGGTCCTCCCTCATAGGAAAAATCCTAAAACCCGATACGCTCAGTAGTGCTCTTCCCCAACCCCTTCTCTTAAGTTGCTTCTCAACCTTGATGGACTTTTGAACGATCTCATCCAAGTCCACATAGTGCGACAATTCAACAACATCAGCTATGTCATGGTGTAACTAATTGAAGAACCTAGCCATGATGGCTTCCCTGTCTTTCACCACATCAGCACTCATCATCAATAATTCCATCTCCTTGAAGTAGCCTTCAACACTTTAGGATCCTTGTGTTAAACTTTACAACCTTTGGTAAATATTCTAATAGTAAGGTGATGGAGTGAACCTCCTTCTCATGGCTACTTTTAATACCATCCACATCCTAATAGGCCTTTCACCAGCTCTCTTGGCTTGTCACTATTTGGTCCCACTAAATCAACGCATAATCAGTGAACTCCACAATTGCCAACTTCATCTTTTGCTTCTTTGTATACTGATAGCAATCGAACACTATCTCTGCCCTTTTTTCCCATTCAAGTTAAAGCTCTAGGTCAGATTTCCCTAGGAATGATGGCACCTTGAGCTTAATTCCCTTTAACCTCATCTTCGTCATCATGTGCCAGTCTCCTTTATTATTGAGGTAGCTCATCAAATATATCTTTATTAAAGTCCAGATAGTTGTTTGGTGACCTTCTTTCCTCTCTTGGGCCACATTTCCGATCTTTAACATGACCACTGTGTGTGTGGCTATAGGTCATCTCTTGTCCTTGGTTTGAGAGGCTTCAACTCTCACCAACGTATCATGCATGCCCTCAACCATTTAGGATATCCATTGCATCTCACCTCTAATGGCCTCAAGCATCTATGCATGTGCAAATGTGTATATGTATAATGAACAAGAAATGAAAATCACTTAATGAATCTTTTCAATCCAAACCAAGATGTCTCAAAAAATTCAGAATGATTCCTAGGCTTAAAACCCAACGAATACACAAAAACTGGTGTAGAATCAAGAAAAATTAGGCTTGGGATCAATTTGATTGTAAAAAGATTGATCTAGTGTGAAAAAATTGGCTGAGCAATCGATCCAAATGTGTGTGCATTATGATACAATGCCATGATCTTGGCAAAATAAAGCAATGCGATTGAGTGGGGTGATCGAGCAGGTAAGCACATGATCAATCGCACTACTTGCTTGATTGTGAGGCTTGAACAACACAAGGGTTGGAGGATTCTTGCATAGTGCCTGATCTGGCTTTCCTTTGAGATTGATCTGACACCAAAAATCTAGCAAAAATTGTTCCAAATTGTCCCTAACATAGGATTTTTTTTCCACAAAATCCCTCTTTTTTTGTACTGATTTTTCTACTTTCTCTTCTCTTTTTGTTCTTGTCTTTTCTCAATCACCAATCCCCAACAAAAAGTACTACCAACACCAACAATAACCTCAACAAATATTCTAACACACTATCAATAATATTTTTCTGCAAATATCTACAATATTTCCACAAAATACCAACAAGATATCACAATATTCAACACCAAAAATTCCTAAAATTTCATCCAAACGAGCACTACACAGCCCAAATCTTTTTTTTTTTGATATTTTTGGATTTTTGAGAAAATGGATAGGAAATGAAGAAATAAGGTGTAGAAAATTGGAAGAACCTAATAAATGGAACCTAACCAGCCAACTAAGTTTAGAAACCTGATTAAGTTGACTTTAATGCCAATTTGATGTCAAGCAAGGATTGAAAATGAATGGGAAAATAAAAAACAAGAAGAAAACAAGGAAAATAAATGGATAATAAGTGAGATTGAATACAGTTTAATTGAACAAGAACGTATCTCACACAGGGCAAACTTTTGCAATAAATTTTAAAATGCACAATTGAAGAACTAAACACCATGCCAGCAAGTGTTTGCCATGAACTACCAGAATACACTCAATGACCCGATTTGCACTTGAGCTTGGTAGTGCAATCACTTACACTCAAAAACAAGCAAAAAAGTAGAGAAAATATTCTCAAAAGTTGCATTCAACGAACCAAGTTAATGTACAATGGGTTTTTAATGTATTTAAGGGGTACAACCCAAAACCTAGGTTTGGGGAGGGGAAAATGACCAAAATGCCCTCCAAAATGGGCTCCAAATAGTCAAAATTCAAAAGGAGTCAAGATCAGTCTTCCCTACGTGGCGATCAAGTGACCACAAAGCTTGCAGCTAGTGTTCTGTAGTTACGTCACTTAGCCTGCGATCGATAGCATCCTTGGCGATCATAATTACAAAATGTCTAATGCTTTCTTTCTCTCATCTCTTTCGGCTTGATTGCATGGAGCAAGTTCATAAAGTTAAAAGCCATCCGTGTGGCACTTTTTGAACTTTCCAAATCAAAATTTGATGCCTTGCTCTTGCCTTTGGCCCTTCTAACATGCCCAAATATTCTTCGAGCTTTTAATTGAGCATTAAATTAGTTACCTTCTTAAAAGTGTGTGCCCTTGCACTTATGATAGATTTGGGTGACAACTTGTAGGGATCTCGACCTTGGATGTCCACATCAGAACTTAACATCATAAATAGAAACAACAGTCCTAGGGATCCCATGCCAGTGTACAATCTACCTGAAGAACAAGTTAGCCACATGACTTGCATCATCAGTTTTATAAAAAAGAATGAAATAAGCCATTTTTGAACATCTATCAACAGCATGATATCCATCCTACTCCTAAGCAAGGGTAAAACAAAATCCATATACAAACCACAAGGATGAGTGCGAGACTTGGCCTCTCGACATTTCAAGCACCAGTCAATTATCCTAGCCATGTTCCTCCTTAACTAGGGCCAATGAAATGCTCCTACAAAATACTCACAATCTTGGTGACGTCAAAGTATCCATTAGCCCTCCGTCATGAGCTTGCCTAACTAACAACTCATGCAATGAACTTTTTGGTACATCCAACTTCCCATCAAAGTAAAAATAACCATTATCTTAACAAAATTATTCATGTGGGGTTAGTGTGTGTTAAAGCATACATAGCACCAAAATCAAAGTCATCCTTATACGATTTATGAATATGCTCAAAACCTGTTATTTTAGTGCTCAACATGGAAATCAAAGTGCGCCTCTAGAAGAATCTTTCATACACTAGAGAGATATGATTACGTCCTAGATAACGAACTAGAGTTGTTTGTTATGGAACATAATGATCATTGAGATGATCCTACAACAAACAATTAAGAGATGTTGGACAAAGACTCGACTAGAGCTTTTGCAGCCTGAGATGGATTTGATGAATTCGAATCAAGTTTAGACCTTTGTGGGTCTACCTTAGAGAATAGTTCCCATTGAATGCAAGTGGAAGGCTATAGTCAAAAGAAAAGAGTTAACGATGAGGAGACCTTTTTAGCTTGTAGAAATGATCATATCCATTTGAATACTCTTGGCAATAGCCACCCGCATGGATTATAGTATTTGGTATATGGATGTCAAAATTACTTTGCTCAACGTATTTCTTGAGGTGGACATACATATATACGGTGTGGCCTCATGGTTTTGAGGTCAAATGCAAATATCATAAGGTATGCATGTTTGTGTTGGACTTATTAGTGATATGCTCTCTAAGGCCAATAGTTAACGAGGGATATTAGAGGACATCGGGATTGTCTATGTATTTTTTTTCACAGTAATTAATAAAATATTGATTTTCCATATCAATGTTCTAGCAAAGTTTTCATGTATGTAAATTTTGGTTGGTGTAAAGTAATGCATGTGCCTATGTGATTGAGTTAAAAAGCTATATTCATAAGAAGTTATGAATATAGACACAAGGTTGTCTTAGTACTCAATTGCCAAAACCATTCTAGAAGTCACAAACACTTAAAAGGGCATTAAAGAGTCAATACAACTTGCACGCCAAGTATTTGTATAGTCAGTGTCATGCCATCCAATATGAGATATTAATAATACGTATGTGTGAATGCATCATTAGAGAATGAATATCCGGACAATAACTCATAGAATGCAGTAGACATGTGGTGTTTTTTCTCGGCAATCAATGTCTTGCAAGTGAGCAAGGCATGGATTATGCTCACTTGCAAGGAGGAATTGAGCATGACCCATGTCTCGGTGTTTTGATCATTAGATTCATATGGATGGATATGTGCATTCAGTAAGGAATTTGCCTCCTTGCAAGTGAGCAAGGCATATGTCTTATGCAGTTGATGTTTGATGAGATGGTGGAGATCACGTCTTTCATGAGTTGGTATAGGTTCTGAAGGATTATTAGAATGAGAATGCATGAAGAAGCCCAAAGAAGGAAGACGAATGAATGCCACCCCACCAGGTTGTCTCATTCCTTGTTTTCTTACTTTATGTGTTATGAATGTGTTCAATTGTGGCAACAAGTTGAATGTAGGGGTGGTGAGGACAAAAGAAAAAAAAAGTGGGAAAGGTGTCACTACATGCCCTAGAATTACTAGATTATGCATGCAAGCATTTGGTATTATGATTAAATTGATAGCATGAACATGGTATGAAATTATGGCCATTGTACTTAATTTATGATGAATGCTTGCAAGAAAGTTTTGTTACTTTGATCTATCAGTGTTCTTGACATTAGCATGCTAGACTTGGTGCTGAATGCATGGTTTCTATTTCATTGACCACACACTCTTTACTTTTGATCATTAGATTGTTTGAGAAGTTTTGTGGTGAGGATGAGATGATTGAGTTGAGGGGGTAAGCCTTGCTTTAGGTGTTAGTGCATTCTCTGATGAATAAGGAAGATTAATTGAAAAACAAAATAGAATGCTAGGACTTAGAAAATTCAAGAAAATATATGTGAGCATGGGAAATAATTGGTCTACTCCGCTAATTCGAGTAGCTAAGTAACCGGGATTGCACAGAGATCCTTGCTCATTCTCGTGTAAAAGGTTGCCCAAACTATGAGTTGCGAGTTGAGTAACCAGGGCTTTGCAATGGCCCTTGTTCACATTCGCGTAAAAAGGCTCCCAACTACCTAAGAAAGAAGTTAAAGCTCATAGAAGATAATGAAAAACAAGTGTGGGGGAGAATGACGAAGAAATTAGTAGCCCACAGAAGTCCTTTAGTGAGAAGTAATGTGATTGAACTTGTTCGAAAGAGAGTCAATTAATACCTAGGGTGAGCAGTCCTAGATTTAGTTGTCTTGGAATTGCTATAGGATTATCAAGGGGTTGAAGTGGTTGAAAGTTGAAGAGTGACACACACACACGGGAACTCATGCTCTAAACATTGAGTTGAAAATGCTACGATATTGGATTATGGTAGACTAAGTACTAAGTGCTTATATATCTAACTTTTGAAATTAAGAAGAGTGGCCAAGTTCATTATTTTTATGCATCAATGACTCTAGTGAAAGAAAAGTATCTGCTTGGGGACAAGAAAATGGGTAAGTGTGGGGGTGTGATAATATATGAAATAATAGGCATATGTATACCCATATTGTGCTTAAATATTATCATGCATTGGCTTTCCAATGATATAAGAATCAGGTCAATCAGATATTGGATAAGGAAGTTATACGTAAAGTATGTACACTGCCAAAACAATCAGAAACCTTGAACCAGCATAGTTAGGGCTGCGATTGCGGGAAGGGGAGCCGCAATCTCAAGAAGGAGTTCTGCAGTCACAGGTGAAGATTACGGTGCGCACTAGAATTACTGCAATTGGAGCCATGACTATGGTTAAGGAGGCCATGATCGCAGGAGACGGCACGAGCAGATACATTATTTCTTGAAACCAGATTTTCTTGCCATTTTTGAGGATCCACCAACTTGATCTAGTTCTCCCCTATATCAAGAAGAAATTTGGATGAAAATTGAGAGGCGGCTACCAAGCGAAAAGCTAGAAACTTGGACTTCAAGAAGGCTACATCATTCAAGGACAATTGGGAAGAATTCTTGCAGTGTTGAAGAGATAATCCAGCGCGCAAGTGTTCAAAACTTCAGGCTAAGATTTACTCATCTTTTTCTTGTTTTCTTGAATACTAGGATTATGAATTTGATTATTATACTTATTTTTATTTTTATGGATTGCTAGATTTCTACTATAGGACCCTATGTCTGTTGAGGATTTTTAATAAATACGTACATGTGATTTGCTTTTGTTGTTTTTATTATTTGCAATTGTGATTTCATGTTTTCAAGTGCTTGGAGGCTCTTAGATTTAATTGTACCACATGGAGAATAATGGGAGTGAAACTAAAGAATTTACGTGGAACAAGTATTAATATTCTTAACTTAAGTGGGACGTGGGAACACGTTTGTTGGACTGAAGTTTTGGGATAATTCGAGAGAATGTTTTGAAGATTAAAAGACAAACACACCATAATAAGATGAACGAATTTGATTGCAAACACATTTGCTATTCATTAAATTTGCACATTGCACAGGGACTTAGACCTTCTCACCACTGAATCTTCTTTAATATGTGACTAGTTTGATTGCTTCATGAAGTGTTTTCTTGTTTTCTGTAACTGCTTCTATCTCTCTCTCTCTCTCTCTCTCTCTCTCTCACTCAAGACGGTTTAACTGATATGTTCTCGGTCATGGCAATAGACATAATTCATACTCTCTCTGTGGACATGATACTCGTACTTAACTGGTACTAGTCATTATAAATTTAAATTTTAGTGTGTTAATGACATGCAATAGTCGTCTCCTTTGTTGTCCTGGTAACTCATCAAACATACCCACATGGGGAATAATGGGAGTGAAACTAAAGAATTTACATGGAACAAGTATTAATATTCTTAACTTAAGTGGGACGTGGGAACACGCTTGTTGGGTTGAAGTTTTGGGATAATTCAAGAGAATGTCTTGAAGATTAAAAGACTAACACACCATAATAAGATGAACGAATTTGACTGCAAATGCATTTGCTATTCATTAAATTTGCACATTGCATGGGGACCTAGACCTTCTCACCACTGAATCTTCTTTAATTTGTGACTAGTTTGATTGCTTCATGAAGTGTTTACTTGTTTTCTATCATGGCTTCTATTCTCTCTCTCTCTCTCTCTCTCTCTCTCTCGCTCAAGACGATTTAACTGATATGTTCTCAATCATGGCAATAGACATAATTCATACTCTCTTTGTGGACACGATAGTCGTACTTAACTGGTACTAGTCATTATAAATTTAAATTTTAGTATGTTAATGACATGCAATAGTCATCTCCTTTGTTGTCTTGGTAACTCATCAAACATATCCTCATTAAAGTCCAAATAGTTGTCCAACAAGCTCCTTTCTGATCTTGGGCCACTTTCGCAATCTCTAACCCGACGACTGTGTGGTAACGAGTCATTTCTCATCCTTAAGGTTTTAGAGGCTTCAACCCTCTCCAACATATCATGCATACCCTCAACCATTTGCGATATTCATTACATTTCTCCTCTATAGGCCTCAATCATGAATGATCAATCTGGATGTGTGCAAGTGTGCACAATCATGCAACAACATGTGCATGAGATCTTAGTGAAACTAGACAATGTGATCAAGTGATGGGCAAGTGATCGATTGCGAGACTTGAACAACACAATGGTTGGAGGATTTTGGCATCATGCTTGATCTGACTTCCCTTTGGGATCAATCCAACAACAAAAATCTAGCAAAAATTGTTCCAAATAGTTCTCAAGCAACACAAAAATCCTACAAATTTCCTTTTCTCCTTTTTTTTTTGTACTAATTATTCTGCTTTCTTTACTTCTTGTTTCTCTTCTCTTTTTTTTTTCTTCTTTGAAAATTCTCCAACAAAATGTGAAAATTTAACTGTGCATGTGGTTACATATATATATATATAATATAAATGAACAAAAAAATGTAATTTCGCTTAATTTATCTTACCAACCCAACTTCAAGTCACTTCTGATAACTCAGGGTGGTTCCTAGGCTTATGACCAAAAAGAAATCCGCAAAAATGGTTGCGAAGAATTAGGTATAGGAAAGGATTGATCATAATACAATTTTTAGTAACTAGGTTTTTTGAAGTCCTAACAATATGCTCGATCTAAACTCTACAGGATCGATCTATCAGATAGTCTAGGCAAAAGTTTTGTTTCAAACAGCCCAAACAACACAAAATAATCCCACAAAATTCCCTTTCTTCTTTTCTCTCCCTTTTTTGGTACTAATATTTTTGCTTTTGTTTTTCTTTTTCTCTCTTTTTTTTGTTCTAATTTTCTACTTCCCCTTTTTTTGTTCTTTTCTTCTCCAAAATCTCCAACAATAACACCCAACAAAAATTCCTTTTTTTTTTCACAATATTGCAAAATCCAACAATAATACCGCAAATTACCAACAACAATATTCAGCTATAATACCCACAATATTTCCAGTTAAAAAAAATACACCAACTCCTAGCAAATATCCAACATATCTATCAAATATGTCGAACAAAAATGTAACCAAATTTCGACACCACCAAAATCAAAATATGTCTAAACAATAACTAACTAGCCTAGATTTTTTTTCTTATAATTTTTCGAAAAAGAATGAAGGAAATGGAGAATATGGGAGAATAAAATGGAAGAAAAATGTGAAGAATACAACAATGGAACCCAACCACCCAACTGGATTTAGAAACCTAATTAAGTTGGCTCTAATATCAATTGATGGGAATTGTCGAAAACACAAAATCGAAAAATGGTTGGGACAATGGGGGAAAATAAAAGGAAGATAAACAAGGAAATTCAAAGGAAAAACAAAGGATAGATGGCAAGATTACACAAAAATAAACCATGTAACTACTAACCTCACTTGGGGTTAACCTTTACAACAAATTAATTTTTGGGTATCCAAGGATCTAAACAACCACGTTGTGGAGTTGTTAGCCACAACCACCGGAAGCAAGCTAAATGACTTGATTTGATGCTTAAGTTTCGAAGGTTGAATCACTTATGACTCACAACAAAAAAGTATGGAGAGGAGAGAAGAAACTTCAATAATTTCAATACATGGTGGAATTAAGTTACAAATGTAGGGGAAAGAGTACATATAGTGGACAGGCCCAAATTTGAAGATGCAATTGTGAAATGACAATTTTTCCTTCCAAAAAGAGGTTTCGTGTGTCAAAGTTCAAATAGAAAGGTTAACTTTCAGTCTTCCTGCTTGTCATGCTCGATCCAAAGGTTTGCTTGATTGATCTTGCAGTACACGAATTGATCCTACTGTGATCCATCGTGCAGGTGATCATCTTGTCTAACCTTTTGTATTTATGATCGCAAGTGTTCAGCTCGATCACATGCAATGCAATTGTAAATGCATGATCTTCAAATTGCACCCCCAGTTCAATCTAGTTTTCTGGAGATCAATATGACACATCCTCAATCACAAATCTAGCACCTACAAGTCTTCTTGGCCACTCCAAGCTCAAAGGTGAAGCTGTTATTTCACCTTATTCATGATTTGAGCCCAATTTTGAAACCACAATTTATCTTTTGGCCCCTCCAAAAATATCAAGGCGTGCCAATACCCCATGCCCTGAGTTTGAAACACCTCTAATTTGTCTGGGATCATATCAAGGCTCGATTAATTTGGAGAGACACAATCAACCTGGACTTCAAATGGTGAGACTCTAGACCAACTTTGGATTTACAATTGCACAATAGTGAGAAAGCAGGAGATCAATCTAGCGGTAACAAGATCGATTTGATTCTAGCCAAATCATTCACAATAGGTAGGAAGAGTAATTTTAAATAATTCTTTTCAATTTTTTGGATGCTAGAACACTTTTTTAGGGGTCACTGTAACAACTTTTGGTCCATTGAATGCAAGAATGTTCTCCTTCCTTCCTATACTTGTTTGTTAGAGTGTGAGTGTGTTGCACCAAACAAAAGTACAAATTGGGTCATTTTGGTTGTATTCTAGTGGCTTGTGGCAACTTTTATAACTTGGTGATTGGTTCATTAGTTCTCAAAATCCAATTTATTACAAAGGTTAGCCCCAAATGAGGTTAGTTCTTGTTGGGAATATTGTTGTTGAATTTTGTAGATTGTTTTGGGATAAAAAAAAAATTGAGAAGAAAATGAAGGACAGAAAAGAAAAGAGAAGAAAAAGAAAAAAGAAGAAGGAAGAAAAGAAAAATAGCATAGGAAGAAGATGAGTGAAAAATTATGGTATTTTTTGTGCTGTTTGGAAGTCAAATTTTGTCCAAACTTTGTGATGGATTGATCTTGAAAACCCTTAGATCGATTGCACCATCAAGTAGTGTGAAAACCCTAGTTTCTAAAAGGTATACTGAGAATTAATCACCTTAAATCCCAATTAATTGCATTTTAAGTTTTGCCAGATCATGTAGTAGGTCATGTAAGCAATCACTAGTCCACTTAACACTTGGATCAATTGTGCATCACTCAAATCAATCCCATTTCTTGTTTTCCTTCACCAAGATTGATCTTCTTGCTTCCACATCGATCCAAGGCCTTGTTTTTCCATTTTCTGCTCCATTCTTGTAGATTTTGTTGGCATTGAGCCTAGGAATCACTCCAAATTTTTTGAGGCAACTTCGAGTTGGGTCTATAAGGCCATTTGAGTGATTTTGAATTAATTGATCATTTATACATACACACTATCACTCACATGTTACTCTCACATTTTACTTTCACCATGTCAAATAGCCAAGCAAGTTTGGCTCGAGAGTCATATGATAAGTTGATGCTTGAGCTTATTAGAGGAGAAATGCAAAGAATTTCAAGGACTATTGAGGGCATGCATGACCGGTTGTAGATGGTTTAAGCCTTTAAACCACAAAGATCGAGGATGATTTGTCACCACATGGTGCTTGGGTCAAAGATCATGAGCATGGCCTAAGGGTAGAATAGAGATCATTAGATAACTGTTCCAACTTCAATGAGGACTTATAAGAGGAGCCTCCATGATAATAAAGGAGACCAACCAACAACAATGATAACGAACTTAAAGGAATTAAGCTCAAGGTGCTACCATTTCATGGAAAGTCAGACCCTAAAGTTAGTAGTTGTAGAATTCACCAACTATGCAATGGTTTGGTAAGACCAATTTGCGATCAGCTGAAAAAGAGTCGGTGAGAGGCCCAAGTGCTAGGGTGGAGGACATTTTGCTAATCAATGCACAATTGGTGATTATGATGGCTTTTAGCACAAAAACTACAGAGGATTTAGATGATAAGCAAAGAGAGAACATTTTCCACACCCAATACAAGATACAAGGCCAGACATACAACCTAATTCTGAATGGTAGGAGTTACACCAACATTGCTAGCAACGTGTTAGTTGACAAGTAGAGTTTGCTTACCACTGCTCATCCTAGCTGATGTGATCCCAAACCTATTCAAGGTGCCACGTAATTGGGCATCATATCATGTTGTGCCTTGGGATTTTTGGAGGCGCCAAAAGATAATATTTGGCTTTGAATTGGACTTAAATATTTATTAAAGTGGACTTAGGTGATTGGAAGGAGCCAAAGGGAAGGATTATGGTTTCAAATTTGGGCTTGGAAGGTCAAAGAATCCTTAAAAGGGGTTGAAATAGTGATCTGGATTTCAGAACTCGCCTATTGTTGGATAAATCAATCGATCACACAAAACAAGATCGATCAAAGGAAATGGGATCATAAAATCTAAATGTAAGGATTGTGAACTGAATGACGAGATTAATATCAAGATTGACTTAGAAGGTCAAGATCAATCGCATCTATTGTTAGATTAATCGATCGATCTCACAAAGTGGGAAATGCAATATTTGGGCTAGATTTCTAATTTTTGAATGTTGGTGCCTATGTTTCTAGGGTAATTGTCAAGTGTCAGACTTGTAAGAGAATGTTGAACAATGACTCATGACATTTGAACAAGAAAGGAAAAGATTTCTTCTTTCACTTTCCATACTTGTGTGTTTGTGTGTGGTAAGGATTTCAACTTCTAAACTCAAGTATCAAATCGAGTCATTCGGCATGCTTCTAGTGGGTTGTGGCCAACATCTCTATGGCGTAGATGTTTAGTTTTCTTGGTTGCATATTTCTTTGATTTATTGCAAGGGTTTGCCCCATGTGAGGTACATTCTTACTCAATTGAAATTTATTCAATACTTTTATCCTTTGTTTTATTCACCATGTTTACATCAATTGGCATTAGTTGGTTCATTAGGTTTCTAAATCTAGATGATAGGTAGGGGTTCCATATTGTTGAAATCTTCATAATTTCTGCTTTTATTTCTGCACTTTCTACCCCTATTACTTTTATTATCTAGAAAATACAAAAAAATTGGAACCCTTTCGACAAATTTTGGTGGTTTTATGGTGTTAAAATTGTGATATCTTGTCGGGTGTACCGCTATTCAATTTTGTGGTTTGTTAGGAACAAAAACAAAGAGGAGAATGAAGAAAAAAAAGCAAAAAATTTCTACAAAAAAAATTGGACTGTTTAGGGCTTGTTTGGACGGATTTAATTTTTGGTGGTATTGAAAATTTGGTTGGTATTTTGTGTATTATTTTGGGAAAAAAAGAGAGAAGAGAAGACAAAAATACACAGAAGAAATATGGGTTGTTTGGGCATATTTTGTGATTTTGTATTATTGAAATTGTGATTTTGAGGTTGAAAATTGTAGGATTGTTTGTACAAAAATTGCGATTTAGTTGCTGTTTTAGACAAAGAGTTCATCCAAAACTGTGTGTTAAATCAATCCATAATGCCCCTAGATTGACCATGCCACCAGAGTTGTCAAAAACCCTAGTTGAAACTGCCAAGGCGATCGATCACCCCATCATCAAATCAATTGTGACCTTGATTCTAGAAGTGATGGCACACACCTACAAGCACAATCACCTACCCCTTTTCCAATTAGATCGATCCAGCCTAACCAGGATCAATTGCGATCCCTATTTTTCTTCATCTAGATCAATCCTTTTACATCAAAATCAATCCTAATTCCTATTTTCTCATATTCTACACCCTTTTGTTGGGCTTTGTTGGTCATTTAACTTAAGGAACCACCTCAAACTATCTGAGGCATCGTTAAGATGGATTGGTAAGGCCATTGAGTGATTTTTTTAAACTTCATTGTTCATTTATACACACGCACGCACACATATACATTGTGCTTTCTCCATTTATTTAAGATGCCATGTAGCGTAGTAGGTTTCTGAGATGACAAGCATGGCTTAACGACCTAACTTAAATCTTTTGCCCAAGAATTGAGGGACCTCAATCAAAGATGGCCCAATGACATCCCTACTGCTGACTTGATGGATACAAGTATTGTGTGCTTCAATTATTTCTAATGGGGACACTATATGAACAAGTGTCTGAATGAAGAGATCGAGATTTTACTTGGATTTGGCCAACCTATGGGGATTGCACAAAGCCCACCCGTGAAGTCATCACTAATAAATGGAAGCATTTAAGAAGAGGGTAAATTTGGTAAGAAGAATCCGAGGCAATTAAATTAGAAACAGAGGAAGTTGAGAAGAAGGCAATAATAGATATAGAAGTAGGGATTGAGGATGGAAATGAGAGTGGAAGAGGGGTAGTTGAGTAAGCAGTAGGGTTTCTAGAGTTTCTAGGTGTACCAGTTCTTGTTTGACCCCTCAATATATCCTTCCCTTATTTATGCTATACTTGAAAATGTTTGGGTGGATGAGTTCACATGTTCACAGTCGACAAAGGTTTATGAGGTTCCTTATATTCCTTTGTGATTGTTTATTGGTATTTAGGCATTGCACTTGTGATGATGCAAAATTGAAACTCAAGCAAATTGGTGAAATAATTCAAGTATTTTATAGATTTATATTTGATCTTAGAGGGCAAAACTGCAAATTGGGGACAATTTTCCTTTAAGATGAGGGCTTTGATATGATCCTAGACCTATTGGTGGTGCCATGTAACCAAGCATGATATTATGTCATGCCTTGGGATTTTTTGAGTTTAGCTTCAAATTAGGTGACTGGAAGGAACCAAAGGGAATGATTATGGCCTCAAATTTGAGCTTAGAATGTCAAAGAAGGCTTACAAGGGGCTGAAATTGCAATTCAGATGATGTCAAATTGGTCCAAGAGCACCAGATCAACTTGGAGGTGCATTTTTGGGGTTTTGGAATTACAACCGTGCAAGATTTCTGATCGATTGCACAAAATGTGATTGATAATAGGAAATAGGATCATAAAATCAAAATGCAAGATTGTGATCTAAATTGTTGGATTGATCTCATGGAGTGGGAAATGTAATTTTGTGGTGGATTTCAAATTTTTGAACATTGGAGCCTAGTTTTCAAATGTATTTAGGGAATTTTAGATTTGTTGAGCCTAGAAATATTTGTAACACTATATATATATATATATATATATCCATTCCTCTTACATTGTAAGACAATTTTGACATATGAACGTGAATGAAGAATATTTCTTCTTCCACTTTCCATACTTGTGTGTTTGTGTGTGTTAAGGAATTTCAACTGCTAAACTCAAATATCAAATTGGGTCATTTGGCAAGGTTCCAGTGGTTTGTGGACAATAGCTCAACAATATAAATGTTTAGTGTTCTTACTTATATATTTCTTCAATTTGTTGTAAGGGTTTGCCCCACGTGAGGTGCATTCTTCCATGGTTGAAATTTATTCAATTATCCTATGTTTATCATTATTTTACCTTTATTACAATTTTCCTTTCATTTATCCTTATTTCCCAATCATGTTTTGATCCTTTGCTTCTGCCATGTTCACATTACTAAACCTTACGACCTTCACTAAGTTGAACAACAATGGTGAGGTTAGGGTCATGAAGTAGGAGGTATTGGTGGCTTTCAAGATTAGAGGATATGAGGACGAGGTTCTAATGCAAGCGTGCCACATTCTTTTGGGGCGACCAGGGCAATTTGATTGACAGGTGTCCCAGGATGGGGTCACTAATAGGTACACCTTCCATTTTATTGGAAGAATGGTCACTTTAACACCCTTGTCCCCAAAGCAAGTTCATGAAGATCAAATATACATACAAAGGTAATACAAGATACAGTTAAAGAAGATGGGAAAAGGAGAGCTAATGAGAGAGTTAGTGAGAAAAAGAGAGAGAGTGTTCATTAAGGAGCAAAGGATGTATGCTAGCAAGGGCATGGATGTGAGGAGAGCATGTGAGTAATGGAGTCCTATGGTATTGTTGATGTACAAGGAGAACTTAATTATTTTTAATGATATCACATCCTCCCTTCCCGAATCTATTGTTTCACTTTTGTAAGAATTTGAAGATATATTCTCTAAGGAGTTGCCTAGTGGGTTGCCACCTGTTCATGGGATTAAGGTCCAAATTAACTTGGTGCCTGAAGCTTCTATTGGAAATCATCTCACATAAAAGGTGAACTCGAAGGTGGCTAAAGAGAACTAATATCAAGTGGAGGAATTTTGTAAACGGGGTGTGTTTTATGCTGGTCCGACTTATACCCAAGAAGAATGGTGAATAGTTCATGTGTGTAGATTATAGTCATAAACACCATCACAATAAAGTATTGATATCCCATTCCTTGTTTAGATGACATGTTCAATGAGTTGCACAATGCTAGAAGGGGATACCATCAAATTTGAATGAGGGAAGAGGATGAATAGAAAATGGCTTTTATGATCAAATTTGGATTGTATGAGTGGATTGTGATGCTTTTCGGTCTTAAAAATGCTCCTAACACATTCATGCAATTGATAAACTATGTCCTACATGTTTACATTGGGAAATTTGTAGTTAGTTCGCAATGAATATATGTTGATGAGGAGAAATAAAAACCATTCACGAATGGCCAATACCTCAATCCAATGGAAATGTTAGAAGCTTCTATTGTTTGGTGAGCTTCAACAGATGGTTCATGAAGGATTTTAGCACTATAGGTACCCCACCAATAGCTATGATCAAGAAGAATGAGAAATTCATATGAAGTAAAGCACAAGAGGATGACTTTTAAACAAACACTCATGTGCACCTATTCTTAGTTTACCCAATTTTTGTAAAACTTTTGAAATTGAATGTAATACTTTAGGTGTCAAGATAAGTGCCATGCTAATGCAAGAAGGAAGGCCTAAAGATATTAGTTAAATTGAGCCACCCTCAACCACCCCACATATGACAAGGAGATATACTCCCTGGTTTAGGCATTGCAAACTTGGCAGCACTACCTAAGGCCTAAGGAATTCATGATCCACACCGACCATGAGTCCTTGAAGCACCTTAAGAGCTAAGGTAATTTTTGAGTAAAAGGAACGCTAGGTGGGTTGCTTTCATTAATACTTTCTCTTACGTTATTAAGTATAAGAAGGGAAAAGATAATATTGTTGTCGATGCTTCATCATATAGACACACTTAAATTTCCACCTTGAGCACTAAAATGATGGGGGTTTGAACGTATTCATGAATAGTATAAAGATAATGTTGATTTTGGTGCTATGTATGTTGTGACACACACTACCCCACATTAAAGGTTTTATCTAGATGATGGTTATTTATATTTTGATGGGAAGTTGGGTGTACTAAAATGTTCTTTGTGTGAATCGTTGGTGAGGGAAGCTCACAATGGAGGATGGATGGAATACTTTGGTGTCACCAAAATTGTGAGCATATGTGGTAGGAACATTTCCATTGGTCTCATTTGAGGAGGAACTTGGCTAGGATCATTAACCAATACTTGAAATGCCAAGAGGCTAAGTCGCGCATACATCCTTATAGCTTGTATACTCCTTTGCTTATACCCAAGCTCCTTAAACTAACATTTCTATGAACTTTGTTTTAGATTTTCCTAGGATTAAGAATGGGCATGATGCTATATTTGTCATTGTTGATAGATTTTCCAAAGCGGCTCATTTCATTCCTTGTCGTAAGACTGATGATGCAAGCCATGTGGCTAATGATGTCAACTGGTGAAAGCAAGGATTGAAAATGGTTGAAAATTTTGGGAAAAATTATAGAAAATGGAAACAAACATAATAACCAAGAAAATAAAGGATAATTTGTGAGATTGGACAATAATCAACTAAGCAAGAATGTATTTCACATAGGGTAAACCCTTACAACAAATCAAGAATTGCACAATTGGAAGACCAAACACCATGCTGGAAATTGTTGGCCATGAACCACTAGAATACACCCCAATTGACTCGATTTGACTTGAGCTTGGAAGTGTTGTTTCATTCACACTCTTAAGGAACAAGCAATGAAAAGGGGAGAACAATTTCTTGTATTGAATGAACTTAGTTGTTTGTGCAATGAGTAACGAATGTATTTAAGGGAGTACAAGCCAAATACTAGCTAGGGAAGGGGGAAATAACAAAAATAGACCTGAAAATTGGGTCCCAAATGGTCAAATTTCAAAAATGGGTCAAAATGAGACTTTCTGCCTACTTCGCAATCAAGTGCTCACTGTGTCAAATCAAGTGCTCTGCTATCATGAATTCTAATTACGATCGCAACATCTCGCGATCAATCGTATCCTTAGGTGATTGTAATTACAGAGAACCTATCTTCTTGCACACGATCACATCCCCTCCAACTCAATCATGAACTCTTCAATGTCAATCCAGGGTGGTTTGACTTAATCTGAGCTAGCCTAGATTTTGCTTGTAAAGTTCCTTAGAGTTTCTTAAGATTCCCTAGTTAAAATTTGGTGTCAAGGCCTCCTTGGATCCTTCCATCTTGCATGAATGATCATCAAATCACCAAGCATCAAATGGGCATAGACATTCTTGAATGTGTGGGCTCTTGCTCTCATAACAAGTTCAGATGGCAACTTGAGGGGATCTCATCCTAGAATGTCCACATCATTCTTGGACAAGATCAAAATGAAAAGGGGAATGATGTGAACATCATTTAGACAAAATCTGGGAATGATGCGGATATCCTAAGATGAGATCCCCTCAAGTTGCCACTCAGACCCATCATAAGAGCTAGAGCCTACACGTTCAAGAATACTCTTGCTCATTTGATGCCTAATTGGAGGCTTGATGATCATTCATGCTTGTTAGAAGGGTTCAAGGATGGGTTGTGATACTAAATTCTAACTTGAGAAGTTCAAAAAATGCTAAGAAACTCTACGAGCATGATTTGGACTAGCCCAAATTAACATTGAAGAGTTCATGATCGAGCTAAAGGGAATGCGATCCTTTGTAGGCAGATAAGATCTCTGTAATTATAATCACTCAGGGATGCAACCGATCATGAGATGTCACAATCGTAACTACAAAATGCATGAAAGCAGCACTCAATCTAACATGTTGGGCACTCAATTGCATAAAGAGCAAGAAGTCTCATTTTAACTCATTTTCAAATTTTGACATTTGCAGCCCAATTTTTAGGGCTATTTTTGTCATTTCCCCCTCCCCAAACTGGTTTTTGGCTTGTACTCTCTTAAATGCATTCATTACTCATTGTACAAAAAACAAAGTTTATTTAATACAAGAAATTGTTCTCCCTTTCCATTGTTTGTTCCTTGAGAGTGTGTGAGTGAATCAACACTTCCAAGATCAAGTTAAATTAGGTCATTCGGGTGTGTTCTAATGGTTCGTCGCCAATATTTGCCGACGACGTGTTTGATCTTCCAATTTTGTTATTCTTGATTTGTTGCAAGGATTTACCCCATGTGGTGTACATTCTTGCTAATTGATTATTGTTCAATCCCATCAATTATCCTTTTATTTTCGTGGTTATTGTGTATGTTTCCATTTTCTATAATTTTCTCCAAATTTCCCAACCATTTTTTATCCTTGCTTCCACTAGTACATGCCAAAGTGGCATCAGAGCAAAGTTGATCAGGTTCCTAAATTCGGTTAGTTGGTTTGGTTCTATTTTTGTTATTTTCTATATTTTATCCATATTTTTTCCCACATTTCCCCTATTTTATTGAAAAATATGAAAATTCCAAAAATATAAATATTGTGGCTATTGAGAACTTATTTTGTGGAATATTATGTTATTTTGTAGGAAGATAATTGTTGTTGAAGTCATGGTATTTTGTTGGAGAATTTTGTTGTTGGAATATTGTGGTGTTGACAATTTGTGGTTGAAAGAAGAAAAGAATAGAGAAAAAAAAAGAGAGAGAGAGAGAAACGAAAAGAAAAGAAGTTGAAGAAAATCAATACGAAAAAAAAAACAAAAGGAGAAAAGGAGAACAAAATTGTGGAATTTTGTTGTTGGGAGCTATTTAGAACAAATTTTACCAAGTCCTTACTATTGGATCGATCCCAAAACAGCCTAGATCAAGTACAACACAAGAACTCTCTCAACTTTGTCACAGTTTAAGCCTCATCATTGATCAAGCCTAATGCCCTCACGTTACATAAACTTTCCATGGTTGGCATAATCGCACATCTACCTTACTTGATCAATCACCCTGCACTTACAAATCAATCACCCAGTCATTCTTCCATCCAAAATCGATCCTTTAACTACCAAATCAGTTCTAAAACCAAAATTTCTCAATTCCACACTATTCTACATGCATTTGTTGGGTTGTTGAACATGGGAATCATTTTGAATCATCTGAGGCAACTTGGTTTGGATTGGTAAAATTTCTTGAGTGATTTTCATTCCTTGTACACTGTACAAGGCCCCTTAAGTTGAGATAGAAATTCTGCAACGAAACACGGCTTTACCACGTCAGCACGGACGGCTCAGCTCAGCAGCAGACCCTGGCCCATGATGTCGGCAGCCCAATCCCTTCTCCCCATTTTTTTTGGCCCAATTACAACTCTGACCCAAAGTGTCCTTCAGCCCAATCAACTCCAGGCTCAACTTGAATTTCTTTTTTTTTCTTTGCCGCTGCCAAGGCTGGCCCAATTGGCGACTTGGCCCAAACTTGCTTCCAGCCCAATCAACTCCTTGGCCCAACAGAAATTTTTTTTTTTTTATAAAAATTCGTGGGCGGCGGCGGCGAAACTCGACTAGCTGATTTTGTTGGTGTACGTCCACGGCGGTGGCCGAACTCGGCTGGCCAATGTGATTTCACCCTTTTCTTTCAAAATGTCTAATAGTCAAGCAGGTTCAGCTGTAGAAAATAATGATAATAATGCTTGAGGCCATCTAATGTGAGATGCAATAGATATCCTGGATAGTTGAAGGAATGCATGACCAATTGGAGCGAGTTGAGGCCTCTCAAACCACACAAACAAGGGAGGACTCATCATTACACAGTGGTCAAGTTAGGGATTAGGAATGTGGCTTAAGAGCCAAATGGAGATCATTAGACAATTATTTAGACTATAATGGTGACATATTGGATGAGCCAACATAGCAACAAGGGAGGAGACTAGCACATGATGATGAGGATGAGCTTAAGGGAGCTAAGCTCAAGGTGCTACCATTCCAAGGAAAAAAACAACCCAGAGCTGTGCCGTGAATGTGAAAGGAGAGCAGAAATGGTGTTTAATTGCTATCAATACATGAAGGAGCAAAAGATGAAGCTAGCATTCATTGAATTCACCAACTATGCCATCATTTGGTGAGACCAAATTGTGACTAGCCTGAGGAGAGCCAATGAGAGGCCAATTAGAACTTGAATGGACTTGAAGGTGGCCATGAGGAGGAGGTTCATTCCATCACATTATAGTACGGACCTTTATCAAAGATTGCAAGGATTAACTCAAGGATGCCGAAGTGTTGAAGATGACATTAAAGAGATGGAATTGTTGATGATGAAAGCCAACGTGGTGGAAGACCAAGATGCCACCATGGATAGGTTTTCAAGAGGGTTGCACTAAGATATTGTCGACATTGTTGAGTTACAATATTATGTGGATTTAGACGAGATGGCCTAAACTACCATTAAGGTAGAGAAACAACTCAAGAGGAGGGATTAGGAAGGAGCATCAACAAGCACATTGGGTCCTAAGACCTTTTCTATAAAGGATGACTAGCCACCAAATGTGAACCAGCGGAAGCAAGGATTGAAAATAGTTGGGAAATTTGGGGAAATTTTATGGAAAACGAAAATAAGGAAGATAACAAGGATAAATAAAGGGATAATCAGTAGGATTAGACAAATCAAGAATTGCAAAATCAGAAGACCAAACACCACGTCAGTAAATGTTGGCTACGAACTACCAAAATACACATGAATGACCCGGTTTGACTTGAGCTTAGAAATGTTGATTAACTCACACACTCTCAAGGAACAAACAATGGAAAGGGAAGAACAATTTCTTATGTTGAATGAACATAGTTGTCTGTGCAATGAGTAATAAATGTATTTAAGGGGGTATAAGCCCAAAACTGCTTGGGGGAGGAGGAAATTACAAAAATAGCCCTAAACATTGGGCGCCAAGTAGTCAAATTTGGAAAATGGGTCAAAATGAGACTTCCCACCTACTATGCAATCGAGGACTTACTGTGTCAAATCAAGTTCGCTGATATCTTGCATTCTATAGTCATGATTGTGTCCCTAGGAAATCATAATTACAGAGAACCTATCTTCCTGCGGACGATTGCATTCCGTTCGACTCGATCACGAACTATTCAATTTCAATTCGGGGTGACCTGCCTCAATCTAGGCTAGTCTAAATCATGCTTGCAGAGTTCCTTAGCATTTCTTCAGCTTCCCAAGTCAAAATTTAGTGTTGCAACCCATTCTTGGACCCTTCCAACATGCATGAATGATCATCAAACCTCTAATTGAGAATCAAATGGGTAAGGGAATTCTTGAATGTACTCTTGCTCTCATGACGAGTCTAGATGGCAATATGACGAGATCTTGTCCTAGGATGTCCCCATCACCCATAACTAGTCCACCCAAACTAAAGGAGGCACCCAAGGAGGGGACATCCCAGGTAACTCATCCTGATGCTACTACTAGTGCTTCATGAAATAGAGAACTTGTATGTCTTAAGTGCTAGGGATGAGGATATTTTGCAAACTAATGCCCAAATAAGAAGACAATAATCCTTAATGATGTGGGGGAAATCATCACCGATGAAAGTGAAGGAAAAGGTGAAGCTGACGAGCATGGTGAGGATGATGATGGGGTTGAACAAGTAGATCAAGGAGGCTTAAACTTCATGGCCATGAGTGCCCTTAGTGCCCAAGCTAAGGAGAACTTCAATGATGATCAAAGGGAGAACATTTTCCACACTCGTGCCAAATCTAAGATAAGATGTATAGTACGGTTAGTGATGGAGATAGGTACACCAATATTGCTAGCAACACATTGGTTGAATGATTGAGCTAGCTACCATTGCCCATCTAAGACCCTACTGACTTTAATGGTTGCACAATAGTGGTGAAGTTCGAATCACGAAGCAAGTACGGGTTCCCTTGAAGCTTGGTGGGTATGAAGATGAAGTCTTATGCAGTGTGGTGCCCATGCAAGGATGCCACATCCTTTTGGGGTGACCATGGCAATTTGACCAATGGGTGTGCTATGATGGGGTTACCAACCAGTACACCTTTTTATTTTGGTGTAGGAAGGTTACATTAGCACCATTATCTCCTAAACATGTCCATGAAGACCACCAAGTTTATTTGCAAAAACAATATAATTTGGAGCTTGATAAGAATAGGAAATTGAGAGGAGGGGATAAGAAAAGAGTCACAGAGGAAGAGAGTGAAAAGAAAATAAAGAGAGTGCAAGAGGGAGCAAAAGTGTGTATGATAGCACAAGTGAGGGATGTGGGGAGAGATTGTGAAAATGAGAGTCCTATGGTATTATTATTGTACAAAGAGAGCTTAATGCTTACCTATGATATCACATCCTCCCTCCATGATCCTATTTTTTCGCTTTTGTACGAGTTTGAAGATGTATTTTTGGAAGAGTTGCCTAGTGGTTTGCCACCCATTCAAGGGATTTAGCATCAAATTGATTTGGTGCTCGGAGCTTTAATTTCAAACAGGCTTGCTTACAAGGTGAACCTAGAAAAGGCCAAAGAGATACAATGCCAAGTAGGAGAATTGCCAGAAAAAGGATGGGTTTGAGAAAGAATAAGCCTATGTGCCATATCGATCTTACTTATGCCCAAAAAGAATGGTGAATGGCTAATGAGTGTTGATTGCCAAGCCATAAATGACGTCACAGTAAAGTATTGCTATCCTATTCCTCATTTGGATGACATGTTGGATGAACTGCATGGTGCAAATATATTTTCTAGAATTGATTTAAATAGTGGGTGCCATCAAATTTGAAAGAGCGAAGGGGATGAGTGGAAAATGGCATTTAAGACTAAATTGGGGTTATATGAATGGACTGTTATGCCTTTTGGTCTTACTAATGCCTCTATTACATTCATGAGGTTGATGAACCATATCCTACATGGTTATATGAGTAAATTTATTGCTGTATACTTTAATGATATCTTGATAATTAGCACTACGTTGATGCAAGAAGGATGGCCCGTTGCATACTTTAACAAAAAGTTAGTGGGGCCACTCTCAACTATCCTACTTACAACAAGGAATTATATTCCTTGATCCAAGCCTTGCAAACTTGGCAACACTACTTAAGTCCCAAGGAGTTCGTAATACACATCATCCATGAGTCCTTAAAGTACCTCAAAGGACTTGGTAGTTTGAGCAAAAGACATGCTAGGTGGGTTTCTTTTTTTGATGCTTTTTTCCATATGATTAGTATAAGAAAGGGAAAGAAACTGCTATTGCCGATGCTTTGTCATGTTGGTATACTTTAATTTCTACCTTGAGCACTAAATTGTTGGAGCATATTGTGAGATGTATGCAATCAATGATGATTTGGTGACGAATATGCCTCAACTCACACTACCCCCCCAAATAGGAAATTTTATCAAGATGATGAAAGATTATGTATGCCCAATTCTTTGTTGTGTGAATTGTAAGTAAGGGAGGCTTATAATGGAGGGTTGAAGGGAAACTTTGGTGTCACCAAAATAATGAGTACCCTATAGGAACACTTCTATTGGCCTCATTTAAGGAGGGACATGTCCAAGATTATAGACCAATGCTGAAGTGTTGGGAGGCCAAGTCACGCACACACCTCTACAGTTTGTACACTCCTTTATTTATACCCCAAGCCCCTTGGACTGATATTTCTATGAATTTTATATTGGAGTTACCTAGGAGTAGGAATGGACGTAAGTCCATATTTGTTATTGTTTATAGATTTTCAAAAATGGCACACTTCATTCTGTGTCACAAAACTACTGATGCAAACCATATTGTTAATTTGTTCATTAGAGAAGTTGCACGCTTGCATAGGGTCTCGAGGACCATTATTTCCAATCATGATGCTAAATTCCTTAGTTAATTTTGGAAAAATTTATAGTGTAAATTGGGAACTAAATTACTTTTCTCTACCACTTGTCATCCACGAACCTATGGCCAAACTAAAGTGGTCAATCGCACCTCAAAAACTTTGTTGCATACCATTCTTAAAAGAAATTTGAAATCTTAAGCAAAATGCTTGCCACACATAGAGTTTGCACGTAATAGGAGCATATACATAGCCACAAAATTTTCACTTGTTTAAGATCATGTATGAGTTTAATCCTTTAACTCCTATAGATTTGTTGTCAATATCTAGTAGTGAGCAAGTTAGTGCAAATGGTAATAAGAGGGCTGAATTTGTAAGATCCTTGCACAGGACGATGCACCAAAACTTAAAGCAAATGACATAACAATACAAATAACAAGCTAGCAAGGGTTGCAAGGTCTTCTTTAAACCCAATGATTGGGTATGATTTATTTTAGAAAGGAGAAGTTCCTATAATAAAGGCAGGCAAAGCTACACCCTAGAGAAGATGGTCCTTTTAAGGTTTTGGGGAAAGTTGGAAACAATACCTACAAAATTGAACTACCCTGTGAGTACAATGTTAGTGCTACATTTAATGTTTTTGATTTGTCTCCATTTGATGTAGGTGATGAGAAAACGTAAGGTTGATGTAACAACCTTCTCAAGATGAGGGGAATGATGTGGACATCTAGGACGAAATCCCCTCAAGTTGCTACCCGAACCCGTCACAAGGGCAAGAGCCCGCATGTTCAAGAGTGCCCTTACCCATTTGATGCTTAATTAAAGGTTTGATGATTATTCATGCATGTTGAAAGGGTCCAAGGATGGGTTGTGACACCAAATTTTGACTTGGGAAGCTTAAGAAAATGCCAAGGAACTCTGCAACCATGATTTGAACCAGCCCAGATCGAGTCAAGCCACCTTGGATTGACATTGAAGAGTTTACAATCAAGTCGGAGGGGATGCGATTGTTTACAAGAACATAGGCTCTCTATAATTACAATCACCTAGGGATGCGATTGATCATGAGATGTCGCAATCCTAACTACAGAATGCATGAAAGTAGAGCGCTATATTCTATACAGTAAATATTGGATCGTACAATAGAAGAGAAGTCTCCTTTTGACCCATTTTGGAAATTTAATTGTTTAGAGCTCAATTTTTAGGGCTATTTTTTTCAGTTCCCCCACCCCTAGTTGGGTTAGGCCTATACTCTCTTAAATACATTCATTACACATTGTACAAATAACTAAGTTCATTCAATATAAAAAAATTGTTATTCTCTTTCCATATTTGTTCCTTGAGAGTGTATGAGTGAGTCAACACTTCAAGCTGAAGTCCAATCGGGTCATTCGGGTGTATTTTGGTGGTTAGTGGCTAACATTTACCAATGTAGTGTTGGGTCTTTTGATATGCAATTCTCGATTTGTTGCAAAGGTTTACATGTGTGATGTAAATTTTTGCTTGGTTAATTATTGTCCAATCTTGTCGATTATCCCTTTATTTTTTCTTGTTATCTTCTTTTTTTTATTTTATTTTGCTATAATTTTCCCTAAATTTGAAACCATTTTCAATCCTTACGTCCACTGGTTCATATCAAGTAACCAATCACCCTTCCTAGGAAAAGGTCTTAGGACCCGACATGCTTACTAGTGCTCCTCCTCGACCCCTCCTCTTGAGTTGCTTTTCTACCTTAATAGCCTTTTAGACCATCTCATCCAAATCCATGTAATGTTGCAACTTAACTATCATCTATGCATTGGTGCAACCCACTCAAAAACCTAGACATGGTGGCTTCCTGGTCTTCCACCACGTCAGCTCTTATCATCAACAATTCCATCTCTTGGAAATAATTTTCAACACTTTGGGATCCTTAAGTTAATCCTTGCAATCTTTGATAAAGGTCCCTATAATATTGTGAAGGAATGAACCTCCTTCTCATGGCCAACATCAAGTCCGTCCAAGTTCTAATTGACGTCTCACCGACTCTCCTCTGGCTAGTCACCATTTGGTCCCACCAAATGATGGCATAATCGATGAATTCAATGATAGCTAGCTTCATCTTTTGCTTCTTTGCGTATCATAGCAATTGAACACCATTGCCGCTTTCCTTGCCCATTCAACGTAAAGCTTTAGCTCAGATTTTTCTTGGAAAGATGGCACCTTAAGCTTAACTCCCTTAAGCTTATCCTCATCATCATTTACTGGTCTCATCTATTGTTGTCATGGCGGCTCATCAAATATGTCATCATTATGGTCCAAATAATTGTCTGGCGATCTCCATTCAACTCATGGCCACATTCCCAGTTCCTAACCTGAGCACCTTGTGGCGATGGGTCATCCTTTGTCTGTGTGGTTTCAGAGGCCTCAACTCTCTCCACTGGTCATGCATTCTTTCAACCCTCTAGGATATCCATTGCATCACACCTCGGATGGCCTCAAGATCAATTTCCCATTATAATTTTCTCTGAACTTTCTTGACTATTGGACATTTTGAAAGAAAAGGGTAAAATAAAGTGTGTGTGTGTGTGTGTATGCAAGTGTGCAAGTGTGTGTGTATGCAAGTGTATATATATGCAATGTACAAGGAATTAAAATCACTCAAGAAATCTTATCAATCCAATCCAAGTTACCTCATATGATTTTTAATTGATTCCTAACTTCAACAACCCAACGAATGTACATATAATGGTTTGGAGTTGGGAAAATTTGGTTTTGGAACTTATCCAAAAGCCAAAAGGATCGATTTTGGATGAAAGAATGGCCGAATGATCAATTTGGAGGTGTAGGGCGATTGACTAAGGTAGATGCGCGATTGGGCCGTGGCGCATGTGATCCTAGCAAGTTTATATAGTGTGATCGAGCAGCAATAGGAACAATCTATTGCAAGGCTTAAATTGTGACAAAGTTGGGAGAGTCCTTGCATCATGCTCAATCTAGGCTTTCTTGAGATCGATCCGACAGTAAAAGCTGGGCAAAATTTGTTCCAAATAACTCCCAACAACAAAATTCCATAATTTTTTTCACCTTTTCTGCTTCTATTTTTTTAACTAATTTCTTCAACTTCTTTTCTTTTTGTTTCTCTTTTTTTCCTTCTCTATTTTTTTTTCTTTTCTTCTTTCAACCACAAATCCTCAACACCACAATATTCAAAAAGTACTCCGCCAAAAGAATAGTTTACCCCAAAGATTGAAGTGTCGATATTTTTAATTAGTCATGCAGAAAAGTTAACAACTAATTCAAGCTTTAATGATAGTTTTGTTTTTTTTAATCATATAATCATAGTCTTTCACTTATATTTTAAAATTTTCCACCCATCACAATATTTAATTTTAAACATACAACAACAAAATTCACCAACAAATTTTCAACAAAATACCACAATTTCAACAACAATTACCTTCCTACAAAATAACACAATATTCAGTAAATATGTTCCAAAGAGCCACAATATTTATACTTCAAAATTTTGGATTTTTAATTAAATAGGGAAAGGGTGGAAAAATAAGAAGGATAAAATATGGAAAATAACAAAAATGGAACCCAACCAATCAATCGAATTTAGGAACAAATCAACTTGGCTCTAATAACTAAGAAAATAAAACGATAATTGATGAGATTAGACAACAATCAATTGAGCAAGAACGTACCTCACAACAAATCAAGAAATGCACAAAAGGAAGACCAAACACCATGCTAACAAATGTTGCTCATGAACCACAAAAATACACTAGAATAATCCGAATTGACTTGAGCTTGGAAGTGTTGATTCACTCACACACTCTCAAGGAAAAGCAATGGAAAGGGAAGAACAATTTCTTGTATTGAATGAACTTTGTTGTTTGTAAAATGAGCAATGAATGTATATAAGGGAGTACAGGCCAAAAACCAGCAGGGGAGGGGGAATGACAAACATAGCCCTGAAAATTAGGCTACAAATGGTCATATTTTGAAAATGGGTCAAAATGAGACTTCCCACTTGCTGTGCAATTGAGCGCTCACTCTATCGGATCAAGTGCACTACTTTCATGCATTCTGTGGTTTTTATCATGACATCTTACAACTGATTGTGTCCCTGGGCAATCATAATTACTAAGTGCCTATCTTCCTGCAAAAGATCGCATCCCTTCCAACACGATTGAAAACTCTTCAATGTCGATCTAGGGTAGCTTGGGGATCTAGGCTGGTCCTGATCATCCTTGTTGATTTCCTTGGCATTTCTTGAGCTTCCCATGTCAAAATTGGTGCCACAACATCAAACCTCCAATTAACTATCAAATGGGTAAGGACACTTTGAACATGTGGGCTCTTGCTCTTGTTATGGATTCGGGTAGCAACTTGAGGGGTCTTGTCTTAGGATCTCCACATTAGCTAACTTGTTCTTTAGGAAAATTATACACTTGAATGGGGTCCCCAAGCGATTATTTTGGATTTGATGTTAATTTGTCAGCTTTTTTGAGGAAACACCTTGGTGCAAATTGGGAACAAAATTAT
Source organism: Avicennia marina (assembly GCA_019155195.1). NCBI lineage: Eukaryota > Viridiplantae > Streptophyta > Magnoliopsida > Lamiales > Acanthaceae > Avicennia > Avicennia marina. The sequence goes on along the minus strand of CM032766.1, from coordinate 8,712,695 downwards.
TTTCCCCTACTACTTGTCGTCCTAAAACTGATGGCCAAACTAAGGTGGTCAACTGGACGTTAGGAACATTATTGCATGCTACTCTTGGAAAGAATTTAAAATTTTAGAAAGAATGTTTGCCACACATTGAATTTGCATATAATGGGTGCGCACACACAATTTTCTCCTTTTGAAGTTATGTATAGATTTAATCCTTTAATTTCTATGGATTTGTTGCCAATACCTAGTTGTGAACAGGTCAATTTAGATGGGAAGAAAAGAGTTGAATTTGTTAAGTGCTTACATGAGAAAGTGTACCAAAATTTGGAGAGAAGGATCCAACAATATGAATAGCAAGCCAACAAAGTGCGAAAGAAAGTCCTATTTGAACCCAGTGATTGGATATGGGTTTGTTTTAGAAAGAAATGATTTCCCTAACAAAGGAAGACAAAGTCAATGACAAGGCCACTCGGACTTGTGGAAGATGCTTTAGTGAAGGTAAGCGATTTTGTTATCTCCATGAACTTCGTCATAATAGACATGGAGGGCGAAAAGGGGCAATATGTCATCTTTTGCCACCCTTTCTTATACCACAAAAGCAATCATAGACATGGAGTAGGGCAGCTTGACCTACGATGGAGCTAAAAAGGTAACATTTTGTTGTATACCCCAACCCCTCGATCATTCACCCACGAAATGGAAAATGCAGAGGATGTGTTATTGCTTGAGTGAAATAATCCCCCTAATAAATCTGCAAAGAAAACTGTGGCTAGCGAACAAGAAGTACAAGGGTCGGAATAGGTACAGCATGAATGGCCTTGGGAAAAGGAGAAAGTGAATTATGGAAGAAAAGCAAGGAAGAGGAGAAAGAGGATACGGAAGAGGAAGGAGAGAGTTTTAGCTCGTGGGGGCTTGTGGGAACCCAAGTCTTCAATTAACCACCTTAATCCATGAGTACCATTTCAGGTTGCAAACATTCAATATAGCACTTCTTGGGAGGCAACAACTTTCTTTTCCCTTTTAGTTCTTTTAGCTTGTTTTGTTTGCATTGCTTAGAGACCACATATTCTTTTGAGATGACAAAGGATTCTAAAAGATTGAAAGAATGAGGAGGCATGAAGAAGCCCAAAAGAAGAAGGAAGACGAATGAACACCACCCACCAGGTTGTCTCATTCTTTGTTGTCTTGCTTCATGTGTAATGAATGTGTTTAATTGTGGCAACAAGCTGAATGTGGGAGAGGTAGGAATGAAAAAAAATTGAGCGTGAAAGGTGTCATTGCATGCCCTAGAATTGCTGGATTTTTTTAATGCATGCAAACATATGGTATTATGGTTAAATTGATAGCATGAACATGGCATGAAATTATGGCCATTGTACTTAATCTATGATGAATGCTTGCAAGAAATTTTCGTTTCATTGTTCTATCAATGTTCTCGACATTAGCATGCTAGACTTACTGTTGAATGCATGGTTCCAATTTCATTGAGCGCATGCTCTTTACTTTTGATCATTAGACTATTTGAGAAGTTCTATCGTGAGGATGAGATGATTAGGTTAAGGGTGTAATCCTTGCTTTAGGTGTTAGCACATTCTCTGATGAATGGGGAAGATTAACTGAAAAAATTAGAAAGCACATACTTAGAAAAATTCAAGAAAATATATGTGAGCATCAAAATTGGTCTACTCCACTAATTGGAGCAGTTGAGTAACCGAGATTGAGCAGAGATCTCTGTTCATTCTCACGTAAAAAGGTTGCCCAAATTATGAGTATGTAAAGCATCTTGAGTTAGTTGTGGGTTGAGTAACTGGAGGTGCGCAATGACCTTTGTTCACTTTTGCCTAAAAAGGTTCTCAACTGCTTAAGAAAGAAGTTAAAGCTCACAAAAAATAATGAAAAACAAGTATAGGGGAGAATGATGAAGAAATTACTAACCCCCACAAGTCCTTTGATGAGAAGTAATGTAATTGAATTTGTTTGAAAGAGAGTGCATTAATACCTAGAGCGAGCAGTCCTGGATTTGGTTGTCTTAGAATTACTATAGGATTATTAAGGGATTGAAGTGGTTGAAAGTTGAAGCATGACATACACACAGGAACTCATGCTGTAAACATTTGAGTTAACAGTGCTATGATCTTGGATGGTGGTAGACTAAGTCCTAAGTGCTTATATATCTAAATTTTGAAATCAAGAAGAGTGGCCAAGATCATTATTTTTTGCATCAATGACTCCATTGAAAGAGAAGTATTTACTTGAGGATAAGCAAATGAGTAAATGTGGGGGTGTGATTAAATGTGAACATATGCATATTTGTACCCATATTGTGCTTAATTTATGCATTCATGTGAGTAAAAATGAAGAAAATACATTATTGTGCATGAATTACATTAAATATTATTATGCATGTATCTTAGTGTGGATTACATTGAATATTATGATACTCGTGAAGGTTACCATAGGTGTAGATATTAACGAGCGACTTTGGAAGGATTCTGAGTTGAGGTGGAATATTCAATTGACCTAAAACTTTGAAAAAGAAAGGAAAAATGAATTAGCTCTCCAACGGAGTGAACATTAGGTCGATCAGACATTGGACGAGGAAGTTACATGGAAAAGTATGAACACCGCTAGAACCACTAGAAACCTTAAATGGGCATGATCAGGGCTGTGATCACAAGAAGTGGAACCGTGATTGTGAGGCCTATGTCTGCAGCCATGATAAGGATTGCACCATGCACGAGAATTTCTGCGGTTGAAGCCGTGATCGTGGTTAAAGCCACTGTGATCGCGAGAATGAGTTTCACGATCGCGGGTGAAGACTCTGGTTTCTCTGTGGTTAGAGCCGCAACCATGGTTGAAGAGGTCACGATCACGGGAAGAAGGGCTGCGATCACAAAAGATGGCTCGAGCAGTGGAAATCGGGAGTTACATGGAAAAGTATGAACACCGCCAAAACTGCTAGAAACCTTAAATGGGCGTGATCAGGGCCGTGATCGCAAGAAGTGGAACCGTGATTGCTATGCCTATGTCTGCGGCCATGATGAGGATCGCACCATGCACGGGAATTTCCGTGGTCGAAGCCGTGATCATGGTTAAAGCCACTATGATTGCTAGAATGAGTTTCACAATCGCGGGTGAAGACTTTGGTTTCTCTATGGTTAGAGCCGCAACCATGGTTGAAGAGGTCATGATCACGGGAAGAAGGGCTGCGATCACAAAAGATGGCTCGAGCACGTATGTATTTCTGGAAATCGGATTTTCTTACCATTTTTTAGGCGTCCATTGGCTCGATGTAGCACTCCCATATATAAAGAAGATTTTTGGATGAAATCAGGGGATGAAGGCTGAGGAGAAAGGCTGGAACTTGGATTCAAAGAGGCTACATCATTCAAAAGTAAATTGAAAAAATTCTTGTGGTGTTGAGTGGTTTGTGGACAACAGCTCCATGGTATAGATGTTTAGTGTTCTTAGTTGTATATTTATTCCATTTGTTGCAAGGATTTGACCCATGTGAGGTGCATTCTTCCATGGTTGAAAATTTTTCAATCTCACCATTTATCCTTTGTTTATCATTATTTTACCTTTATTACAATTTTCATTAATTTATCCTATTTTCCCAACTATGTTTGGATTCTTTGCTTCTGCCATGTTCACATTACTAACCTTACTACCTTCACTAGTTGAACAACAGTGGTGAGGTTAGCGTCACGAAATAGGTATTGGTGCCTTTTAAGATTATAGGATATAAGGACGAGGTTCTATGTGATGTGGCTCCAATGCAGGTGTGCCGCCACATTCATTTGGGGTGACCATGGCAATTTCACCAACAAGTGTCCCATGATGATGTCACTAATAGGTACGCCATCCATTTTACTAGAAGAATGGTCACCTTAACACCCTTGTCCCCAAAGCAAGTTCATGAAGATCAAATGTACATGCAAATGCAATACAAGATAGAGTTAGAGAAAAATAAAAAGAGGAGAGAAGATGGAAAAGGAGAGAGCTAGTGAGGGAGTTGGTGAGAAAAAGAGAGAGTGTTGATCAAGGAGCAAAGGGATGTATGCTAGCAAGAGCAAGGAATATGAGGAGAGCACATGAGTACTAAAGTCCTATGATATTGTTGATTTACAAGGAGAACTTAATTATTTCTTATGATATCACCTCCTCCCTTCCCGAATCTATTGTTTCACTTTTGTAGGAATTTGAAGATATATTCTCTGAGGGGTTGCCTAGTGGGTTGCTAACTATTCATGGGATTAAGCACCAAATTAACTTGGAGCTTGAAGCTTTTATTGGAAACCATCTCACATATAAGGTGAACCCGATGGAGGCCAAAGGGATCTAATGCCAAGTGGAGGAATTTTGTAAAAGGGGCGTGTGCTATATTGGTCCTACTTATACCCAAGAAGAATGGTGAGTAGTTTATGTGTGTAGATTATAGAGTCATAAACACCATCACAGTAAAGTATTGCTATTCCATTCCTCATTTAGATGACATGTTGGATGAGTTGCACAATGCTAATATGGGATACCATCAAATTTGAATGAGGGAAGGGGATGAATAGAAACGGCTTTCTATAATTACAATAAAAGAGTTCATAATCCAACTGAAGGGAATGCAATCATCTATAGAAAAATAGGCTTTCCGTAATTACAATTGCCTAGGGACACAATCGATCATGAGATGTCACAATCGTAACTACAAAATGCATGAAAGCAGCACGCTCGATCTGACAAATTAAGTGCTCAATTGCACAATGGGTGGGAAGTCTCGTTTCAACTCATTTTCAAAATTTGATATTTGGAGCCCAATTTTTAGGGTTATTTTTGTCATTTCCCTTCCCCCTAACTAGTTTTTGGCTTGCACTCTCTTAAATAGATTCATTACTCATTGTACAAAAAACAAAGTTCATTCAATACAAGAAATTGTTCTCCCTTTCCATTGTTTGTTCCATTAGAGTATGCGAGTGAATCTACACTTCTAAGCTCAAGTCAAATTAGGTCATTTAAATGTATTCCAGTGGTTCGTGACCAACATATACTGGCATGGTGTTTAGTCTTCTGATTGTACAATTCTTGATTTGTTGTAAGGATTTACCCCATGTCAAGTGCCTTTTTGCTGATTGATAATTATCCAATCTTACCGATTATCCTTTTATTTTCATGGTTATTGTGTTTGTTTCCACTTTCCATAATTTTCTCCAAAACTTCCAACGATTTTCAATCCTTGCTTCCGCCAGTTCATATCAAAGTGTTATCAGAGACAGGTTGATCAGGTTCCTAAATCCCATTAGTTGGTTGGATTCCATTTTTGTTGTTTTCCATATTTTATCCTTTTTATTTTCCCATCCTTCCCCTATTTTATTGAAAAATATGAGAATTCAAAAAATATAAATATTGTGGCTGTTGGGAACTTATTTTGTGGAATATTATGTTATTTTGTAGGAAGATAATTGTTGTTGAAGTCATGGTATTTTGTTGAAAATTTGTTGGAGAATTTTGTTGTTGGAATATTTTGGTGTTGAGGATTTATGGTTGGACGAAGAAAAGAATAGAAAAAAAAAGAAGCAAAAAAAAAAAAGAAACAAAAAGAAAAGAAGTTGAAGAAATCTGTAAAAACAAAAAAACAAAAGGAGAAAAGGAGTAAAAAATTGTGACATTTTGTTGTTGGGAGCTGTTTGGAACAAATTTTGCTCAGTCCTTACTGTCGGATTGATCTCGGGAAAGCCTAGATCGAGTGCGACACAAGAACTCTCTCAACTCTATCACAATTTAAGCCTCATGATTGATCACATCTAATGCTGCTCGATCGCGTTGCATAAAATTGCAAGGATCAAGCGTGCCACAGTACAATCGCGCACTTGCCTTACTTAATCAATCACCTAGCACCTCTAGATCTATCGCCCAGTCGTTCTTCCATCCAAAATTTATCCTTTAGCAACTAGATCTGTTCTAAAACCTAATTTTCTCAATTCCACACTATTCTATGTGCATTTGTTGGGTTGTTTAACTTAGGAATCATTCTGAATCATCCAAGGCAACTTAGTTTGGATTGGTAAGATTTCTTGAGTGATTTTCATTCTTTGTACATTGCATATATATACACTTGCACACGCACGCACACACACACACTTTATTTCACCCTTTTCTTTTAAAATGTCTAATAGTTAAGCAGGTTCAATAGGAGAAAATTATGATTTGATGCATGAGGCCATCTAAGGTGAGATGCAACAGATATCCCGAATAGTTGAAGGAATACATAACCAGTTAATTGGTGTGAGTTAAGGCCTCTCAAACCACACAAACAAGGGATGACTAGTCATCACACGGTGGTCAGGTTAGGGATTAGGAACGTGTCTTAAGAGCCAAACAGAGATCATCGGACAATTATTTAGACTATAATAATGACATATTTGAAGAGCCAACACGGCAATAAGAAGGGAGACCGGCACATGATGATGAGGATGAGCTTAAGGGAGTTAAGCTCAAGGTGCTACCATTCCAAGAAAAATCCAACTTGGAGCTTTACCTTGAATGGGAAAGGATAGTAGAAATGGTGTTTGATTGCTATCGGAACATGAAGAAGCAAAAGATGAAGCTAGCTATTATTTCAAATCGTGATGTTAAATTTCTTTTCTATTTTGAGAAAACACTTTGTTGCAAATTGCAAACAAAATTACTTTTCTCTTCTACTTTCCATCCTAAAACCAATGGCCAAACAAAGGTGGTCAATTGGACCTTAGGAACAATATTGCATGCTCTTCTTAGAAAGAATTTAAAATCTTAGGAAGGATGTTTGCCACTCATCAAATTTGTATATAATAGGTGCACACCCACCATTTTCTCCTTTGGAAGTTGTGTATGGATTTACTTCTTCAATTCCTATGGATTTGTTGCCATTAGCTAGCTATGAGCAAGTCAATTTTGATAGTCCTATTTGAACCCAGTGATGGGGTATGGGTTAATTTTAGAAACAAATGATTTCCCTAACAAAGGAAGACAACACTACATATTAGGGGAGATGGCCCATTCAAAGTATGGGAGAGAGTTAGAGACAATGCTACAAAATTGAGCTACCTAGCAAGTACGATTGTAGTGCCACATTTAATGTCTCTGACTTGGCCCCTTTTAATGTAACAACCTTCTCAAGAGGAGGAGAATGATGAGGGCATCAAGAATCAAGACACGCTTTCTCAAGAGGAGAGGAATGATGTAGATATAAACATTCAAGACCCTCTCATACTACCACTTAGATCCATCACAAGATCCTGAGCACAAATCTCATGAAGGCAACAAGTTGGAGGCATCAGGATTGATTTTAAGGCAAGTTGGATCAATCTCATGCAAAGCATATCTATGCTAAGTTAATCATGATCGATCTTAAATCAATCAAGATTAATCATAGGATCCAATGGTCGATCCCAAGTTGAAGGATCAACATTGTGTGATTCTAGACATTCTATCTTTATGATCACACTCAATTTGAATCGATCGTAGGCACCCAGGATTGACATTGATGTTGATCGAAGGAATGGAGATCGATCACAAAGAGTCAAATCAACACAACAAGGCCCTGGACATTTGTGAATACAATTAAGGATCAAATTGACCAGGATCAAATTGAATCCACTATTTCAATCTCAAAGAAGCCAGATTAATCATAATGACGACATGAAGCAAATTCTTTCCTAATTTCATTAGGATTCTTTTTCCAATTTCAATTGGGACATTTCCTAGAATGCTGATGCACATTTTAGGACTCTTTTGTTAACATTTGCAGATATAAATAGGACCCTTTGGCCTTTGGAACATCAAAACTCATGACACTATGATTATTGGAATTAATAAGATTCTATTCTTTAGTTTTCTCTAAAATTTGAGATTTCCTAAATTCCTGTGAACTCTTTTACCAAATTGAGTTATTCTAAGGTGTCCTTTGAAAATTCATGATATAACAACTAACAAGGCATGTTAGTTGTGTCCATCCTATGATTAAGTTCTTTGAGTTTGTTGTATTCTAGTTTGACTTTCACATAGTTCACATAAGCAATATTTAGTCAAATTTAGGTTTACACCTCTATTTTAATTAAGTTAAGTGTGTAAGTCTTGCTTTAGGTGTTAGCACATTCTCTAATGAATGGGGAAGATTAACTAAAAAAAATAGAAAGCGAGTACTTAGAAAAATTCAAGAAAATATATGTGAGTATGGAAAATTGGTCTACTCCACTAATTAGAGAAGTTGAGTAACTGAGATTGCGTAGAGATCCCTATTCACTCTCACGTAAAAAGGTTCTCAATTGCTTAAGAAAGAAGTTAAAGATCATAGAAAATAATGAAAAACAAGTGTGGGGGAGAATGACGAAGAAATTACTAACCATACAAGTCCTCTGATGACAAGTAATGTGATTGAACTTATTTAGAAGAGAGTGCATTAACACCTAAAGTGAGCAGTCCTGGATTTGGTTGTCTTAGAATTGCTATAGATCAAGGGATTGAAGTGGTTGAAAGTTGAAGAGTGACACACACACACACACGGGAACTAACGCGTAAACATTTGAGTTAATAGTTCTATGAACTTGGATGATGGTAAACTAAGTCCCAAGTCCTTATATAACTAAATTTCGAAATTAAGAAGAGTGGCCAAGTTCATTATTTTATGCATCAATGACTCCATTGAAAGAGAAGTGTTTGCTTGAGGACAGGCAAACAAACAAATGTGGGTCTGTAATAACATGTGAATAATAGGCATATTTGTACCCTATTGTGCTTAATTTATGCATTCATGTAAGTAAAAATGAAGAAAATACATTATTGTGCATAAATTACATTAAATATTATCATACATGTATCTTAGTGTGGATTACATTGAATATTATGATGCTCGTGAAGGTTATCATGGGTGCAGGAATTAAGCAACGACTTTGGAATGATGCTGAGTTGAGGTGGAACATTCAATTGACCTGAAACTTTAAAGAATAAAGGAAAATTGTATTAGCTCTCCAACGGAGTAAACATCAAGTCAATCGGACATCAGACGAGAAAGTTACATAGAAAAGTATGAACACCGCTAGAACTGCTAGAAACCTCAAATGGGCACAATCAAGGCCACGATCACAAGTGGAACCGCGATTGCGAGGCATATGTCTACGGCTACTATGAGGATCGCACCATGCATTGGAATTTCCATGGTTAGAGCCGTGATCGCAATTAAATCCACCATGATCGCGAGAGTGAATTCTGCGATTGTGGGTGAAGACTGCGACGTGCACTAGTTTTTTTGTAGTTAGAGATGTGACTGCAGTTGAAGAGGCTGTGATCACAGGAAGAAGGGCCGCGACCCCAGAAGATGGTGCAAGTAGATACGTATTTCTGGAAATTAGATTTTTCGTACCATTTTTCGGGCGCCCATAAGCTTGACCTAGCTCTCCATATATAAAGAAGATTTTTAGATGTAAATTAGGAGACGAAGGCTAAGGAACAAGGCTGGAAAGTTGGATTCAAAGAGGCTACATCATCTTAGAGTAAATTGGAAGAATTCTTATGGTGTTGAAGACATAATCCAGCATGTAATTGTTCAAGACTTTGGACTAAGATTTTCTTATCTTTTTCTTGTTTTCTTGAATAATAGGATTATGAATTTGATAATTATACTTGCTTTTATTTTTATGGATTGCTAGATCTCTACTCTAGGACCCTGTGCTTGTATCTGTTGAGGATTTTTAACAACTACTTCTATATGACTTGCTTTGGTTGTTTTTATTTTTTGCAATTGTGATTTCATGTTTTCAAGTGCTTGGCAGTCCTTTGATTTAATTGTGTCTACATGGAGAATAACGGGAGTGAAACTTGCAGCTTAGACATCAATTGCAAACGTAAATTTTTGGAGAATAATAGAAGCAAAACCAAGGAATTTACGTGGGATGAGTATTAATATTCATATTCTCAACTTAAGTGGGATGTGGAAACATACTTATTGGGTTGAAGCTTTGGTATGATTGAGTAACACACCATAATAAACCAATTGAATTTGATTGCAAACACATCTATTATTCATTGAATTTCCACACTGCACAGGGGCCTAGGCCTTCACACCATTGAATCTTCTTCAATTCGCAACTATCTTGATTGCCCAAGAAATCTATGTTTTCTTAGTTTTCTCTCGTTGCTTTTATTCTCTCTCTTGCTTAGGACGGTTTAATTGATATGTTCTTAGTCATGGCAATAGACACAATTCAAACCCTCTTTGTGGACAAGACACTCATACTTACCCAGTACTAGTCATTATAAATTTAAATTTTGGTGTGTTACAATGACTTGCATCAGTATGCTCTACATGATACACTTGACCCTATGTTTTACAATGCAATAGGTCACAATGATTTCAGCCCTTTTATTCTAGGTTGCACATCATAAAGTAACTAAAATTTTGGCAAATTTATCTAAGCCCAAAGACATTTGAACGACTTGTGTTTAACCCTAGAATAATGAATACTTATATTGAAATTCCTATACCTAACACGTTTGAGTCTAAGGATTATGTAGAGCCCAGATTGCATGTCATTATCCATACTCGTAGTCAAATTGGTAAAGGTCTTATATATTCTTTGCATCATTGCATGAGATATGATGTGTATGGCATTATAAGGAATACAAGAGAAATTTGCCATCATTTACATAAGTCGCATATGATTGCATATAGATGTGAGCAAATTATTGAGGATTGTAAGGAAGATTTGTTGCAACATGTGATTTGTGGAAGTAATTCAATGATAATGTGCATTGATATGATTGATTGACCATTATTTGAAGTGCTTTGTCATGAATTATTTTCATAAGAATATTATGACAGTGAAATAAATTTAATTCAGATCCAAAGCTACTAATCCTACGGAACACATGCATGTTACCACTGTTAGATGAATTTTGTAAGCATATTTTTGTTGGAGTGTTGAAATTGTTAATAGAAAGAGGAGATAAAAAGGAATCCTAAAACTCTTGTTTGGGCATGGACGACTATATTCATTTTCAAGTAGTCATAGTCTAGTAGTAAAGTGCTTAACACTTGGAGAGATTAAAAGGCCATTTCACATAATATTTGACCCTGGGATTATGCAACAATCTAGGGAAAATTTTTCCAAGTTCGCAACTTGTCAGAGTAACGAGTGTTCCCATGTCCAAAATAAATTAGAGTTGCAAAACAATGTGTAAGGTAAGAGAATTACTAGTAGTATACTATATGATTTCTCATTGGAAATTTCATTTTGTAGATAACAAGGATCCTATTGAATTCAGAACAAAATCTTTGAAGAGGAGGGGAATGAAGTGAGTCCCAGGTGCAAGAGCTAATTGGAGGATCTAACAATGCAAGTTGAAGCCAATGAGTTCAAGGAATCAATGATGGCAGTTATGCAAGCATTTCAAGAGGATTTTGGATGTTTGTGAAGAGGGTTCAAGAAGCTAAAGAAGAGCTCATAGATCAATCAAGTGCATCAGGATTGATTTTAAGGCAAGTTGGATCAATCTCATGCAAAGCATATCCATCCTAACTTCATCATGATCAATCTCAAATCAATCAAGATTAATCGTAGGACCCAATGGTTGATCTCACGTTGAAGGGTCAACGTTGCGTGATTCTAGACATTCTATCTTTATGATCACACATAATTTGAATCGATCATAGGTACCCAAGATTGACATTATTTTCAATCGAAGGAAGGGAGGTCGATCACAAAGAGTCAGATCAACACAACAGGGCCCTTGATGTTTGTAAATACAATTAAGGACGGATCAAATCGACTAGGATCAAGTTAAATCCACTAGATCAATCTCAAAGTAGCAAGATTAATCATAATGACGACATGAAGAAAATCTTTCCTAATTTCATTAGGATTCTTTTTCCAATTTCAATTGGGACATGTCCTACAATACTGATGCACATTTTAGGACTCTTTTGTTAACATTTGTAGATATAAATAGGACCCTTTGGCCTTTGGAACATCAAAACTCATGACACTATGATTATTGGAATTAATAAGATTCAATTCTTTAGTTTTCTCTAAAAATTGAGATTTCCTCAATTCCTGTGAACTCTTTTACCAAATTAAGTTATTCTAAGGTGTCCTTGGAAAATTCATGATATAACAACTAACAAGGCATGTTAGTTGTGGCTGTCCTACTCTTAAGTTCATTGACTTGTTATGTTTTAGTTTAATTTTCACATAGTTCACATAAGCAGGATATAGCTTTACGCCTCTATCTTAATTCATGCTTCCATGCATGCTAATGTGAACTGGTGAAAGCAAAGACTGGAAAATGGTTGGGAAAATTAAGAAAAATTAGGGGAAACGGAAATAAAGACAATAACCAAGCAAATAAAAAAGATAACGGCCGAGATTGGACAATGATTAATCGAGTAAGAATGTACCTCACACAGGGCAAACCCTTGCAACAAATCAAGAATTGCACAATCAGGAGACCAAACACCAAGCTAACAAATGTTGGCCACAAACCATCAGAATACACCTGAATAACCCAAATTAACTTGAACTTAGAAGTGTTGATTCACTCAAACACTCTAAAGGAACAAGCAATGGAAAAGGAGAGAACATCTCATATATTCAATGAACCAAGTTGTTTGTACAATTAGTATTGAATGAATTTAAAAGAGCATAAGCTAAAAACCAGCTAAGGGAGGGGTGAATGGTAAAATAACCTAAAAATTAGACTCCAAATGGTCAAATTTTGAAAATGGGTCAAAATAAAATTTTCCGTCTACTGTACAATTGTTGCTACTGAACCAAGGGCAAATGTCGTTCACCCTATTGTTGTTTGACAAATAAAGCTATGGCTACTTAACAATGCTATTGCCATTGATTAATCTAAAGTGTCCCTTTCTTTCTACTATCTTGTTCATTGTTCTTTTAGCAGGAACCTAAATTTATTTTATGGTAGCAACAATTTTCGAATTTTTTTTATATTTTATGTTCTAAAATCTCATTTTTGAAAGGCTATATGAAGGAAAGTAAAACATTAAATTTGTAGATATGGACTCTGAACAATTGTCTGTAGATATGGACTCTGAACAATTGTCCAACTACTTTTTGCTATTTTGTAGATCGTGTAGTAGGCCCTTGTGGGGGATGATCTCTTTCTCTTCTCTCTCTTCAAATTTTTGAAGTACAATGATTTGTTCAGTTTACAAAGTCAATTTTCTTTTCTAGTAACCTCGAATCCTTACCCTTGCTGTATCTAGGTGGTTTTTGCATGTAAATACTTTCTTCCAAACTTCCATGCAGAAAGGTATTGTTGATGTCTAATTGTTCCAAAATCCATCCTCTTTTTACTGTCACAACAAATAAGATTCTCATAGTGGTGATTTTGGCTACAAATGCTGAATTTGAAGACTTTTGACAAAAAACGCATTGAATGTTTTTGGAAATTCTAGATAGAATTTGGCAATGCAGAAAATTGTACACCCTTTAGCACTTTTTGTACATCCCAAAAATTCACAATTACCATGCAACAGTTTTTAGTCCGCCCACAAATCATGAATATTTCACGCACATGCGATCTTATATATTACCCATATGATGTTACAATGAGGAAAAAGACTGGTTGCTTGATTAGTAAGACACTAAACCCAAAGTTTATATTATATCAATACAAGTTGTAATAATTGAAGCTGTGATGTGGAATAAGAAGCTAAGGTGTTACAATCAATTGTGTTTGAAATTTATAGAATCAATCATGCTTTCCCCTTAACACGGATATGAATCAAGCAATCCAATTTTCATTTTTTTCCTTTCTTTTATAATTTCCAGTGTTAAAAAGGACATCAAAATAAAAAAAAAAAGGGAGAACACCTGATTATAGTATCAAATCAAGTAAAATTGTGTAACTACACCACTTGATGCGTGATATCCCAAAGTTGCAAGTATATTAATAAAGAATGACCCATATAAATTTCAAGATCATGATACTACATGCTACAATAGCATTCCACATACAAAGACAAAGTCCTCAATGTATTCAACAAATCCATTAAATAATTAAAAATCTATAAATTTGAAAAACCGAAAAAGAAAAAACATCCATGTTCTAAACCAATATATTCTTTTTTTTTTGAAAATTTATGCAAAAAAAAATTAATATTGTGGTTGTTATGAAATTTTAATTCTTTTAACATATATTTACGCATTTTTTCAAACAAAAGGCCTAAAAATTTATGCAAATCCAGAGCCATCTTTCACCAACCTCATCTAAATTCAAGTTCATTAATCCAAGCTTAGCATCCCAATCGATTAGAGAGACATCTCAATTTTGCAAACCCCCTTATAAAATTGATAGGGACAACCCAATGGTAGCTCTTGTAACTGAACCACTAACCATAGAGAATTATGTTGCCTGGTCTAGGAAGAGCCCTGATGACAAAGAACAAGATTGGCTTTGTGACAAGGCAAATCCAGAAACCATCTTCCATAGAAGATCCATTGATGGAAGCATAGGAAAGATGCAATGACATGGTGATATCTTGGTTGCTTAACTCAGTTTTTCTGGCCATCAAATCAAGTCTGATCTTTTGAAATCCATAGAAAACTTTTATAACTTTGTGAAGAGGGATTAGAAGTGACAATAGCTCTGAATTTAACTTGGGAACCTTCTTTCATAACAATGAAATTATCCACCAAAACTCTTACATAGAAACACCCTAACAAAATAAGGTAGTGGAAAGGAAGCACCAACACCTTCTGAATGTGGCAAGAGCTTTGAAATTCTAATCAAACATTCCATGTTCTTATTGGAATCATTGTATACTCATTGCAATCTACATTATAAACAGAACTCCCTCACTAGTTCTTGAAAACAAAACCCCTTATGAAATCCTACTCGAGAACAAACTAATCTATAGACTCATAAACGTGTTTGGTTGTCGATGCTTTGCATCCACCCTGAAGGCAAATAGAAAGAAGGTTGATCGAAAAGGATACCCCTTTATGTCAAAGTCTACAAAGTGCTAGACCTTAAAAATAATAACATCTTTATTTCCAGAGATGTGACCATTTTTCCCTTTTAGTCACACCACCTGTTCATGAATCCCTAACTAATCAAACCTTAAAACCAAATGTAGAACCTTTCCCAATCATCACTAACCCCACCTCTACAACTATAATTTCCTTTACACTACACTGCAGAGCTATTAAGCACTTCTGACGTACCCTCACCATAACAAAGCAATTCAATGCCAAAGGCTTCACCCTCACCAGAAGTGTCATTGCTTGATCCTTTTATGCATCATCTCCAAACGGCCTTGAGCCTAAGAAGAGGATTCATTGAGGTTTCTAGATCGCTTATTGCTTGATGTAGTTTCTATTCTTCTCCTTCATCTTCTTGGTGTTTTTTGCTCAATATCTTCCTCTATCCTTTGATGTGTAGAAGCCACCTCTATTTATAGAGTTGGAAAAGGCCTTGCTACCATAAATGTCTAGTGACGTGACAGTGTCTACTTGGTTAAGCATATTTGATTTAGTATCATTTCCTTTAATTGAATGATTACAGCTTAATTGCTAAATCAACAATATTCTTCTTCTAAATTGACAATGTAGACAAAAAAAAAAAAAAAAGAGAAGTGGGGAAATAAATTTGCCCAATCAAATGCCTCCATGTGGCATTTTCTTGTAATCAAAATCAATTGTTAATTATTTATATTTTAGGAGTTGAATTAAATACAATTCTTAAAATAAAATAGTAAAATAATTGGTATTATACTACAAAATTGGCTAACAAATCAAACTGCGACATGTGTCAAGGTCGACCAATCAAATCATGCCACGCGTCAAGTCTTGCAAGTTTGGAAGGAGAATATTATTGATACGACAATTAATTTATAATCACTCAATTAAAGGAAGCAATGCCAAATCAAATATTTCCAACCAATCAGGTTCGCCATGTCACCCACCAAATATGGCAGCCAGGCTTCCCCACCCCTATAAATACGGGTAGCTTTTGATAGCTCAAAAGAGGACACAACAACAATGATAGCTGAAGGAAGCACAACAAGCAACCAAGCAACAGCAACAAGAATTCTCTATGAATAAGAGGACTTCAAGTGAAGAAGCATTCAAGGAGTTCAAATCCTCTCCACCAACTTCAACAAGTTCTAAAGAGTTCGTCATCAAATTCAAGGCGTTCTTCCCAGAAACCTATCAAATCCTGACGTTTAATCCATATTCAAGGTGCTAAACTAGTGGATTAATGTTATTGAAGACTTCGGTCAACATTAAGAAGGATCAAAACTCAAAAGCTCTCTAAATTTCAACCAGATTATTCGATCAATATTCAAATCATACATGTTGAAAGAAGAATCAGAGGACCAAATTAGAGAATTGTAGCCACGAATTTTATTTGATTCAAATTGTAATCGGCTTGTACAAAATTCTTGTTAATAAAAAATTCAATTGCAAGATTTTCGTCCTACAATTTCTGGCACACCTAGTGGGACCTCTCTTCTTCTCATCTCTTCTCTTAACAAAAAGCAAATTCAAGAATTTCAAATGGCCAGAGAAAAGGCAAAGTCATCTAAAGTTACCACCTCAGATGCCTCTAGAACTGTTCTTGGAAGAGGTGTTGTCACTAGGGACCGAGCAAAGCAGTTGACTTACTCTGAGCCAGTTGTTATCCCCGAGGCCCCTGATGAACCACACTACCCAGACCAAGGGAGCGAGGGCAATAAGAACGGTTCATTCCCCTCTAACCCTCGCCTAGTCACCTCACCCAACTTCAACACTGCTCCAGCAATGATGACTGGTGCCTCGAGTCTAGTAGACCAAGTCATTGCATTGACCAGGTTAATTGAGGGTCTTGCCAAGCATATGTAAGAACAAGACTCCAAAATTTTCAAGTTGATGGAAAAGGTGGAACCTACTGAGGCTATTCAGGTTGAAGAGAAGCCTCAAGAAGTTCATGATGAGGCTAAGACATCCAAGCAACAGCCAGACAAAGGAAAAAGGCCTACTATTGAGGAGTTGCAACCCTTTGTAGATAGCTTCATTCCCCTCGATCAACAAAAAGATTTCATCGAATGGGCCATTAAAAGCAAACTTGAAGGGACCACCAAATCATCCCTAACTTATGCAATGCCCTACACGGCTCGAATTGATGGCCTGAAGATGCTAGTAGGTTATCAACCCCCCAAGTTCCAACAATTCGATGGAATGGAAAATTTAAAGCAACACATAGCCCATTTCATTGAGACTTGCAATGACGCTGGAACCTACGGTGACCTTCTTGTTAAGCAATTTTTCCGGTCTTTAGACGGAAATGCCTTTGACTAGTATACTGACTTGAAGCCAAAATCCATCAACAGTTGGGAACAATTGGAGCAAGAATTTCTCAACTACTTCTACAGCACCAAGAGAGTAGTTAGTATGATCAAACTCACTAACACTTGCCAGTGGAAGGATGAGCCTATCATTAGATACATCAATTGCTGGAGGAATAAGAGCCTGAATTGCAAGGACATGCTTTCAGAGGCTTGGGGCATTGAAATGTGCATTCAAAGAATGCATTGGGGGTTGAAGTACATCCTATAAGGGATCCAACCAAAAATTTTCGAAGAGTTGACCACTCGTGTTCACGAAATAGGGTTGAGCATGGCGACCAATGGAGTCTATGGTCCACCCATACAAAACTCCCAGAAGTCTAAGGAGAAACAAAAGGGGGACAAGCCCTTCTCCAGCAAACTCGTCGCTAAGGCACCAGCTAAGAAGTCAATGGCGGTTAAGGTAAAGCTTGCTAAACTGCCGAAAAAAGAAAGACGTGTTGAAAAGAAAGAGGTCTCGACGCCAAAGAGGCCGACCTTGAAGGAGTTGCAGGCCAAGTCATACCCCTTCTTCGACACAGATGTCCCTAGAATTTTCGATGAGTTACTAAAGGCCAAACTCATCGACCTACCAGAGATGAAGCGGCCTGCAAAAGTCGGGAAGACCGACGATCCCAAGTACTGCAAGTACTACCACTTAGTCGGGCACCCCATCCATGACTGTTTTGTATTCAAGGACAAAGTTATGGAATTGGCTCGTCAAAGAAAAATCACGTTAGAGGATGATAGTGCCAATATTAACACTATCACCCTCGATGACCAAACAAATGGAGTTGATGAGACGAGCAACTCCTCTAATGAAGTTAGCTACTTCCAAAAGAAAAGCCAAGAGCCTATTGAAGACTTTACGACTGCGATGGTCTTCACGGACGAGGATTTGATGTTAATGTCCCAACCTTACAACAGGTTATTGTTTGTGACAGGCTATGTCCACGAACAAAGGATTAATAGAATCATAGTTGATGGCGGCTCTGTAGTCAATATTTTGCCCCTAAAGATACTAAGAGAACTGGGGATCCCGACCGCCAAGCTCTCGAATAGCTGCCTGATGATTTAAGGGTTCAACCAAATGGGGCAGAGAGCTTTAGACACTATGAGGATGGAGCTGTTCATAAATGCTATGGAGTCAACTGTTCTGCTCCATGTCATTGATGCGAAGACATCATACAACTTACTTCTCGGACGGCCATGGCTCCACGAGAATGGAGTAGTCCCCTCTACCTAGCATCAATGTTTCAAGTATTGCCGCAACGATACTGTAAAGAAAGTGTTGGGCGATTGCAAGCCCTTCACTGAAGCTAAATTTCACTTTACCGATGTCAAGTATTACTTGAATAAAGTTGAAGCTCCTGAAACTAGAAGCTTCCAAAGCCAAGAAAAGTGAGAAAAAGGTCCGATAAAGAAAGACGAGGCTAGCAAGCAGCATCTCAAAAGCCATCAAAGCAAAAGCCTGGTAATTGACGATGCTCTTAAAGGTCTGACCCTACCGCTGACCTAAATTAACAGCATAGCACCTGCCCCACAACCTAAAGAATCTATAGGAGAATGCCCAGAGGCTCAGGAGTTGAAGACTGCAAAAGGCTTCGGTCCCAAGGTGTATAAATGCCTCATCAAGGATGGATACAACCCGCAAGAGCAATCGTCGTTGGGGAAGCTTCCCCAAAAATCCTCAAATCAAATTCTACAAGTAAGGCTTGAGTATGAACAGCCCAAAGGTCCTGTCTACATCGCCATAAAAAGAGCTACCACCAACAATGTCATTGAGGCCGACCGCTCTTCAAGGGTCGAGGGCAAGCCAGCACTGGCGTCGGTCTTTGAAAGGCTTGGTCCACCTAAAAAACAAAAGTACTGAAAGGCAAAAGGGGGCATCAGAAAGACGCCGAAGTGGATGAAAAGCTTCGAAGCTTGATTCCTTCTTACATGCAGCGACAAACAGATTTGGTGGTATCTTATGATAGAATCCTTAAAGCTATATTTCAGACAGTCATCTTCACTAAAACTCAAGTAGCAAAGGATGACGATAAGGAAAGTGTGGGCTCGTCCAACCACATTACACTATACGAAGAAGGATAAATCATTGAAGATGCTGAGGTTGCGCCACTCTAAATGGAGGCAGGAACTAAGTCTATAATAGATGAATTGAAAGAAGTGGACTTGGGCGATAGCAGCGACCCTCGACCCATTTACCTTAGT
Organism: Avicennia marina; assembly: GCA_019155195.1. NCBI lineage: Eukaryota > Viridiplantae > Streptophyta > Magnoliopsida > Lamiales > Acanthaceae > Avicennia > Avicennia marina. The sequence continues at coordinate 8,693,146 of CM032766.1, read as the reverse complement.
GCTTTGTTAATAAATGAAGAGGCTGGCATGTATATGGGGCTTCTCAAAGAGTTCAAAGATGTGTTCGCTTGGTTATACAAGGAAATGCTAGGCCTAGACCCGAAGGTCGCTGTACATCACCTATCCATAAAGAAAGGAATTCGGCCCGTTAATCGACTGTACTTAATTAACTTAGGAAGATCATTAAGCAAAAAGCGCAACGCCAGTTTCGACTAAAGTTGCTTCCCCAAATCAAAGTAGAGGTCAATAAACTGATCGAGGCTGGATCATCCGGGAAGTTAAATACTCCCATATGGATCTCCGGGTGTATGTTGACTTCAGAAATCTCAACGAGGCATGCTCGAAAGGTGATTTACCTCTACCCATTACCAAACTCATGATCGATGTTATTATAGGGCACGAAGCCCTCTCATTCATGGACGGATCATCCGGGTACAACCAAATTCGTATGACGCCAGAGGACGAGAAATTAACAGCCTTTTGTACACCTAAGGGCATATACTGCTAAAGGTAATGCTTTTTGGCTTTAAAAATGCAGGAGCCACATGCTAGAGGGCTATGCAGAAGATTTTCGATGATATGCTCCACAAGAATGTTGAATGCTACGTCGACAATCTTGTGGTCAAGTCAAAGAAGAAGCTAGACCACCTGGACGATCTCAGAAAAGTCTTCAAACACCTAAAAAGGTACTAATTGGAGATGAACCCCTTGAAATGAACCTTCGAGGTTGCTTCTAGTAAGTTCCTAGGCTTCATCATTTGCCATCGGGGTATCAAAATTGAGCAGGCAAAAATTGACTCCATCTTAAAGATGCTAGAACCTCGAAATATCCATGACCTCAAAAGCTTGCAAGGAAAACTAGCATATATTCGGGGGTTCATCTCAAATCTCACAGAATGCTGTCAACCATTCAGTAGACTTATGAAGAAGGGCTTTCTATTTGAATGGAATGAACACTGCAGGAAGTCTTTCCAAAATATCAAGTCCTACTTGACAAAACCCCCAGTGTTGGTAGCCCCAGTACTCGACTGTCTTTTGATCCTGTATATCACTGCACAAGAATACTCAGTAGGGGGCCTTGTTGGCCCAAGAAAATGATGAAAGGAAGTAGAACGACCTCTACTACTTAAGTAGGATAATGACGCCAAATGGGCTCAATTACTTGTCGATTGAGAAAATCTGTTTGGCACTTGTCTTCACCATCCAGAATTAAAGTACTACTTCCAGGCTCATACAATTTGCTTGGTGTCTAAGGCTAACCCTTTAAAATATGTCATGACAAAGCCTGTTCTCTCTGACTAGCTCGCAAGATGATACTTGCAATTTCAACAATTTGAAATTGTGTATGTGCCACAAAAGGTAGTGAAGGGACAAGCGTTGGCTGACTTTCTGGCAGACCATTCTATTCCAGCCGAATGGGATTTGTCTAATGACCTGCCAGACAAAGATGCTCTGATCTTCGAAATCACTCCTCCATGGAAGATGTACTTCGATGGAGCCTCCCATAGGGGCAGAGTCAGTGCAGGGATAGTGTTTGTGACATCAAAAGGCGAAGTTTTACCTAACTTGGTCACCCTCATAGAAAATTGCTCCAATAATATAGCTGAGTACCAAGCCTTGATCATCAGACTTAAGATAGCTATGGACATCAAACAACTCCACCTTGAGGTCTATGGTGATTCTAAGTTGGTGATCAACTAGCTGCAGGTAGAATATGACGTCAAGAAGTCTAAATTGCTTCTGTACTACAGCTACGCCAATACACTTATGGGATGGCTGGGATGTGTCACAATTGAGCATGTGTCGAAAAGCGAAAACAACCAAGCAGATGCATTGGTTAAGCTTGCCTCCGCTTTGTCCTTGCCTGATGCTGAATGTCACATCCCTATATGCAAGAAATAAGTAGTGTTCCCAACATTTGAGGAGGAAGAAGAGGGAGAAAGTTGCTCTGTAGAAGTCCTCGATGTGGAAAAAGAAGACTGGTGACAACCATTCGTAGACTACTTGAAATACGAAAAATTGCCAGACGATCCACGTCAAAAGGTTGACATTCAACGCCAAGCAGCCTGCTTCATCAACTTCAAAGGCGTCTTATATAGACACTCTTTTGATGGAGTATTCCTACACTGCCTGGGCAACAATGAAACCATTCAAGCTATGGAGGAAGAACATTCCGGGATTTGCAGTGCCCATCAATCCAGACCAAAACTTCACTTCCGAATTAAAAGAATGGGGTACTACTGGCCGACAATGGTGAAAGATTGCATGGAGTTCGCTCAAAGGTGCCCCAAGCATGTCAGTACCATGCTAACTTCATTCATCAACCGCTTGAGCCATTACACCCAACAATAGCTTCATGGCCATTCGATGCATGGGGATTAGATGTCATCGAACCCATAACGAAGTCATCTGTTGGTCACCTTTACATCCTGGCTGCTACTGACTACTTCTCCAAATGGGCAAACATTATCTACAGATATAGAGTTCCTCGATACATCATCATCGATAATGGGAAGTCATTCATCAACAACACCATTGACAAATTATGTCAAAGGTTTGGATTCAAGCAAAGGAAATCCTTGATGTACCATGCTCTGGCTAACGGCCTTGTAGAAGCCTTCAACGAGATATTGTGTAACTTATTGAAGAAGGTAGTATCAAAGTCAAAAAGAGACTGGCATGAAAAAATTAGGGAAGCCTTGTGGGCCTATTAAACCACCTTCAGGACACCTACGCAAGCAACTTCTTATGCACTAGTGTACGGGGTTAAAGCTGTCGTCTCCCTTGAACAGCAAATTCCATCGCTGCGGGTTACCATGTAAGAGGGATTAACCGAGGAAGAGAACGCCCGGTTGCATCTTGAAGAATTAGAGGCGCTAGACAAAAAGAGACTCGACGCACAACAAAGGCTCGAGTACTATCAAGTGCGCCTATCCAAAGCTTTCAACAAAAAAGTGTGTGCTCGATCTTTTCAAGTTGGGGAATCAGTGCTCGCTGTGAGGAGGCCCATCACCATCACTTACCGTATTGGAAACAAGTTCACCTCTAAGTGAGACGGACCATACGTCATCCGAGAGGTTTATCCAAATGGTGCTTATAGACTCGTCGATCAAGATGGTGTAAGGGTTGGTCCGATCAACAGAAAATTCTTAAAAAAACATTACCCTTGAAAAAAAAACTCCTTGATATGAGTATAAACTGTCTGATCAAATTTCAAGCCATTACACTCCTTGATATGAGTCTAAACTGTCAAAATTGTTAAATGAAACCCTCCTTAATACATGAGTTTAAACTGCAAGTTACTCCTGGCCTACAAGAGTATAAACTGTGAACGGCTAAATCTTTTGTCATATTCAGTTGGTTGAACTATGTTATGACTTGATCCCTTTGTAAGGGTACATAGGCAGCTTGAAGAAATATATATATATATATATATAAATTTCAAGTTCAGTCATAAAATGGTAGACGCATTTCAAAAAAAGAGCAATTCATTAACAATGGGTAAACAAAACATTTTATTCATAGATCGATAATTACAACACTTTGAATACAAATGGTGGAAGCAAGCAAGTCTAGCCAAAAGACTTCAAATCATCCAACCCCTCTTGGCAGCCTCAATAGAAGCCCTCGAAGACTTCAAGGCCTTCACCACTTCGCTATCTAATGGAGGAGTCTTGGTTATGATCTTGACCTCTTCCTCCATTTCTTTAACTTCAGCTAAAGTACTTTTATTGGTTTCGAGCTGCAATGCCAAGGACTTGGAAAGCTCCTCTCGCTCCTCTTTCAAAGCTGCAAACTGGAGCTCCACATTCTTCAACTCTACTTTCATCTTATCAATTTGCTCTGCCCCCTTGCTCTCATCAGCTTGGGCTTTATGTAAGCGACCTTGAGCCTCACTAAGTTGCTGGGCAAGGACCTCTTTTGTTGGTTTATCAAATGCCT